>OZ014530.1:108032714-108042822 GCA_963966105.1 Volucella zonaria | reverse complement strand
CTTCTGCATATATCTTCATGTGCGCCCGGCTGCTTGACTATGCATTTAAGATAGTTCCTGGTTGGAATCACCTCATCTTGAATTGCAAGCATAAAACCCTCTGTTTCGGAAAAGATACTTCCATTCGTTAGCCATTTGTTTGACCAATTTTTGTCAACGTTTTGGTTGTTTAACGTATGGTAGTATTTTCCGTGGAGGGGTTTCGCAGCCCACTCTTCAAGTTTCTGAGATCTTGTTTTGGCGTTTATCTCAAACTCATCTATTTGTAGTTTCATAGGTGTGAATGATTCATCGACTAATGTTATTGCTCTTATTAGGTGAGATTCATTCACCTTCCCATGGAAGTATCTTCGGAGTGACGTAATTTGGTTTTCGTGCAAGAGTTGAAGATCGATAAGGCCTCTCCCTCCTAATTTTCTTGGGAGAGTCATTCTTTCCAAGCAGGATTTCGGATGATGTATCTTATATTTTGTGAGAGTTGTTCTAATTTTTCTCTGGATAGTATTGAGTTCTGTTACTGTCCATCGGATGACTCCAAAACTGTATGTTAATACCGGGATAGCATAAGTGTTTATGCCCTTGATGAGATGTTTTCCATTCAGATGGGACTTGGTTAGTTTGTGGATTCTCCCAAAGACTTCATTTAAAAGCTTTTCCTTCACTTTTCTTTGTTCAATCCTTCTGCTTTGCATAACTCCCAGGTATTTGTATATGTCGTCTTGTGTCATTTCTCCAACATCGAATAACTCCGGTTCATTGCAAGGTGCTAGTTTGCCTCTTATTATCGATATTGTTTTGCATTTGTCGATTCCAAAGGTCATTTTGATATCATCACTGAAGAATTTAGTCATGATGAGTAGATGATTCAGGTGTATTTTGGTTGATGCATAAAGCTTCAAATCATCCATATATAAGAGATGATTTATTTTGTGTGTAACTTCTCCATCCTTTTTGATTTTAAACCCATATCCTGATCTATTCAGTAAGTTACTTAATGGGTTAAGTGCTATGCAAAACCATAAGGCACTTAAGCAATCTCCTTGGAAAATGCCGCGTTTAATAGGAATAACGCCTGTTTTGCAAGGTATTGTACTACCTTTCACCTCTATTGTTGTCCTCCAGTTTTTCATTATCGAGCTCAAGAAGTTGATCAGAGTGGGATGGATTTTATAGATGCTGAGAGCTTCTATTAACCATGAATGTGGAATGCTGTCGAAAGCTTTTTTGTAATCAATATATCCAGCATGTAAATTTCGTGATCCTTTTGTAGCTTGTTCTAGTACGATTTGGTCTATTGTGAGCTGTTCCTTACATCCTCTCGCTCCTCTTATGCATCCTTTCTGTTCTTCTGTAATGACGTTCTGCTCTGTCAGGTGTTTATATATTGTATTATTTATACATGCCGTTAGTATTTTATACATCGTTGAGAGACATGTGATTGGTCTGCCTTTAGATGGGTCCCCTCCATCAAAATGCAATCCTTTTGGTAGCAGGTATGTCACGCCATTGGTTAAGAATGTTGGGAAGGAGCTAGGATTACTGATGCAACTATTGAAAAATTGCACTAGTTTCTCGTGAGTTGATTTTAATCTCTTATACCAGAAATTTTGTACTCTATCAGCTCCAGGACTTTTCCAATTTTGGGCTTTAACCAGAACACTTCTGAGATTGTCTGATGTTATATAATGATCTATCATTGGTGATAATGCTGACATATTTTGTTTTTCCTCTTTAATCCATTGTGCATCGGAGTTATGGTGCACTGCTTTTGACCAGATGGAAGTCCAATACTCTTCGACACTCTCTGCCGTTGGAAAATCTTGATTTACTTGTTCAATTTGACATGCTTTTAGTCTTCTGTAAAAATGTTTCTCATTTTGGTTGAACAGGGCATTATTTGTTTTTCTTTTTTCTGAGAGGATGTACTTCTGCCTTTTGGTTTTAATAACAGATAACTTCTGCTTGAGAGTGTCTAGGACTCTACTGGGTATGTAATCATTCCCTTCATATTTAGAGTGATTCGGAAATTGCCTGCATATTTTATTGACCTTATTTCTAAGTCTTCTAGATTTGTTTCCTTTTAGGAACTCAGTGATGGATGCAATCTGGCTTCTCAATTTTATGAGATTTTGTTCCAGTCTCCTTAACCATGGCTTTGGTATTGTTGCCTTTATTCTACAGACTTTCGAGAGGGGTCTTGGTCCTTTTCCCAGTAAAGTTGCTGTGGTTTGAGCAGCGCTGTAGATGACACTATGTAGATCCTCCAAGTTTTCTATATTTGGTAAAATAGTGGGTATAATTTGTTCGTCGAGGTATTGAATTATTTTACAGACCTTTCCGGATGTGTTGATTTTTGCTATAGGTGGTCTAAGAGCTGGGTTTGTTTTATCATAAACAGAGAAAATTTCCCAGAACACTTCCGATATTTTTGCGAGAAAATCGGTATTGACTTCGTTTAAGTTCTCACTGCTAGAATTTTGATCAATGACGTCATTAATGTGTTCATGCTGCTGATTTCTTTGTGAAGGGGTATCTCCTCCAATAGAAGTGTCTAGCGTTAGAGTTGGTCTAATTTCATCTTTCATCCGTTCTCTAGAAGATATCGGGATTAAGTTATTTCGGCATATAGTTCTTATTTGGTCTGCTAATCGCTGCTCAGTAGCATTATATTCAGGGTGGAGATTGGTAAAAGCTGTGTGTAGACGTTGGCGATATGCTGTCATGTCTGTTTCTATTTTCGTAACTTGATAATAAATGCGTAATAGAGTTTCATTGATATAATATGTCCATCTTCTACGCTGTCTTATTCTTCCAGCAGCCGTGAGAGCTACATCGGGTGGTGCATGCTGTTCACTAGTAGGCTGGATATTGGTGCTATTGTTGTTGTATTGTTGTGCCGCTGGCGACCCATCTCCTTGAGGAGCCGGGCCCGCGCCGGTAGCCGCGGCCTCTACCGACGTTTGAGTGTATATCCCCACTCGATTTTGTATATTACTATTGTCCATTTCATCAGTTTTGTTGCATTTTTGACCTCCTGCCAGGTGAGTTGAAAAGGCCGCTTCATATCTGAAGTACAGACGCCTACCACAATGTTTTCTGGATACCAGTTTAAGATAATGGATTTGTTGCAGTTGTTTGGTCCGCGGGTGGTATTTTGATTCCCACCTACCCAGCATATCTACCGAGCATCCCTCTATCCGCCACCTGAGGACGCGCCCTCTAGGGATACAACACCCCCCGAGGGTTATTATTATTATTATTATTATTATTATTATTATTATTATTATTATTATTATTATTATTATTATTATTATTATTATTATTATTATTATTATTATTATTGTTATTATTATTATTATTATTATTATTATTATTATTATTATTATTATTATTATTATTATTATTATTATTATTATTATTATTATTATTATTATTATTATTATTATTATTATTATTATTATTATTATTATTATTATTATTATTATTATTATTATTATTATTATTATTATTATTATTATTATTATTATTATTATTATTATTATTATTATTATTATTATTATTATTATTATTATTATTATTATTATTATTATTATTATTATTATTATTATTATTATTATTATTATTATTATTATTATTATTATTATTATTATTATTATTATTATTATTATTATTATTAGTATTATTATTATTATTATTATTATTATTATTATTATTATTATTATTATTATTATTATTATTATTATTATTATTATTATTATTATTATTATTATTATTATTATGGAGTTTGATACATCTCGGCTTTTCTACCGGAGATAACATATCCCGGGTATGCCCTGCCAAGGGATTATGCTCTGTTGGGGAATAGTCCAAGTTCTAAACCCTTGAATTGATTATTGTTATGGTTGCAGGAATTTTCGAACAGTGTTACACGTATCTAGTAGAACCGCCTTTTGCATCTGAGCCAACAACTTTTCCATACCGTGTTTCTTTAAGTCTGTAATCAGCTTTGTTAGAATTAGACCGGTTGTTGACATGACAATTGTTGTAATATGTACGCGGTCGGCGTTCTACATAGCGCTCATTTCTATTGCTAAAGGTGTGTATTTGGAAATCTTCGTTGCATATGTTGACTGTAGGTTTCGATTCAACGTTATTGCCACATCAAAGATTTCTATACGTCGGGCTGCCTTATGGAACCAGATAATGTCCGGCCTGCTGGCTAGAATATGCTGATCGGTTGTTGTGGCTCTATCCCAGTATAACTTAAAATCCGCATTTTCCAACACTGGAGGTGGATGATATTTGTAGTGTTCTGCCAGGCCACTGTTTAGAGCTAATTGGTGATGGACCTGCTTGGCTACGTTGTTGTATCTAAAAGTGTAGTCTTGTTGAGCTAATACACTGCATCCTGATGTTATGTGTTCTATCGTCTCTCCCGCCTCTCCACATCGTCGGCACTTGTCCTCTACTGTTTCTTTGAGAATGAACTTACGGTAATTCCTTGTTTTCACGACTTTGTCTTGAATAGCCATTACGAAGCCTTCAGTTTCCCAAAATAACTTTGCCTGCGTGAGCCATAAATTTGATGCATATTGATCAATATGGTCAAGCTGCATATCATATGGGTGTCCTCCATGCATGGGCTTGGCCTTCCAAGACGCTGTAAGTTCGCTGGTGGTCTTGACATTCTCGGGAATAGGGAAGTTGTCTGATTTTAGGTGTAAAGGCGTAAAGCCATCATCGGCTAGAACAATAGCCTTTATCAACGGTGATGTGCTAGTTAAAAAGTACTGGCGGAGATTTAAATTTTGCTGGTAGTGAAGTCGGCTGATGTTCACAATTCCTCTTCCACCCATTCTTCGAGGAAGAGATGTTCTTTCAATTGCACTTTGTGGGTGTTGACTTTGATATCTCGTCAGAGATGTGCGTATCAACATGTCAAGATTTGTAGCATCTGTAGGTGACCATTTAATAATCCCAAAGGAATACGTTAATAACGGGATTGCCCAGCTGTTAATTGCTCTACATTTGTTTCCTCCGTTAAGATTGGTTTTCATTATAGACTTTAGCCGCACTTTGAATTGTGCAGTTAGTCTTCTTTTTATAGAGCCGTGGTTGATTCCTTTGAGCTGCAAGAAACCAAGATATTTGTACGACTCGCCATGTTGCATATCGTCGGTGATGCCGTTGTAGTCGATGGGGCATCCTTCCTCAGTAGCATCTATTTTTCCCCTTACCAGGTGTACCATTTTGCATTTATCCAAACCAAATTCCATCTGAATATCTCTGCTAAGACTTTTGACCACTTCTATCATCCGGTGGAGTTTTTCTCTTTTGTTGGAGTAGAGTTTGAGGTCATCAACGTATAAGAGGTGGTTAAAGGAGTGGTCAAATGTTTCAGTTTTGATGGAAAATCCAGACCTCATTTGGCTCAGAATTCTGCTAAGTGGGTTGAGTCCCAAGCAAAACCAAAGAGGGCTTAGAGCATCTCCCTGAAATATACCACTTCGTATGCGGATAGTTTTGCTAACTGACCCATCCTGATGCAGTTTAGTGTTCCATTTTTCCATCAAAAATTTCAGACAGTCCACTATGGATTGATCAACTTTATAAATCTCAAGTACTTTGATGAGGTATCCATGGGGCATTGAATCGAAAGCCTTTTTATAATCTATGCAGGCCATGCTTAAGTTTCTTTTTTTTTCTCAGGGCCAAACCTGTGATTACAGAGTCGATCGTTAGCTGGTCTTTGCATCCCATAGTTTGTCTGCTGCAGCCTTTTTGTTCGTCCGAAATGATGTTGTTGGACTGGCAGTGGCGATAAATTCTACTAGAAAGAATTTTGATGGGACGGTATTTCGAGGGATCTGTGCTTACCTCTCCTTTCGGAAGAAGAAAAGTTAGTCCGGTTGTCAGGAACGCGGGTGGTTGTGGTGAGCTTTTTGAGCCAGATGTTTTGGAGTTTATCTATGCCAGGTGCCTTCCAATTAATAGTTTTAGAAATGGCGTCATCAACTTCCTCCTTACTTATATGTTGAGCCAGCATTGGTGTTATATGCTCGCATTGTACGCTTTCGTTGGCAATCCACTGGGCAGAGCCATTATGTTGTTTAGCTACACTCCAGATGTTCTCCCATAATTGTTCTGTTCTATCCATTGATGGATAGTCGTTATCCTTCGATGGTTGGAGTGGGGATGTGATATTCCTGAAGAAAGCCCTCTGGTTTTTGAAGAACAAGGTGTTGTCTGCCTTTCTTTTGCTGCACTTCGTGTAACGGTGTAAGCGCTTATTCAATGCTGCTAGTATCCGGGTTTTCCTGTCCAGGATATCCGTGACCTGTTCCATACTTGTGCTGGCGCATCGGAGTGGCTTAATTAGTCTCGCGACACGTCTTCAAAGTCTTTTAGATCTTAGTCCATTTCTAAAGGATATTAGCCTTCCAATATCCTGTCTTACCCTTTCTATTTTATTCTTTAGTCTCTTTTGCCATTTAGGCATCGTGACTTTTCCTGATGTTGTTGGTCTGGAGGTTTCTGAAAACGCTTTAGGTCCCTTTCCTAAAGCCCTGCTTGCTGTTATTGCGCAGACTTAGAGGAGCGCATAAATGCGTTGCAACTCAGCACCTTGGTCTAGGTAATCGGGCAGTATTTCTGTGTTGATGGTAGACAGAATGGTATCCAGTTTCCTGGATTCATAAATTCTTGGGATTCAAGGCCTTAGTGGTGGGTCCATCGCTTCATATTCTAGAAGCGTTAAGCTGAAGATGTTTCTGAGACTTTGTAAATCGTTTTCAGGTTCTGAGGCATTGGGTAGTAATTCTGATATGACGTTGCCGGGTATTACCTCCGATAGCGGCGGCAAGGTGTCTCCGGGTGTTCGGCTGGCAGGTTCAGTAGTGCTAGTAGTGGTTGTTTGTATTGTGCCAGCTGTTGTTGGTACCAGTATAGTACTTTGTCCGATCGCGGCCAAAATCTCAGCTTTGATTCTTTGTCGACGATCGGATTCGACATAATCTTTGCTGAGAATGACATCTTTCCGTCGGGCTAGATTATTGTCGTTTATTCTTCCATCCAGCTGCCTGTACTTCGTACTAAATATGTTGTACATTGTTCTCCTATAAGCTATCATATTATTGGGGTTTTCGCAATTTGTTGCAGTGTAGTAGCAGCGCAGACATATTCGTTCATGTCATTAGTCCATTGGATGCGCTGTCTAGGGCAGCCTGCTCTGGTGGTCCCAAGCTTGGCTTATTATTATTATTATTATTATTATTATTATTATTATTATTATTATTATTATTATTATTATTATTATTATTATTATTATTATTATTATTATTATTATTATTACTATTATTATTATTATTATTATTATTATTATTATTATTATTATTATTATTATTATTATTATTATTATTATTATTATTATTATTATTATTATTATTATTATTATTATTATTATTATTATTTTTATTATTTTTATTATTATTATTATTATTAATATTATTATTATTATTATTATTATTATTATTATTATTATTATTATTATTATTATTATTATTATTATTATTATTATTATTATTATTATTATTATTATTATTATTATTATTATTATTATTATTATTATTATTATTATTATTATTATTATTATTATTATTATTATTATTATTATTATTATTATTATTATTATTATTATTATTATTATTATTATTATTATTATTATTATTATTATTATTATTATTATTATTATTATTATTATTATTATTATTATTATTATTATTATTATTATTATTATTATTATTATTATTATTATTATTATTATTATTATTATTATTATTATTATTATTATTATTATTATTATTATTATTATTATTATTATTATTATTATTATTATTATTATTATTATTATTATTATTATTATTATTATTATTATTATTAGTATTATTATTATTATTATTATTATTAGTATTATTATTATTATTATTATTATTATTATTATTATTATTATTATTATTATTATTATTATTATTATTATTATTATTATTATTATTATTATTATTATTATTATTATTATTATTAGTATTATTATTATTATTATTATTATTATTATTATTATTATTATTATTATTATTATTATTATTATTATTATTATTATTATTATTATTATGGAGTTTGATACATCTCGGCTTTTCTACCGGAGATAACATATCCCGGGTATGCCCTGCCAAGGGATTATGCTCTGTTGGGGAATAGTCCAAGTTCTAAACCCTTGAATTGATTATTGTTATGGTTGCAGGAATTTTCGAACAGTGTTACACGTATCTAGTAGAACCGCCTTTTGCATCTGAGCCAACAACTTTTCCATACCGTGTTTCTTTAAGTCTGTAATCAGCTTTGTTAGAATTAGACCGGTTGTTGACATGACAATTGTTGTAATATGTACGCGGTCGGCGTTCTACATAGCGCTCATTTCTATTGCTAAAGGTGTGTATTTGGAAATCTTCGTTGCATATGTTGACTGTAGGTTTCGATTCAACGTTATTGCCACATCAAAGATTTCTATACGTCGGGCTGCCTTATGGAACCAGATAATGTCCGGCCTGCTGGCTAGAATATGCTGATCGGTTGTTGTGGCTCTATCCCAGTATAACTTAAAATCCGCATTTTCCAACACTGGAGGTGGATGATATTTGTAGTGTTCTGCCAGGCCACTGTTTAGAGCTAATTGGTGATGGACCTGCTTGGCTACGTTGTTGTATCTAAAAGTGTAGTCTTGTTGAGCTAATACACTGCATCCTGATGTTATGTGTTCTATCGTCTCTCCCGCCTCTCCACATCGTCGGCACTTGTCCTCTACTGTTTCTTTGAGAATGAACTTACGGTAATTCCTTGTTTTCACGACTTTGTCTTGAATAGCCATTACGAAGCCTTCAGTTTCCCAAAATAACTTTGCCTGCGTGAGCCATAAATTTGATGCATATTGATCAATATGGTCAAGCTGCATATCATATGGGTGTCCTCCATGCATGGGCTTGGCCTTCCAAGACGCTGTAAGTTCGCTGGTGGTCTTGACATTCTCGGGAATAGGGAAGTTGTCTGATTTTAGGTGTAAAGGCGTAAAGCCATCATCGGCTAGAACAATAGCCTTTATCAACGGTGATGTGCTAGTTAAAAAGTACTGGCGGAGATTTAAATTTTGCTGGTAGTGAAGTCGGCTGATGTTCACAATTCCTCTTCCACCCATTCTTCGAGGAAGAGATGTTCTTTCAATTGCACTTTGTGGGTGTTGACTTTGATATCTCGTCAGAGATGTGCGTATCAACATGTCAAGATTTGTAGCATCTGTAGGTGACCATTTAATAATCCCAAAGGAATACGTTAATAACGGGATTGCCCAGCTGTTAATTGCTCTACATTTGTTTCCTCCGTTAAGATTGGTTTTCATTATAGACTTTAGCCGCACTTTGAATTGTGCAGTTAGTCTTCTTTTTATAGAGCCGTGGTTGATTCCTTTGAGCTGCAAGAAACCAAGATATTTGTACGACTCGCCATGTTGCATATCGTCGGTGATGCCGTTGTAGTCGATGGGGCATCCTTCCTCAGTAGCATCTATTTTTCCCCTTACCAGGTGTACCATTTTGCATTTATCCAAACCAAATTCCATCTGAATATCTCTGCTAAGACTTTTGACCACTTCTATCATCCGGTGGAGTTTTTCTCTTTTGTTGGAGTAGAGTTTGAGGTCATCAACGTATAAGAGGTGGTTAAAGGAGTGGTCAAATGTTTCAGTTTTGATGGAAAATCCAGACCTCATTTGGCTCAGAATTCTGCTAAGTGGGTTGAGTCCCAAGCAAAACCAAAGAGGGCTTAGAGCATCTCCCTGAAATATACCACTTCGTATGCGGATAGTTTTGCTAACTGACCCATCCTGATGCAGTTTAGTGTTCCATTTTTCCATCAAAAATTTCAGACAGTCCACTATGGATTGATCAACTTTATAAATCTCAAGTACTTTGATGAGGTATCCATGGGGCATTGAATCGAAAGCCTTTTTATAATCTATGCAGGCCATGCTTAAGTTTCTTTTTTTTTCTCAGGGCCAAACCTG
>OZ014530.1:108017714-108027714 GCA_963966105.1 Volucella zonaria | reverse complement strand
TGCTTAAGTTTCTTTTTTTTTCTCAGGGCCAAACCTGTGATTACAGAGTCGATCGTTAGCTGGTCTTTGCATCCCATAGTTTGTCTGCTGCAGCCTTTTTGTTCGTCCGAAATGATGTTGTTGGACTGGCAGTGGCGATAAATTCTACTAGAAAGAATTTTGATGGGACGGTATTTCGAGGGATCTGTGCTTACCTCTCCTTTCGGAAGAAGAAAAGTTAGTCCGGTTGTCAGGAACGCGGGTGGTTGTGGTGAGCTTTTTGAGCCAGATGTTTTGGAGTTTATCTATGCCAGGTGCCTTCCAATTAATAGTTTTAGAAATGGCGTCATCAACTTCCTCCTTACTTATATGTTGAGCCAGCATTGGTGTTATATGCTCGCATTGTACGCTTTCGTTGGCAATCCACTGGGCAGAGCCATTATGTTGTTTAGCTACACTCCAGATGTTCTCCCATAATTGTTCTGTTCTATCCATTGATGGATAGTCGTTATCCTTCGATGGTTGGAGTGGGGATGTGATATTCCTGAAGAAAGCCCTCTGGTTTTTGAAGAACAAGGTGTTGTCTGCCTTTCTTTTGCTGCACTTCGTGTAACGGTGTAAGCGCTTATTCAATGCTGCTAGTATCCGGGTTTTCCTGTCCAGGATATCCGTGACCTGTTCCATACTTGTGCTGGCGCATCGGAGTGGCTTAATTAGTCTCGCGACACGTCTTCAAAGTCTTTTAGATCTTAGTCCATTTCTAAAGGATATTAGCCTTCCAATATCCTGTCTTACCCTTTCTATTTTATTCTTTAGTCTCTTTTGCCATTTAGGCATCGTGACTTTTCCTGATGTTGTTGGTCTGGAGGTTTCTGAAAACGCTTTAGGTCCCTTTCCTAAAGCCCTGCTTGCTGTTATTGCGCAGACTTAGAGGAGCGCATAAATGCGTTGCAACTCAGCACCTTGGTCTAGGTAATCGGGCAGTATTTCTGTGTTGATGGTAGACAGAATGGTATCCAGTTTCCTGGATTCATAAATTCTTGGGATTCAAGGCCTTAGTGGTGGGTCCATCGCTTCATATTCTAGAAGCGTTAAGCTGAAGATGTTTCTGAGACTTTGTAAATCGTTTTCAGGTTCTGAGGCATTGGGTAGTAATTCTGATATGACGTTGCCGGGTATTACCTCCGATAGCGGCGGCAAGGTGTCTCCGGGTGTTCGGCTGGCAGGTTCAGTAGTGCTAGTAGTGGTTGTTTGTATTGTGCCAGCTGTTGTTGGTACCAGTATAGTACTTTGTCCGATCGCGGCCAAAATCTCAGCTTTGATTCTTTGTCGACGATCGGATTCGACATAATCTTTGCTGAGAATGACATCTTTCCGTCGGGCTAGATTATTGTCGTTTATTCTTCCATCCAGCTGCCTGTACTTCGTACTAAATATGTTGTACATTGTTCTCCTATAAGCTATCATATTATTGGGGTTTTCGCAATTTGTTGCAGTGTAGTAGCAGCGCAGACATATTCGTTCATGTCATTAGTCCATTGGATGCGCTGTCTAGGGCAGCCTGCTCTGGTGGTCCCAAGCTTGGCTTATTATTATTATTATTATTATTATTATTATTATTATTATTATTATTATTATTATTATTATTATTATTATTATTATTATTATTATTATTATTATTACTATTATTATTATTATTATTATTATTATTATTATTATTATTATTATTATTATTATTATTATTATTATTATTATTATTATTATTATTATTATTATTATTATTATTATTATTATTATTATTATTATTATTATTATTATTATTATTATTATTATTATTATTATTATTATTATTATTATTATTATTATTATTATTATTATTATTATTATTATTATTATTATTATTATTATTATTAATATTATTATTATTATTATTATTATTATTATTATTATTATTATTATTATTATTATTATTATTATTATTATTATTATTATTATTATTATTATTATTATTATTATTATTATTATTATTATTATTATTATTATTATTATTATTATTATTATTATTATTATTATTATTATTATTATTATTTTTATTTTTATTATTATTATTATTATTATTATTATTATTATTATTATTATTATTATTATTATTATTATTATTATTATTATTATTATTATTATTATTATTATTATTATGGAGTTTGATACATCTCGGCTTTTCTACCGGAGATAACATATCCCGGGTATGCCCTGCCAAGGGATTATGCTCTGTTGGGGAATAGTCCAAGTTCTAAACCCTTGAATTGATTATTGTTATGGTTGCAGGAATTTTCGAACAGTGTTACACGTATCTAGTAGAACCGCCTTTTGCATCTGAGCCAACAACTTTTCCATGCCGTGTTTCTTTAAGTCTGTAATCAGCTTTGTTAGAATTAGACCGGTTGTTGACATGACAATTGTTGTAATATGTACGCGGTCGGCGTTCTACATAGCGCTCATTTCTATTGCTAAAGGTGTGTATTTGGAAATCTTCGTTGCATATGTTGACTGTAGGTTTCGATTCAACGTTATTGCCACATCAAAGATTTCTATACGTCGGGCTGCCTTATGGAACCAGATAATGTCCGGCCTGTTGGCTAGAATATGCTGATCGGTTGTTGTGGCTCTATCCCAGTATAACTTAAAATCCGCATTTTCCAACACTGGAGGTGGATGATATTTGTAGTGTTCTGCCAGGCCACTGTTTAGAGCTAATTGGTGATGGACCTGCTTGGCTACGTTGTTGTATCTAAAAGTGTAGTCTTGTTGAGCTAATACACTGCATCCTGATGTTATGTGTTCTATCGTCTCTCCCGCCTCTCCACATCGTCGGCACTTGTCCTCTACTGTTTCTTTGAGAATGAACTTACGGTAATTCCTTGTTTTCACGACTTTGTCTTGAATAGCCATTACGAAGCCTTCAGTTTCCCAAAATAACTTTGCCTGCGTGAGCCATAAATTTGATGCATATTGATCAATATGGTCAAGCTGCATATCATATGGGTGTCCTCCATGCATGGGCTTGGCCTTCCAAGACGCTGTAAGTTCGCTGGTGGTCTTGACATTATCGGGAATAGGGAAGTTGTCTGATTTTAGGTGTAAAGGCGTCAAGCCATCATCGGCTAGAACAATAGCCTTTATCAACGGTGATGTGCTAGTTAAAAAGTACTGGCGGAGATTTAAATTTTGCTGGTAGTGAAGTCGGCTGATGTTCACAATTCCTCTTCCACCCATTCTTCGAGGAAGAGATGTTCTTTCAATCGCACTTTGTGGGTGTTGACTTTGATATCTCGTCAGAGATGTGCGTATCAACATGTCAAGATTTGTAGCATCTGTAGGTGACCATTTAATAATCCCAAAGGAATACGTTAATAACGGGATTGCCCAGCTGTTAATTGCTCTACATTTGTTTCCTCCGTTAAGATTGGTTTTCATTATAGACTTTAGCCGCACTTTGAATTGTGCAGTTAGTCTTCTTTTTATAGAGCCGTGGTTGATTCCTTTGAGCTGCAAGAAACCAAGATATTTGTACGACTCGCCATGTTGCATATCGTCGGTGATGCCGTTGTAGTCGATGGGGCATCCTTCCTCAGTAGCATCTATTTTTCCCCTTACCAGGTGTACCATTTTGCATTTATCCAAACCAAATTCCATCTGAATATCTCTGCTAAGACTTTTGACCACTTCTATCATCCGGTGGAGTTTTTCTCTTTTGTTGGAGTAGAGTTTGAGGTCATCAACGTATAAGAGGTGGTTAAAGGAGTGGTCAAATGTTTCAGTTTTGATGGAAAATCCAGACCTCATTTGGCTCAGAATTCTGCTAAGTGGGTTGAGTCCCAAGCAAAACCAAAGAGGGCTTAGAGCATCTCCCTGAAATATACCACTTCGTATGCGGATAGTTTTGCTAACTGACCCATCCTGATGCAGTTTAGTGTTCTATTTTTCCATCAAAAATTTCAGACAGTCCACTATGGATTGATCAACTTTATAAATCTCAAGTACTTTGATGAGGTATCCATGGGGCATTGAATCGAAAGCCTTTTTATAATCTATGCAGGCCATGCTTAAGTTTCTTTTTTTTTCTCAGGGCCAAACCTGTGATTACAGAGTCGATCGTTAGCTGGTCTTTGCATCCCATAGTTTGTCTGCTGCAGCCTTTTTGTTCGTCCGAAATGATGTTGTTGGACTGGCAGTGGCGATAAATTCTACTAGAAAGAATTTTGATGGGACGGTATTTCGAGGGATCTGTGCTTACCTCTCCTTTCGGAAGAAGAAAAGTTAGTCCGGTTGTCAGGAACGCGGGTGGTTTGGTGAGCTTTTTGAGCCAGATGTTTTGGAGTTTATCTATGCCAGGTGCCTTCCAATTAATAGTTTTAGAAATGGCGTCATCAACTTCCTCCTTACTTATATGTTGAGCCAGCATTGGTGTTATATGCTCGCATTGTACGCTTTCGTTGGCAATCCACTGGGCAGAGCCATTATGTTGTTTAGCTACACTCCAGATGTTCTCCCATAATTGTTCTGTTCTATCCATTGATGGATAGTCGTTATCCTTCGATGGTTGGAGTGGGGATGTGATATTCCTGAAGAAAGCCCTCTGGTTTTTGAAGAACAAGGTGTTGTCTGCCTTTCTTTTGCTGCACTTCGTGTAACGGTGTAAGCGCTTATTCAATGCTGCTAGTATCCGGGTTTTCCTGTCCAGGATATCCGTGACCTGTTCCATACTTGTGCTGGCGCATCGGAGTGGCTTAATTAGTCTCGCGACACGTCTTCAAAGTCTTTTAGATCTTAGTCCATTTCTAAAGGATATTAGCCTTCCAATATCCTGTCTTACCCTTTCTATTTTATTCTTTAGTCTCTTTTGCCATTTAGGCATCGTGACTTTTCCTGATGTTGTTGGTCTGGAGGTTTCTGAAAACGCTTTAGGTCCCTTTCCTAAAGCCCTGCTTGCTGTTATTGCGCAGACTTAGAGGAGCGCATAAATGCGTTGCAACTCAGCACCTTGGTCTAGGTAATCGGGCAGTATTTCTGTGTTGATGGTAGACAGAATGGTATCCAGTTTCCTGGATTCATAAATTCTTGGGATTCAAGGCCTTAGTGGTGGGTCCATCGCTTCATATTCTAGAAGCGTTAAGCTGAAGATGTTTCTGAGACTTTGTAAATCGTTTTCAGGTTCTGAGGCATTGGGTAGTAATTCTGATATGACGTTGCCGGGTATTACCTCCGATAGCGGCGGCAAGGTGTCTCCGGGTGTTCGGCTGGCAGGTTCAGTAGTGCTAGTAGTGGTTGTTTGTATTGTGCCAGCTGTTGTTGGTACCAGTATAGTACTTTGTCCGATCGCGGCCAAAATCTCAGCTTTGATTCTTTGTCGACGATCGGATTCGACATAATCTTTGCTGAGAATGACATCTTTCCGTCGGGCTAGATTATTGTCGTTTATTCTTCCATCCAGCTGCCTGTACTTCGTACTAAATATGTTGTACATTGTTCTCCTATAAGCTATCATATTATTGGGGTTTTCGCAATTTGTTGCAGTGTAGTAGCAGCGCAGACATATTCGTTCATGTCATTAGTCCATTGGATGCGCTGTCTAGGGCAGCCTGCTCTGGTGGTCCCAAGCTTGGCTTATTATTATTATTATTATTATTATTATTATTATTATTATTATTATTATTATTATTATTATTATTATTATTATTATTATTATTATTATTACTATTATTATTATTATTATTATTATTATTATTATTATTATTATTATTATTATTATTATTATTATTATTATTATTATTATTATTATTATTATTATTATTATTATTATTATTATTATTATTATTATTATTATTATTATTATTATTATTATTATTATTATTATTATTATTATTATTATTATTATTATTATTATTATTATTATTATTATTATTATTATTATTATTATTATTATTATTATTATTATTATTATTATTATTATTATTATTATTATTATTATTATTATTATTATTATTATTATTATTATTATTATTATTATTATTATTATTATTATTATTATTATTATTATTATTATTATTATTATGATTATTATTATTATTATTATTATTATTATTATTATTATTATTATTATTATTATTATTATTATTATTATTATTATTATTATTATTATTATTATTATTATTATTATTATTATTATTATTATTATTATTATTATTATTATTATTATTATTATTATTATTATTATTATTATTATTATTATTATTATTATTATTATTATTATTATTATTATTATTATTATTATTATTATTATTATTATTATTATTATTATTATTATTATTATTATTATTATTATTATTATTATTATTATTATTATTATTATTATTATTATTATTATTATTATGGAGTTTGATACATCTCGGCTTTTCTACCGGAGATAACATATCCCGGGTATGCCCTGCCAAGGGATTATGCTCTGTTGGGGAATAGTCCAAGTTCTAAACCCTTGAATTGATTATTGTTATGGTTGCAGGAATTTTCGAACAGTGTTACACGTATCTAGTAGAACCGCCTTTTGCATCTGAGCCAACAACTTTTCCATGCCGTGTTTCTTTAAGTCTGTAATCAGCTTTGTTAGAATTAGACCGGTTGTTGACATGACAATTGTTGTAATATGTACGCGGTCGGCGTTCTACATAGCGCTCATTTCTATTGCTAAAGGTGTGTATTTGGAAATCTTCGTTGCATATGTTGACTGTAGGTTTCGATTCAACGTTATTGCCACATCAAAGATTTCTATACGTCGGGCTGCCTTATGGAACCAGATAATGTCCGGCCTGTTGGCTAGAATATGCTGATCGGTTGTTGTGGCTCTATCCCAGTATAACTTAAAATCCGCATTTTCCAACACTGGAGGTGGATGATATTTGTAGTGTTCTGCCAGGCCACTGTTTAGAGCTAATTGGTGATGGACCTGCTTGGCTACGTTGTTGTATCTAAAAGTGTAGTCTTGTTGAGCTAATACACTGCATCCTGATGTTATGTGTTCTATCGTCTCTCCCGCCTCTCCACATCGTCGGCACTTGTCCTCTACTGTTTCTTTGAGAATGAACTTACGGTAATTCCTTGTTTTCACGACTTTGTCTTGAATAGCCATTACGAAGCCTTCAGTTTCCCAAAATAACTTTGCCTGCGTGAGCCATAAATTTGATGCATATTGATCAATATGGTCAAGCTGCATATCATATGGGTGTCCTCCATGCATGGGCTTGGCCTTCCAAGACGCTGTAAGTTCGCTGGTGGTCTTGACATTATCGGGAATAGGGAAGTTGTCTGATTTTAGGTGTAAAGGCGTCAAGCCATCATCGGCTAGAACAATAGCCTTTATCAACGGTGATGTGCTAGTTAAAAAGTACTGGCGGAGATTTAAATTTTGCTGGTAGTGAAGTCGGCTGATGTTCACAATTCCTCTTCCACCCATTCTTCGAGGAAGAGATGTTCTTTCAATCGCACTTTGTGGGTGTTGACTTTGATATCTCGTCAGAGATGTGCGTATCAACATGTCAAGATTTGTAGCATCTGTAGGTGACCATTTAATAATCCCAAAGGAATACGTTAATAACGGGATTGCCCAGCTGTTAATTGCTCTACATTTGTTTCCTCCGTTAAGATTGGTTTTCATTATAGACTTTAGCCGCACTTTGAATTGTGCAGTTAGTCTTCTTTTTATAGAGCCGTGGTTGATTCCTTTGAGCTGCAAGAAACCAAGATATTTGTACGACTCGCCATGTTGCATATCGTCGGTGATGCCGTTGTAGTCGATGGGGCATCCTTCCTCAGTAGCATCTATTTTTCCCCTTACCAGGTGTACCATTTTGCATTTATCCAAACCAAATTCCATCTGAATATCTCTGCTAAGACTTTTGACCACTTCTATCATCCGGTGGAGTTTTTCTCTTTTGTTGGAGTAGAGTTTGAGGTCATCAACGTATAAGAGGTGGTTAAAGGAGTGGTCAAATGTTTCAGTTTTGATGGAAAATCCAGACCTCATTTGGCTCAGAATTCTGCTAAGTGGGTTGAGTCCCAAGCAAAACCAAAGAGGGCTTAGAGCATCTCCCTGAAATATACCACTTCGTATGCGGATAGTTTTGCTAACTGACCCATCCTGATGCAGTTTAGTGTTCTATTTTTCCATCAAAAATTTCAGACAGTCCACTATGGATTGATCAACTTTATAAATCTCAAGTACTTTGATGAGGTATCCATGGGGCATTGAATCGAAAGCCTTTTTATAATCTATGCAGGCCATGCTTAAGTTTCTTTTTTTTTCTCAGGGCCAAACCTGTGATTACAGAGTCGATCGTTAGCTGGTCTTTGCATCCCATAGTTTGTCTGCTGCAGCCTTTTTGTTCGTCCGAAATGATGTTGTTGGACTGGCAGTGGCGATAAATTCTACTAGAAAGAATTTTGATGGGACGGTATTTCGAGGGATCTGTGCTTACCTCTCCTTTCGGAAGAAGAAAAGTTAGTCCGGTTGTCAGGAACGCGGGTGGTTTGGTGAGCTTTTTGAGCCAGATGTTTTGGAGTTTATCTATGCCAGGTGCCTTCCAATTAATAGTTTTAGAAATGGCGTCATCAACTTCCTCCTTACTTATATGTTGAGCCAGCATTGGTGTTATATGCTCGCATTGTACGCTTTCGTTGGCAATCCACTGGGCAGAGCCATTATGTTGTTTAGCTACACTCCAGATGTTCTCCCATAATTGTTCTGTTCTATCCATTGATGGATAGTCGTTATCCTTCGATGGTTGGAGTGGGGATGTGATATTCCTGAAGAAAGCCCTCTGGTTTTTGAAGAACAAGGTGTTGTCTGCCTTTCTTTTGCTGCACTTCGTGTAACGGTGTAAGCGCTTATTCAATGCTGCTAGTATCCGGGTTTTCCTGTCCAGGATATCCGTGACCTGTTCCATACTTGTGCTGGCGCATCGGAGTGGCTTAATTAGTCTCGCGACACGTCTTCAAAGTCTTTTAGATCTTAGTCCATTTCTAAAGGATATTAGCCTTCCAATATCCTGTCTTACCCTTTCTATTTTATTCTTTAGTCTCTTTTGCCATTTAGGCATCGTGACTTTTCCTGATGTTGTTGGTCTGGAGGTTTCTGAAAACGCTTTAGGCTTTCCTAAAGCCCTGCTTGCTGTTATTGCGCAGACTTAGAGGAGCGCATAAATGCGTTGCAACTCAGCACCTTGGTCTAGGTAATCGGGCAGTATTTCTGTGTTGATGGTAGACAGAATGGTATCCAGTTTCCTGGATTCATAAATTCTTGGGATTCAAGGCCTTAGTGGTGGGTCCATCGCTTCATATTCTAGAAGCGTTAAGCTGAAGATGTTTCTGAGACTTTGTAAATCGTTTTCAGGTTCTGAGGCATTGGGTAGTAATTCTGATATGACGTTGCCGGGTATTACCTCCGATAGCGGCGGCAAGGTGTCTCCGGGTGTTCGGCTGGCAGGTTCAGTAGTGCTAGTAGTGGTTGTTTGTATTGTGCCAGCTGTTGTTGGTACCAGTATAGTACTTTGTCCGATCGCGGCCAAAATCTCAGCTTTGATTCTTTGTCGACGATCGGATTCGACATAATCTTTGCTGAGAATGACATCTTTCCGTCGGGCTAGATTATTGTCGTTTATTCTTCCATCCAGCTGCCTGTACTTCGTAATAAATATGTTGTACATTGTTCTCCTATAAGCTATCATATTATTGGGGTTTTCGCAATTTGTTGCAGTGTAGTAGCAGCGCAGACATATTCGTTCATGTCATTAGTCCATTGGATGCGCTGTCTAGGGCAGCCTGCTCTGGTGGTCCCAAGCTGGGCTTATTATTATTATTATTATTATTATTATTATTATTATTATTATTATTATTATTATTATTATTATTATTATTATTATTATTATTATTATTATTATTATTATTATTATTATTATTATTATTATTATTA
>OZ014530.1:107670214-108015214 GCA_963966105.1 Volucella zonaria | reverse complement strand
TATTATTATTATTATTATTATTATTATTATTATTATTATTATTATTATTATTATTATTATTATTATTATTATTATTATTATTATTATTATTATTATTATTATTATTATTATTATTATTATTATTATTATTATTATTATTATTATTATTATTATTATTATTATTATTATTATTATTATTATTATTATTATTATTATTATTATTATTATTATTATTATTATTATTATTATTATTATTATTATTATTATTATTATTATTATTATTATTATTATTATTATTATTATTATTATTATTATTATTATTATTATTATTATTATTATTATTATTATTATTATTATTATTATTATTATTATTATTATTATTATTATTATTATTATTATTATTATTATTATTATTATTATTATTATTATTATTATTATTATTATTATTATTATTATTATTATTATTATTATTATTATTATTATTATTATTATTATTATTATTATTATTATTATTATTATTATTATTATTATTATTATTATTATTATTATTATTATTATTATTATTATTATTATTATTATTATTATTATTATTATTATTATTATTATTATTATTATTATTATTATTATTATTATTATTATTATTATTATTATTATTATTATTATTATTATTATTATTATTATTATTATTATTATTATTATTATTATTATTATTATTATTATTATTATTATTATTATTATTATTATTATTATTATTATTATTATTATTATTATTATTATTATTATTATTATTATTATTATTATTATTATTATTATTATTATTATTATTATTATTATTATTATTATTATTATTATTATTATTATTATTATTATTATTATTGTTACGGGGCTGAGCTCAGGCTACCGTAGGGGTCGCAGGTGGCGGATGGCGAAGGCCTTACTAGGTAGTACGTACTAGAGGATGCCCATAGTGTTGGGGGTTAGGACCGAGCCCGGTAAGGTCTTAACTAAGGTATACCGGAAACGTGTATTTACTTTTTTGATAGCTATGGGCTGACGTCTTCAGTAGTCTGTAATCTTAATAAGGCAGAGTGAAATCTGTCTGAAACGACTTACAGGCTAATGCTGCAGACGCCTCCGTCCTGTTAAAACCTTGGTGTGTAGGTACAGATGTAATATTCCTGTTTAGCACCGATCTGGCTCTGAACACATGACCTCATAAGGGCTTGTGTCAACCCATGCATGGCCTCACTGCCTGCAAAGATAACCATGAGATCTTGTGGTGACTACATATCCGAGCATTGATAACGGCTTTGAGTTGGGACCAAATCGCACCAAAATGAATAAAACCCAGACACAAACCAGGAGAGAAAACGAGGAGAACTACTCCCAAAGTAGTAAACCTAATTTACCCGAAGGACATCAGCAGTCACAATCGATGCACACACCTGAGGGCGAAGGCGCAGAAGTCTTCAAGAGAAAAAGCAAAATCTTGCGCTCACCACCACAAACTCGAAAAGGTGAAGAGGGAGATAAACTGGGTGCACAGACTTCTTCCACACCGTCGCTGACAAGACCTGTCAGACTGCCAGCGAAAGAGACGCCAGTCATCGACCATAGGATACTTAATAGACGCGGCTCTCCGAAACAAGAGTTCATAATAAAGATGAGGGCAGGAGAGGATGAAGCACTAGCAAAGTGCCGTGCCATCCTCGAAAAAATGAAACAAGCTATGGTGAAGCAGAAAAATATAAGCGCTGATGTTAAAAATGTAGTATCGGAACTGGGCGAATTTTTTGATATCATCGGAAGTCTGCGTCGCAACTGGAAACAGGAAAAAGGGCGCGAACGGCAACAAATGATGACTGGCAATTGATAAAGGGGAAGGAAAAGCGGAAACAAAACGCAACAGCAAAACAAAACAAACAGAAGCCAGGAGTAACTGAACAACCCCAAACGCAAAGAGGCGAACGAAAACCAAAAGTTCCAAAAGTTCGGCCAGAGGCAGTATTAATTAAACCAGCGGAAGGCCGCAGCTACGCGGAAGTGCTAAGCAACCTCAGAAAATATTCGATGAGAAATGAAAATAAGGTGGAAATAAGGTCAATTAAAAAGACTAAAACAGGTGCACTACTCCTCGAAATGGAAAAAGGAGAAAAAGCGAAGCCAGAGTTCCGGGACGCACTCATAACCAACCTACACGAGATAGCCTCCGTAAGAGAGCTCAAGCCAAAAGTAACTATAGAGATTCGGGACTTAGACTCATTGACGGCGTCAGAAGAGGTTACCGCCTCCTTAAAGGATATCCTCGGGGAGCCCGAGGAAGAAATAATCGTCAGGGTCTCTAAGCCAAACAGTCGTGAACAAATGCGTGCTTACGTGACGCTGCCGACTGACAGAGCGAACGAGGTCCTTAAGAAAGAACGGATAAAGATAGGATGGGTAAATTGTAGGATAAGGCTCTTAAAAGAGGTGAAGAAATGCTACCGATGTTTTGGATTCGGTCACTTGCAGTGGGAATGTAAAGGGCCAAACAGAAAAGAAGATGGGCTTTGCATACGATGCGGAAAACCTGGGCACAAACTCAAAGAATGCCAAAATACACCAAGCTGCTGCCTGTGCGTGGGAAAACGACACAACCACACAGAACATATCCCTGGCTCCAAGATGTGCTCGTCATACAGAGAACACATAGTGAAATGAAGATCCTGCAGGGCAATTTGCATAGAAGCAGGACGGCCGACTCGCTCCTGCCGCAGGTTATGCTGGAACATGAGACCGACATGGCAATAATAAGCGAACAGTACGCCAAACCAAGTAGCGGAATATGGCTCGAAGACACATCGGCGACTGCAGCAATATGGCTGACGGAAAAATGCAACTTCCAAAAATTGAACAACGGTGCAGGAAACGGATTCGTCTGGGCAAGTAGCAAACAATTCACCATAATGAGCTGTTATCTCACACCGAGCAACGCTATTGCCGACTTTCAAGCAAAGATGGACGCCATAGAGGACTGTGCGCTTCACACAAACCGACATCTGATCATAGCCGGAGATTTTAACGCTAGCGCCATTGAATGGGGTATGCAGACGACGAACTCGAGAGGACGAAGAGTTTTAGACATGACAGCCAGGCTAGGCCTTATCGTGGCTAACTCAGGAACTGCAACTACCTTCAGAAGACCAGGGTGCGCCGACACTACCCCTGACATAACGCTTGTATCGGAGACCTATGCGAGCCAGCTACAGCAATGGACAGTACTCGAAGACTATACTGGCAGCGACCACCAGTACATGACTTAGCTCGTCGGAGCTGCAAACAAAACAAGAGCTAGAGAAATCAAGGGAACGCGAAGGTGGAATGCCTCGAAGCTAAACTCCGAAATATTTCTCACACAGATGGACGCTAACCTGCCGGAATACCACGCAAACAGCTCGGCTAGAGTCAAAGTGGAAAACACTCTCAAAAGCATCAAGACAGCATGTAAAGCAGCCATGCCGCGCATAAAACACACTCATCCCAAGACAGCTGCCTACTGGTGGACAGATGAAATACGCGCTTTAAGACAGACATGCCTTCACAAAAGACGGAAATACACAAGGGCCAGAAGAAGTAGTATTGCAACAGAAGAGCAGGGAGAGTATAAAAAGTCAAAACAGGAACTAAAACTCGCCATTATAAAAAGCAAGAATGAAAAATGGGAATAACTCCGGCACGATATAAACCAAAATCCATGGGGCCTAGCATACAAAATAGTGATGAGAAAACTCGGCGTGAAAATTGCAGTTCCGGAGCTTAGAGCATACGCTATGAAGAGCATAGTAAACACCCTCTTCCCGAACCACGCAATAAGAACCAATCAAACAAGGAGTGCACCAGAGGGCCCGACGCCACTGTTCATGCAATAAGGCACCAGGCCCAGACGGAATCCCATCAGAGGTACTCAAACTAATAGCAGCTGAGCGCCCACAAGTTCTACTGAACATGTACAATGCATGCCTGGCAGAGGGGGTGTTTCCACAAGTTTGGATAAGACAAAGGCTAGTCTTAATCAGCAAAGGCAAGGGAGACCCAGAGACACCATCGGCATACAGACCTCTATGTATGCTCGACACAGCAGGGAAACTGCTGGAAAAAATGCTAAAGCCACGCATTACAGCTGCAGTAAAGAACGCTGGAGACCTTTCGGAAAGGCAGCACGGTTTTAGGCCAGGTAGATCCACTGTCGGAGCCATCGAAGATGTCATAAGAAGTGTAGAATTATCGCGACGGATAAACCGCTTCTCGAGGCCTATAGTACTCCTCGCCACAATCGATGTCAAAAACGCTCTTAACAGTGCAAAATGGGAAAATATGATCGAAGCCCTCGAAACACGCCTTAAAGCGCCTGCCTACCTAATGAATATGGTACGCAGCTACCTGAAAGACCGGGAGCTAATCTATGATACAAACGAAGGCCAACAGAAGAAGAAAATCACCTCTGGAGCAGCACAAGGCTCAATCCTTGGCCCAAATTTATGGAATGTAAGCTACGATGGTATCTTAAACATCAGTATGCCTGAAGACTGCTATTTAGTAGGGTACGCTGACGATATTGCAGCTGTCATCAGCGCACGCGACATGGACACGGTGAGGCGAAAACTTACGCAAGTAATGCTGAGGACACAAACGTGGCTTGACTTGCACGGACTTAGCCTGGCCGCGGAGAAAACGGAACTCATCTTCCTCACTAGAAAACACATACCGCTGGAAGTAGATATGCAGGTGCATTCAGAAACCATCACGAAGAAAGTGATAAAATATTTAGGTATTAGGATTGACAACAAGTTGACCTACTGGTCGCAAATTAAACACGCCATTGAGAAATCAGCCAAGATAACGGCATCGTTATCGAGACTAATGGCAAACATCGGAGGGCCTCTATCCAGCAGAAGGGAGCTGTTGATTTACACAACACAGTCAATCTTACTATATGGGAGCGAAGTGTGGGCGCCAACCCTGAGGATGGAAAACAGGCGCACAGCTCTAGCCAAAGTACAGAGGACTGCAGCCCTAAGGCTGGCGTCAGCATACCGCACAGTATCGGAGGCAGCGACTCGGGTGATAAGTGGAACTATGCCAATAGATCTACTAGCAGATGAAAGAAGGAAGCTGTGGTTACAGAAAAATGATGCATCGAACACCCACACCCGGCAGGAAACTAAAATACAAACAAATCAGTGATGGCAGGACCGCTGGTCCACAGAATCCAAAGGTAGATGGACGGCAAAGCTAATCCCAGATCTAAAAATATGGTACAACAGACGCTTAGGCGAGATAAACTATTATATAACGCAGATGCTCTCTGGACACGAGTACTTTCGTAAATACCTCTTCAATATGGGGAAGGCCGAGTGCCCCAAATGTATCTACTGCGACGAGCCCACAGACGATGCGAACCACACCTTCTTCTGGTGTAGAAGATGGCAAGAAGCACGGAGCCCCATAGAAGAAAGACTCAGCGGAAAACATCGTCGAGAAAATGCTAAGCACCGAAGAAAACTGGCAGTGCATTGCTTCGTTCGTAGAATATGTACTACGACGGAAAAAGCGTGACCTGGACGCAGGCGCAACGTTGAACGCGCAATAATTGCGAAAAGGAACGCCACCCCGAAGAAATGTCACACTCGACGGTCCCGTTTTTTACCCCTTCGCCCGCATTATTATAATTATTATTATTATTATTATTATTATTATTATTATTATTATTATTATTATTATTATTATTATTATTATTATTATTATTATTATTATTATTATTATTATTATTATTATTATTATTATTATTATTATTATTACTATTATTATTATTATTATTATTATTATTATTATTATTATTATTATTATTATTATTATTATTATTATTATTATTATTATTATTATTATTATTATTATTATTATTATTATTATTATTATTATTATTATTATTATTATTATTATTATTATTATTATTATTATTATTATTATTATTATTATTATTATTATTATTATTATTATTATTATTATTATTATTATTATTATTATTATTATTATTATTATTATTATTATTATTATTATTATTATTATTATTATTATTATTATTATTATTATTATTATTATTATTATTATTATTATTATTATTATTATTATTATTATTATTATTATTATTATTATTATTATTATTATTATTATTATTATTATTATTATTATTATTATTATTATTATTATTATTATTATTATTATTATTATTATTATTATTATTATTATTATTATTATTATTATTATTATTATTATTATTATTATTATTATTATTATTATTATTATTATTATTATTATTATTATTATTATTATTATTATTATTATTATTATTATTATTATTATTATTATTATTATTATTATTATTATTATTATTATTATTATTATTATTATTGTTATTATTATTATTATTATTATTATTATTATTATTATTATTATTATTATTATTATTATTATTATTATTATTATTATTATTATTATTATTATTATTATTATTATTATTATTATTATTATTATTATTATTATTATTTATTACTTTGATGAACCTCTTAAACAGCTCAGCTGTTTTAAAGTTGTGGAGGATTTACAATTACATAGATATTATTGTTATTATTATTACTATTATTATTATTATTATTATTATTAGCTGTTATAAAGTTGTGGGGGATTTACAATTACATAGATAGTTCACAATATCAAAGTTAAAGTAGTGTTGTAGTTTATGACACAGGACTGTGTGGGCGGCCGTATCGAAAGTCTTCGAAAAATCTAAGAGGACTAAGAACTGTAGCAGTGCCAAGTAACATAATGTTATTACTCTCCCTTAGCTGTAAGTCTATCAATGTAAAAGAAGACGGCAACAACAGACACTCCCAGACGTTGTTGTTGGCCTCTTAAACTTTTAAGAGAAACAATGTACAGTAAAGAAAATAAAGAATAAAGAGTCAGTCTGTTGGCGACAAGCAAAGTAGTAAGACGTGTTTGTTTTATGTACTACATATCATCTATGACCTTAAACAAAGCTGTAGTGCAGCTATTCTTAACACGAAAACCAGACTGAACAGGAGTCAACAAGTTGTTGCGGGTTAAATGATCACTCAGTTGTTTTTGTGTTATACGTTAGCTGATTTTAGCGAGATAAGGCAATATAGTAATTGGTCTATACTCATCACCTATGGAGTTTTTAAGGATTGGAATTATTTTTGCCATTTTTCACCGTTGGGGAAAAACTCCAGTTGTCAATAGCGTATACATTGTATGCGTTGGGAGTATAGCTTTCACAATGTATTCCGTCAACTCCCACTGCATTGGATTTTACAGAAAGAAAGCTTTCAAAAACATCTCGACTATCAATATTTATAAAACCAAGACCTATATCTTTTGAGGGTGCAATACAGTTATTCACTCTCGTAAGTTCAGGCCGAGGATGAGATAAAAATTTGCGGTTAAAATCGTTAATGTCTATGTTACAAGAGAAACCTGGATTTTGCTTTCTGATGCCCAAATCACGTAGGTTTTTCCACAATACAGGACTTCCCGCATTCGTTTGGAAGCAGTTGGAATAAAACTGGACCTTAACAGCTGTAATCTCTCGTACGACATTATTGCGCAGGGTTTTATAGGCTTGGTGAAGTTCTTCAACCCGATAACGCTTCCAGCGACAATAGGCCTGATCACACTGCGCGGTGAGTTCCCGTATCGCCCGAGAGAATCATAACGTTGACTTTCTTTCAGATATCTTTGTTTTTAATGGAATATGAGTATCAAAGAGAATATTTATATTGTTATGCAGGAATTCGACCTGATCATCTGGTGACGGCATGCGATAAACAGAGTCCCATGGTATAGATTGTATATGCTGCTCAAAAGAAAGCCTATCAATACTTCTAAAATCTCTGAAATGATAAAATGAATTCGGACGTGTATCAACAATAAAATCGTAGGTGATGCTTAGAGAATGCTGGTACAGAAAGTTAGTCGTATTGTAGTACACTATCAGAGTCACTTACAAGTACCACATCCAGCAGGATACTAGAAGTTCCAGTAAAATGTGTTGGGACAATATTATTTACAAGGTGTAGATTATAGCGAACCATGTTTTCGCATAAATGCCTGTCAGTGATGAGATTGCTATTAAGGTCACCACAGATAATAACATTAGCCGCATTAAAGGACATTTCTTCGAGTCAAGCATACAAGGGTAATAAATCCACATAGTTGTTGGGTCTGTAGACCACTGCCAAAAGCAGACTGCTGTCACCACCGATAATTTCTACAAATACATAGTCAATAGCAGAACCTACAGGTGAATAATACCTTCTCCCATAACTAATACCATCTCTAAGGTAAAGTGCGGCCCCTCCACCAACACGATTGTGTCTATCACCACGAAAGGGTTTGTAGCCGTTGAGTGAATAAATTTTATCTTTTTTCCTTGGAGAAAACCAAGTTTCTGATACACAGACTGCATCTACACTCGACTTCTCAAAGACATCTCTAAACTCATCAAGTTTCGGACACAGGCTCTGTGCATTTATATGAGATATTTTAAAGCCATTTCTTCGACGACTAAGTACATTAACCACCTCGCGCAAAATTCCACTACTACTACCACTAGCTATGGAACCGACAATCCCTGCATTTACATCAACCATATTAGAGTACAATTACTGATAAAACAAGGAAGAAGGGACACACACACAATTCACCTGGATGCGTTGACATTTTCTCTATTTTAAAGCAATTATAAATGAATTTAAACTTATAGTATAGAATCAAGCAAAAGGAATAGAAATGAGAAAAAGATATAAATAAAAGATATGCATAAAGAAAAAATTTACTCAATATACTGTTAAGTAAAAGAGAGTTCTTAGGACACGTCCTAACAAAAGAAGGTTTAAAACCAAATCATGAAAAGATAGCAGTAATTGAACAGTTAAAATTAACCACAACACAAAAACAAATCAAAAGTTTTCTAGGAATAACAGGATATTATAGGAAATTTATTAGAAATTACGCTAAAATAGCACAACCTATCACTAAATATTTAAAGAAAAATACCAAAATAAACCTTAACGACCCTAATTATATCGAAGCTTTTGAAAAATTAAAAATTCTAATAACCAGTCATCCAATTCTAAAGTATTCTAATTTTCAAAACAAATTTTGTCTGACAACAGACGCCTCAAACTACGCAATAGGAGCAGTCCTCTCACAAGAAGGACATCCTGTATGCTTTGCGTCAAGAACCCTGAACAATCATGAAGGAAATTATTCAGCCACTGAGAAAGAATTTCACGCCATTATGTGGTCAGTAAATTACTTTAGATCATATCTGTGTGGAAACAAATTTAAAATCTGTACAGATCACCAGCCGATTAAATTCTTGCAAGCCAAATATAAAGGCAAAGATCTTTCTTCCAGACATCAAAGATGGCTCTTAAAGCTAGGACAATATCACTTTGAAATAGAATATTTGAAAGGAAAAGAAAACAGAGTAGCAGATTTTTAAAGTAGAATTGAGCCTAACGAGGAAGTTACTCATAATGAGGAAGAGGAAGAACTATCCCCTTTTACAGAATTTTTCGCTTAAGTGTAATGAAAATGAATCAATATCAGATTTTTTATTTAATATGGAAGAAGATTAGTCAGATGCAACTATCCACTCAGCAGATGAAGAGCTTATGGAACACATACCAATCAAAGAAGAAATTGTGAACAAATACAAAACTTAAATAATATTAACTAATAACAAAACCCAAGAATTAGAAACACCGTGGAAAACGGCTAATCTACGAGTACATAGTAAAATATGACTTTGATTAATTGGGCGAAAGTTTTAGGAGTTTAATAAGGAAAGGAAAAATTGGTACATTCTCAGAATTACCAGACATAGTTCAAGAAAAGTTAAGAGAAATGTTCTCAAATGAAAACCAAATTAAATTCATTAAGTGCTCGTATAGATGTCAAGATACACATAGTCAGAAAAGTCTCCGTACACCAGTTAATATTTTATTAATTCTGGGATAAACTTTTTATTTTAAAACATATTAATTTGAAAATGATCGAAAAATAAAGACATTATATACACCTTCATTTTTAAAGTAAAAAAAATAAAATTTTTTTGAAAATATAAAATTAAAAATTATTCACATCACAAAAGTAAAAAAAAAACGTACCAAAAAAGTCTGCGTACAGTTGGTTTTTTTTTTTCAATTTTCTTAAAATTATATGTAATTATAACATCAAAAGGTAATAACTAAATAAGATCAATATTTGGTCGGACCTCCTTTGTTCCTTATTACTTCATTTAACCTGTTTTTCATAGAAGGCACCAGTTTGGAGGTCGTGTCTGGAGAAATTTTGTTTCATTCTTCAAGTAAGATGGCTTTCAAGTCAGATTTGTTTGATATTGTACGCTCCCGGATTTTTTTTTCTAAGTGATCCCATAGATGCTCAATCGGGTTTAAATCTGGTGACTGAGCAGGTTGCTTAATTTGGTTTTTTACCTTGTAAAGCAACCATTCTTTCACCAGTAACGAGGTGTGCTTTGGGTCATTGTCTTGTTGGAATATGAAATTATTCCCGAGACCCAGTTTTTGAGCACTTGCATGAAGGTTTTCTTTAAGTATATTCAAATACCCATATTTGTCCATCGTTGAATCGATAAATACAAGATTTCCGACCCCGGAAGAGGCCATACATCCCCACACCATTACATTGCCGCCGCCATGCTTTACTGTGGGGGTTAAGTTTTTCGGATTTAGATCAGTATTTGGTTTCCTCCACACCATACGTCGTCCATCTGAGCCAAAAAGGTTATACTTGCTCTCGTCCGCAAATAAAAAATGATCCCAGAAGGAAATATCTTTCTCCAAATGTTTAGTAGCGTACTGCAGCCTCGCCTTCATATTTGCTTTGCGTGGCTATGGCTTCTTCCGGCTCACTCGACCATTATATCCATTCCTTTTCAGGACGTTTCTTATTGTTTGAGGAGTCACATCTATTCTATCTGAGGCTTTTAGTTTACCGGCAATTACAGGAGCACTTTGACGAGGATCTTCTTCGATACTTCGTATCAATATCCGTATGACTGTCTATCTTCTTTGGACGGCCAGATCTTGGTTTATTATGTACTGTTTTTATTTTATTAAATTTTTCCAACACGTATTGAATAGAAGAACGAGGTGTCTTAACAATTTTTGATATATCTCAAAGAGACTTTCCTTCTTTTCTCAGTTCAATAATAATTTCCTTATTTGCTAAAGGGATTTGCGTATTTTTGTCCTCCATTTTATTTTCTCTTGAAAACAAACTAAATAACTTAACTGAAATGCAATTGAAAACATTAAAACTTACTAAAAAACCAAGAAATATTCGACCACACACCTTACATTGCCAATTGTAACAAAAGAATGGCATTTGTACGGAGACTTTTTTGTCTCTATTTAACGATCTCAGCGAATGATCGTTATCATAACAGTACTTATAGCGCACGTAAATTCTTGGAATTTGGTAAAAAGACGAGAAGGAAAACATATTCTTTTTCGGTGTTGCCACTTTAGCTTTAAAGTTAAACGGTATAAAGTTTTTGGCAAAAATATAAAAATTAGTCCGCTGTACGGAGACTTTTTTGACTATGTGTGGATCCTAATGAAATAATTCAATTAGACACATTTTTCATAATGAAATATAGTTTTTTAACAATTATCGACAAGTTTTCGAAATTCCAGACAGGAATCACATAACAATAGTAGAAGAATTAGAGAATCACTTTTCAAAAATAGAAAAGCCTAAAAAGATTATAGCTGATAATGAATTCAAGTCAATCCACATTAGAAATTTCTTACAGAATGAAGGTGTAGACATTCATTTCACCAAACCTAACAGTCATACTGGCAACTCCGACATAGAAAGATTCCATAGCACAATATTAGAAAAATGTCGAATTTTAAAAATAAACAAACAAAACATATCACTCAAAAGATTAGTACAGCAGGCAATACGAAATTATAATGAAAGAGTACATTCAACAATTAAAACCACCCCTAACAAAGTTCAACTCAAAAGAATAGATTTTGGAAAGGTTTGACAACATTTAAAATCAACAAAGGTATAATATATTGTAATCTTATTGATAGCGTACTGAGATTCTAAAATTTCTTTTTTTCATGAAGCTGATTTCTTGCGCCGACGAAGTTTGTTCCGTTATCACAATAAAGATTTCTGCAGTTCCCACGCCTTGCAGTGAATCGCTTCAACGCTCCTATAAAGCCCTCGGTGGAAAGATCAGTGACCAGCTCCAAATGTATAGCCTTAGTTGAGAAACAGCAAAATACTGCTATATACTCGTACGTTTTTTGAGAGCGTTTTCCGCGTATCTTGAAATGAGTCCAAATTGGGCCGCAAAAATCCACTCCGGAATTCACAAACGGTCTTGCAGGTTAAACTCGTGTTGACGGCAAATCTCCCATCAACTAAGTCTCGTTTTTGCACAAAATACACAATGTTGGACGACGGATCTGGCAATTATTTTTCCAGACCTAGTAAGTTTGTCTAGCGATTGCGAGTAACGCTTGTGGGCCAACATGGCGTTTATTCAAGTGCAGTTCGATCAATATCATTTTAGTGACTGGGTGTTCATAAGGTAGAAGCATTGGATGTTTGGAATCGTACGGTAAATTCGATGCTTCTAATCTTCCACCCACTTTCAAGATGCCCATCTGGTCAATGAAGGGCGTAAGTCCAGTTAAGGCACTGTTCCTGGGAAGTTCGCGGAACCTCTTTAAATTTGCCATATCATCTCTAAAATCTTCATTTTGCATTGATTTGACAACAACGTAACGTGCACTCTCTAGCTCAGCGGCTTGAAGTTCTAGTGTTTTATAAATTGTCCTGGTTTTTTTTTTTCGATAAATCGAAGTATGTATGCGATAATGCGCTGAAGCCTCTTAAAGCAATTCCTGTGGTCAATAGTGTTAATGAAGCTCTTGGGACCTTCTTATTGTTCAATGATAGCAGCTGCTGCAGATCGTCTACGCTCCAATTTACATTCACTGCGTTTGGTATACGCAGTGTACACGCAATTATTTCATTGCCGTGTAAGAATGGTGGTCCGTAAAACCACAAATGACAATTGCGTAATTCTTCAGGTTATATACCACTTGATAGTGGGTCGCCTGGATTTTCTTTAGATCTGGTATGGATAATTTGTTGATTGAAGAAATGCGGTTACCTACGAAAGCCTGGAAGTCACCTGAAGTTGAGTTTATCCATACCAAAACTACTTCTGAATCAGTTCAAATGTAGGTTGGTTTGTTTTCTATTCGAAGGCATCGCTTTACTCTATCGAGGAGCTTTGCTGCTAGTTCTGCTGCACAAATTTCTAATCTTGGTAACGTTATCTTCTTTGGTGGTGGTGGTACTAATCTAGATTTAGAGCACAAGAGTCGTCGGATGCATCAGCAAACGCATTTAAGTCAAAAGAGGTTGGAACATTCTTTCCGAAGACATGTCGTGGAACCTGGATACCTTCTAGTTCGAGAAGACCATTTCGGAATTTTGACCATCTTGTATGCAGCTCAATTGGTAAAGCTGCATCCCAATCCTGCTTTAGTGCCCACAGTTCTTGTAAATAGATTTTTGCAGTCACAACCACTGAAGCAAACAATCCCAGAGGATCAAATAACCTCGCTATGTCAGATGCCACAATTCTTTTGGTGATTTTGGTTATTTCTGGAACATTAATCTTTAAACAAAAGCTAACGGCTTTTGGGAGCCATATTAATCCCAGTGTTTTAACCTGGGAATCCTTTTCATCGGAAAAATTTAACTGCATTTCTTGTTCTTCTGGTGCAATACCATTGAGTAATTGGAAGTGATTAGCGCATCATTTACGCAGCTTGAAACCGGCTGTGTTAAGGAATAAGACAAGTTGTGACTGCATATCACGGGCTGTTATCATGCTATCCGCTCCAGTCATGACCTCGTCGACGTAGAAGTTATGCAATAATACTTCAGCTTCTATTAGATATCTGGCACATTCTTCTTGTGCCAAACGTTGTGAGCATTTGATTGTCAAATATGGGGCGGCTGATGTTCCATATGTAATAGTGTTTAGACGATAGCACCTTAGCTTTTCTTCTTGGTTGCTTTGCCACCAGATAAGTTGATAATTCGTATCTCTTTTATCAACACGAATTTGCCGGCACCACTTTTCAATGTCAGCCGTGAAAACGAAGCGGGGTTGCCGGAATCGAAGAAGTATGTTAAAAAGTTCACCATGAATTACTGGCCCGGTATAAAGAATGTTGTTGAGTGAAATATTATTATGGGTTTTTGCAGAGGCGTCAAACACTATTCTTAATTTTGTAGAGTTACTCTCAGGTTTGAGTACACAATGGTGTGGAAGAAAACAGTAATTGGTTGGTAGAGCGTTAACTTCTTCCATATGTCCAAGCTGATTATATTCTTCCATAAAAGCTGTATATTGGTGGCGCAGATCGGGCTGTTTCAGCAGCCTTCTCTCGATTGATAGGAATCACCAAAAAGCTATATCTTTTGACTAGCCTAGGGTTTTTGGATCATCTGAAAATGGCAGACGCACCGCAAACCGGCCCTTGCTGTCTCTTTTGCATATTTGCCCAAAGTATGTTTCGCATCGTCGCTCTGCTATTGTTCGCCCTTTGGCTTGTACTTCTGGTTGTTCGTTGTCCCAGAATCAACTTATTATTGCGTTAATATACTCTTGCTCCTCTCCTGAGTACATACCGCATGTCGCCAATTTTGGGGAAGGTTGCTCTATCCCTCCTGCTACTATCCAACAATTGAGAGGAGTTGAAAAAACAGTTCAGTTCCTAGAAGTACATCAATACATCTGTCAGCTGAATATTTTGTGGTATGTTCCAGGACGAGATATCCAATTTTTTACTAGGTTGTGGGGATATAATGGTATGTAATACGAAGGCTTCTAGTCTGGTAGAAAAGGCATTTTGTTTTGAGCTTAGCAGTACATTCACTCTTTTTTGAGACTTTAGATGACCTTGACCTTGAATGCGCATGTTGGTAGACGATGGCACTAAACCAAGCCTTTTTACAGCACGATCGCTGATTATGTTTATCTGGGATCCGGAATCCAGAAGTGCTCAGCATTCGATTTCAGTTCCATTGTTATTAGTGAGTCTCAGTCTCGCAGTTCCCAGGATTACGGTTTTTTCCTTTGTATGACTCGTTGTGGTGAGTGCAGATGTTGGCTCTGCATGTTTGTGCGCGATTGCGGATGAGCTAGAATGTGCTGTCTGTTGAAGTGTATTCCTTTTTGCTTGGGCCGTTGAACGATGTGCTGAATGTCGTCAATATATAGTAATGAGTTATGTTTGTTAGAGCAAATCTTGCATCCCCTCAGAGTGCATTTGGATGTGCAATGTCCATTATTATTATTATTATTATTATTATTATTATTATTATTATTATTATTATTATTATTATTATTATTATTATTATTATTATTATTATTATTATTATTATTATTATTATTATTATTATTATTATTATTATTATTATTATTATTATTATTATTATTATTATTATTATTATTATTATTATTATTATTATTATTATTATTATTATTATTATTATTATTATTATTATTATTATTATTATTATTATTATTATTATTATTATTATTATTATTATTATTATTATTATTATTATTATTATTATTATTATTATTATTATTATTATTATTATTATTATTATTATTATTATTATTATTATTATTATTATTATTATTATTATTATTATTATTATTATTATTATTATTATTATTATTATTATTATTATTATTATTATTATTATTATTATTATTATTATTATTATTATTATTATTATTATTATTATTATTATTATTATTATTATTATTATTATTATTATTATTATTATTATTATTATTATTATTATTATTATTATTATTATTATTATTATTATTATTATTATTATTATTATTATTATTATTATTATTATTATTATTATTATTATTATTATTATTATTATTATTATTATTATTATTATTATTATTATTATTATTATTATTATTATTATTATTATTATTATTATTATTATTATTATTATTATTATTATTATTATTATTATTATTATTATTATTATTATTATTATTATTATTATTATTATTATTATTATTATTATTATTATTATTATTATTATTATTATTATTATTATTATTATTATTATTATTATTATTATTATTATTATTATTATTATTATTATTATTATTATTATTATTATTATTATTATTATTATTATTATTATTATTATTATTATTATTATTATTATTATTATTATTATTATTATTATTATTATTATTATTATTATTATTATTATTATTATTATTATTATTATTATTATTATTATTATTATTATTATTATTATTATTATTATTATTATTATTATTATTATTATTATTATTATTATTATTATTATTATTATTATTATTATTATTATTATTATTATTATTATTATTATTATTATTATTATTATTATTATTATTATTATTATTATTATTATTATTATTATTATTATTATTATTATTATTATTATTATTATTATTATTATTATTATTATTATTATTATTATTATTATTATTATTATTATTATTATTATTATTATTATTATTATTATTATTATTATTATTATTATTATTATTATTATTATTATTATTATTATTATTATTATTATTATTATTATTATTATTATTATTATTATTATTATTATTATTATTATTATTATTATTATTATTATTATTATTATTATTATTATTATTATTATTATTATTATTATTATTATTATTATTATTATTATTATTATTATTATTATTATTATTATTATTATTATTATTATTATTATTATTATTATTATTATTATTATTATTATTATTATTATTATTATTATTATTATTATTATTATTATTATTATTATTATTATTATTATTATTATTATTATTATTATTATTATTATTATTATTATTATTATTATTATTATTATTATTATTATTATTATTATTATTATTATTATTATTATTATTATTATTATTATTATTATTATTATTATTATTATTATTATTATTATTATTATTATTATTATTATTATTATTATTATTATTATTATTATTATTATTATTATTATTATTATTATTATTATTATTATTATTATTATTATTATTATTATTATTATTATTATTATTATTATTATTATTATTATTATTATTATTATTATTATTATTATTATTATTATTATTATTATTATTATTATTATTATTATTATTATTATTATTATTATTATTATTATTATTATTATTATTATTATTATTATTATTATTATTATTATTATTATTATTATTATTATTATTATTATTATTATTATTATTATTATTATTATTATTATTATTATTATTATTATTATTATTATTGGGGGGCAAAAGGCCCACGTGGCTACATGCCGTTTCCAGCTACCATGAGCTGCGGGTTCCTAATGTCCGACTCTCACCTCCACGATCCGGTGCCGCCTGGAAACCCGAGCAACCCATTGTGAGATACAGTAACCAACCTGTGTGGATCGTGGGTCGGGGCCAACGAGAGCGGGAAACCCCATTGGAATAGATACCTGATGAGGGTTATGAAACTGATGACGACCTGGAATACGAAACCGGTACACGACCTCTATGAAATATTTGGAATAGATTGCCGAGAGCTGGTGGATGCAGTATTCTGTTACCTTAATACCCAAGAGTGACATCTTGGAGAAACGGCTTTCAGGCTAATGCTGTATCCGCCCCCGTCCCATTAAAACTGTGGCTAGGCTTTGAGTACGTTCCGAGTCCGTCGCCGTTAAGTTGGTGGTACAGGTTCAGTTGAGAATAACTCCTGATTTTGCGCTTAGATCCTGGCTCTGAACATAGACTCTCATAAGGACCTATGTCAACCCTTGCGTGGCCTCCCTGCTTGCATAGATAACCACGGGGATTATTAGAAGCGACTGTACAACCGTACGAGGATAGCGGCTCAAAGCGGGGACCCAACAGAAAAAACATGAATAGAACACAAAAACAATTACAAGCAGAAAATAGAAACACACCACAAGCGCTAGAAAAAGAGAGTAGTGAAGAATGCGCAAGCATATTCAAAAGCAGTAGTAAGATAACACGTTCGCCCACACTAACACCAGCGGGCGCGAGCGTTAGTGATAGTAGTGAGCGGAAATTGCAATCGAGCACCACAGAACCGACACCAGCTCGTCTCTCCTCAGCAGCAAACAAAAACCCGCGAGAAAAAGACCAGGAAACTACACCGGTGCTGACAGAGTCCGTGATAGCCTACACCTCACCACGGCAAGAGTATATTGAGAAGATGAGGACCGCGGAGCAAGAGTCCTTAACCAAGTGTAAAGACGTGCTTCGAAAAATGAAACTGGCTATGACAAGGCAAAGGAATGTCAGCATGGATGTAAAATCGGGTGTCTCGGAACTAGAGGAACTGCTGGAGGTAATGGAAAGCTACAGGCGAAATTGGCTGAACACGGAGAAACAAACAACACGACCAAATACAACCTCTTGGAGCAAGAAGTGTCAGCCGGTTGTGGTAATAGAAGACACTCCAAGAACCGCAAAGAAGAAAAGAGTAGCAGCGAGCCCAGCAGAAACTGAATCGCTTAGACAATCCAACGAGAACGGAAGAGAAAAGTGGCATATAGTTACAAGGAAAAAAGCTCGAACACACGAAGAACAGAGGGACTCGAAAGAGGAGAAAACTCCCCAAAAACAAAAAACAGACGAGCAAAAAGGAAAGGAAACTACACCAAGGAATAGACAGAAAAAGAAAAAACAAGCCAAGCTCCGACCCGAAGCTTATTAAGCCGAGAGGCGAAGAAACATATGCAGGGATCCTAAAGGAAATACGCACCAGCGCAAACCCAGATGACTCTGGAACTGTCATAAGAGCAGTGCGTAAAACGAAAGGAGGAGACGTCCTCGTTGAGCTCGACGCCAAGACAAAGGACAAGGTAGCCTTTGGAAGGTCGCTGGAAAATATCTTAGGCGAAAAGGCGGTTGTTCGTAAACTGGAACCAAAAATAACACTCGAAATAAGGGATATGGACGAACTTACCACTGTAGAAGAGGTCCACCAAGCCATAAAGAACAGAGTTAGTGACCCCACATTAGACATCCGAGCTTTTGTCACTAAACAGAGTCGAAGTGGCCAACAAATTGCCATAGTAGAAGTAAACACTCGAATAGCCGAAGAACTAATGAAATCCCCCAGGATTAAAATAGGATGGATTCACTGCAGAATCCGCAGAAGGGTTGTAGTCCCATGCTGCTACAGATGCTTCGGGTATGGACACCTGCAAACTTCCTGCGCAGAAGTGGATCGAAAGAGCCTGGGACTCTGTATTAAATGCGGAGAACAGGGACACAAAAAACAAGACTGCACGAAAAGCGCAAAGTGCTGCTTATGCACTGCGCTTAAGAATCCATCACTAGGACTGGATCACGTGTGCCAGGGTCAGGCAAATGTCAGGTGTTTAGAGAGGCACTTGAAAGAGCAAAGAAAAGAAACGCCAAATGAGCAGAATACTCCAAGGAAATCTCCACAGAAGTCGAATGGCGGATGAGCTCCTAATCAAACTCATAACTGAGCTGAAAGCAGACATAGTTATCATCAGCGAACAGTATAAGAATAAAAAATGCCCAAACTGGATCACAGACACACTGGGAACCGCCGCTGTCTGGATCCGAACGCGACAAAAATTACTGTTAAAGACCAAGGCAGTGAAAGAGGCTTCGCCTGGATGAATGCGCGGAACTCACACTAATAAGCTGCTATTTCACCCCAAACGAAGGCATAAGCGAGTTCCGAGAAAAACTGGATAGATTAGAAGACTTTATACAAGAGACAGAGGGGGAAGTGCTGGTCGCCGGTGACTTCAATGCTAGAGCACAGGAATGGGGTATGCCAAATACAAACTCACGCGGAAGGTACATACTCGAAATGGCCGCAAGAAGAAGTATTAATGTAGTCAATATAGGCAACACGTCTACATTTAGGAGACCTGGATACGAAGAGACAATCCCTGACATAACCTTTGCCTCAGAACAAACTTCAGCCAAGATAAAAAATTGGAGAGTTATAGAAGACTTCACAGGCAGCGATCATCAATACATCGCTTACGAAATATGCAGCCAAGAACGCGCCATCAACCCGAACCGAAGCCGAAAAACACGATGGAATGCCAATAGACTCAATGAAGAGCTACTCAGATCTGCACTCGAGGGGACCGTAAATACGACCGCAGAAATGGCGGGGAATGCAGAAACAAACACAGAAGCTACGATGCAGCTCATACGCCAAGCATGCAACGCATCGATGCCACGCGTCCATCTCGGGTACCAAAACAGAAAACCGGTGTACTGGTGGACCGACGAGATCGCGGCTCTCCGAAGAAAATGCCTACACCTGAGGCGCAGAGTCACCAGGGGGAGAAGAAGAAATGCGGAACTCAATGCAAACACTGTAACAGAGTTCAGTAATGCAAGGACCGAGCTCAAGAGAGCAATAAAACAGAGTAAAAAGCACAAGTGGGAAGCCCTTCGCCGAGATGTGAACAACGATCCCTGGGGACTAGGCTATAAGATCGTAATGCGAAAGCTGGGAAGACGGATGACAAGCCCGGACCTCAGCGAAGAAAAAATGAGGAACATAGTGGAAACTTTATTCCCAACTCACCCCACCAGACCCCCTGACATCCCCATAACTCCACTAGAAGAAGTCCCACTATTCACTGAAGAAGAGCTGACTCTGGCGGCGAAAACCCTGCAGATCCGAAAAGCCCCCTGCCCTGACGGAATACCAGCAGAGATTCTTAAAAAGATAGCACAAATATCCCCACAACTGCTATTGAATATGTACAACAAATGCCTGCAAGAAGCGGTTTTCCCCAGAAGATGGAAAATGCAACGACTGGTACTAATCAACAAGGGGAAAGGCAACCTAGACACCCCATCAGGCTACAGGCCCCTATGCATGCTGGATATCGCAGGGAAACTTCTGGAAAAACTGCTGAAGACGCGGATAACAGCAGCCATACAAACAGCAGGAGGTTTAGCCGAAAGACAGCACGGCTTTCGAAAGGGCCACTCTACTATCGGAGCAGTTAGAGAAGTGATAAAGTCCACCCAAATGGCCCAACAAGGAAATCACCACTCAAGAAAGATTGTGCTACTAGCAACTCTGGATGTCCGAAATGCTTTTAACTCAACCAGATGGACGGACATAATATACGCGCTCGAACACGACTTTAGCATACCCGAGTACCTCTTGAGGATGGTGAAAGACTACCTAAAAGACAGAGAGCTAATCTACGACACCAAAGAAGGCGCGCGGAGAAAGCATCACCGCTGGAGCAGCGCAGGGTTCAATTCTGGGACCCGACCTCTGGAACATCGCTTATGATAACATCCTTCGCATGGAGATGCCAGAAGACACGTTTCTAGTAGGCTACGCGGACGACATTGCCGCAGTGATAACAGCAAGGGATATTCATAATGCACAAATGAAATTAAACCAGGTGATGAGAAGAGTCCTACCCTGGATGCAAGAACATGGCCTAAGGCTAGCTGCAGAAAAGACGGAGATAGTCCTGCTAACCAAAAAGAGAATCCCGACCAGAGTTGATTTTCAGGTAGGGCAAGAGACGATCACCAGCAAGGAAGCGGTCAAGTACCTGGGGGTAGTCCTTAATACGAAACTCACCTTCTGGCAACAAATAAAGGGCGCATCAGAACGGGCTGCAAAAGTAACGACAGCACTAAGCCGACTAATGGCTAACATAGGAGGCCCGACGGCTAGCAAAAGAAAACTTCTGATGACGGTAACAAACTCTATTCTCCTGTATGGGTGCGAAATATGGGCTGAAGCCCTTCGCCAGGAGAAATACAGAAAACAGATGGCAGCAGTCCAAAGACGCGGTGCCTTACGCATCGCGAGCTCATATAGAACTGTACCAGAAGCAGCTATATTGGTAGTCGCGGGAACAACCCCCATCGATCTCCTCGCAACAGAGAGAAAATACATATATGAAAGGAAATCCGAAATTGGAACGGAAGCAGCTGTTCTTGAGGCGAAAGAACAAACGAAACAACAATGGCAGGAGAGATGGAACTCAGAACGGAGGGGCCGTTGGACTGCTACACTAATCAAAAGCGCTGACAAATGGGCACAACGAAAATACGGCGAAATAAATTACTATGTCACCCAGTTTCTAACCGGACATGGTTACTTCAGTAGCTACCTAAAGAAGATCGGGAAAGCCAGAAGCGCTTTTTGCCAGTACGGAGACTCTGAAAACGATGACGCGAAACACACGTTCTTCGAGTGCACCAGATGGTTAACAGAAAGAAGCGAGCTGGAACAACTGCTCGGCCCTATCACTCCAGACAACATCGTCGAAAAGATGTCGGCGAGTGCACGGAACTGGGATAGAGTGTGTGAATACACAGAAAAAATATTAAAAACCAAAAAAAGAGAGACAGACCTAGACGCGTCTCGACAATAACGAAGATAGCCTAACCGGCAAGAGAGCTAAACCCGCAAAAGAGAACAACACAAAATGAAAAAGCCGGTCCCCAGGAGGGGAAAGAAAACGACACCACTCTGAAGTAATACGAAAGTGGTTTCCGGAGTGGATGGTGTCAAGATAAAAGGGGTTAAGGTGGTTTTTAGTGGGTGTGAGTCGCACAGTACTTGAAGTAGAGCGGGACTACTTCTCGTCGTTATTAGCTTTTCCACCATCCCCTAGGCCAAAAAAAAAAAAAAAAAAAAAAAAAAATTATTATTATTATTATTATTATTATTATTATTATTATTATTATTATTATTATTATTATTATTATTATTATTATTATTATTATTATTATTATTATTATTATTATTATTATTATTATTATTATTATTATTATTATTATTATTATTATTATTATTATTATTATTATTATTATTATTATTATTATTATTATTATTATTATTATTATTATTATTATTATTATTATTATTATTATTATTATTATTATTATTATTATTATTATTATTATTATTATTATTATTATTATTATTATTATTATTATTATTATTATTATTATTATTATTATTATTATTATTATTATTATTATTATTATTATTATTATTATTATTATTTTTTTTTTTTTTTTTTTTTTTTTTTATGAGGGTGTGGTGAGAATCTTCATCAGCTAGGAAGTTGGCCCAGCTGCCTGCTAGCAAATTTACATCCTAGCAGGAGACCCCGTCGAGCATCCGCACTCGGCGGGAGTGTCAGATTTTTACTGACTAAACTCACCCTCCCTATGTTCACCAGTCGGACGGGGACCGCGTTAGCATTACTTCCGTCCGACCGGCCTTTCTGTGTAGGTTACAAAGCCCCCTCTCAATCAGTCATCTCTCAGGCATCCATCCGCATTTTTACCCCTCAAAACGGTCTCGATAAAGGCCGCCAGAAGACCCCAGTGACTGTTATTTTGGAGCATCACGCCTATGATGTTGTCCGGCGTGATTGCTCCTACAACAGTCTCGATTTCCTGTCGGCGTCTTGTCCATCTGTCGCAGTCGAAAAACGTATGTTCCGCGTCGTCCCTGTCGTGTCCACAGTATGTGCAGTTCGGTGTCCGTACTCGTCTCAGTTTGTAGAGGTAATACCGGAAATAGCCATGTCCAGTCAGAAATTGAGTGGCGTAAAAGTTGACGTCCCCAAAATCTGTCCAGGCTCTCATGTCCGTTATTAGCCTTTTCGTCCATCGTCCTTTGGTTGTGTTTGTCCAACGGTCTTCCCAGTCTCGTAGTGTCTGCTGTCTTTCCCTTTCTGCCGCATCCGCTCTTCCCGTCTCGGCACTAGATACATAGATCCTCCTCCGCTCCAGCGCAAGAAGGTCTATGGGGATTACCCCAGCCACAACAAGAACAGCCTCTTGCGAGACAGTTCTGTAGGCCGAGGCAACACGCAGTGCCCCCCGTCTCTGTACATTTGTCATCGCTTTGGCGTACTTCTTTACCCGGAGCGCCTCTGCCCAGATTTCGGATCCGTAAAGTAGTATCGAGTGGATGGTCGTCATTAGTAGTTTGCGTTTATTTGGTCGTGGTCCCCCGATGTTAGCCATGAGGCGACTCAGGCAGGTCGCTCGTTGCGACGCCTTTTTGACCGCTTTCTGTATGTGAGGCCAGAAGGTTAGTTTCGTATCAAGGTATAACCCAAGGTACTTGACTTCCCCTCTAGTCGCAATCGTTGCCGTTCCAACTTTCATCGGGAGAATCGTCTGTATCCGTTTTCTCGTTAGTATGATCAGTTCAGTCTTGTTTTCCGCGATATTAAGTCCGCGTTTCGTCATCCAGTCGTTTATCCGTCTCATGACCATATTTAGTTTCAGCTGTGCCAGGTCGGGATTACGTTCGACGATGATGACTGCCGCATCGTCAGCGTAAGCGACGATGTAGCAGCCATCTGGCAGCTCAATTCTAAGTAGGTCGTCGTACAGTGCGTTCCAAAAGTCCGGTCCAAGGATTGATCCCTGTGCGACACCAGCGGTGACTATCATGGTCTCTGTTCCGTCAGTCGTTTCAAATATGATCTGTCTGTTTCGTAAGTAGTCCTCGACAATCCGGACGAGGTAGCCAGGCACCCGAAAAGCCCCGTCAAGGGCCTCGAGAATGTCTACCCACCTCGCCGAGTTGAAAGCGTTTTTAATGTCCAGTAGCGCGAGGAGTACCAAAGGGCGTGCCTGGTCACATTTTTCTCGCGTTCTCTGGTATGCGTCGACAACTTCTTGTATCGCGCCTATAGTCGATCGTCCTTTTCTAAAACCGTACTGTCGGTCGGATAGGCCGCCGGATGCGTCTATCGCGTTAGTCAGTCGTGGTCTAAGTAGCAGTTCAAAAAGCTTTCCCGTCGTGTCTAGTAGGGCCAGCGGTCGGTAGGCCGAGGGAGAGTCCGGGTCTCCCTTGCCCTTGCTTAGGAGAACCAATCTCGCCTTCTTCCACCGGCCACAGAAGGTCCCACTTTTCAGGCAGGCGTTGAAAAGGTCCAGGAGGATGTCAGGTCTGTGGATAGCGGTGGATCTGACTATCTCTCCTGGAACGCCGTCTGGTCCGGGAGCCTTTCCCGGCTTCATAAGGGATGCAGCTTGTATAAGCTCTGTAACCGTGAAGGGGGGAATGCTGTCCAAGTCAATGCGTCTTTCGACGTCTTGTCTCGTCGGGTGCGTCGGGAAAAGTCCGTCCACTATACGTCTTGTTGTTTCCACGTCTCTTATGTTGGGAGGAGAGCGAGCTCCCAGTTTCCCAGTGACAATTTTGTAACCGGTTCCCCAGGGGTCGCGCTCGACCTCATCGCAGAGGCGCTTCCAGCACTGTCTTTTACTATCTTTAATTTTGACTTTTAATCGTTTCCGTGCTGTTCTGTACTCTAGTCTAAGCGCTTCAACGCGAGGCCCACCAGCTTCCCGGGTAAGCTTTCGCTTTTGAGCCAGGCACACCCTTCGCAAGTCGGCTATCTCTTCCGTCCACCAGTACTGTTGAGTTCGGCCGGGCGATACACCCTTATGGGGCATGGTGTCACGGCAAAACTTCTCCAGTAACTGGGCGGTCTCGTCCGCGAGTCTTTCAGTACGTTCATGACAAGTCAGGTCTTGAGGTAAACCGCTTTCCGGGGCCAAGGCCGCGCCTAGCATTTGCCTCAGTTTGTCATAGTCCAGTTTTTTCGTGTTCCACCGCTGGGGTAGGGGTCTGTTCGTTTGTCTGTTTGTCATGGCATCGCTTATCCCAAAGGCGATGTACTGGTGGTCACTAGAACTGTAGTCCTCCAGCACACGCCATTGTGTGATTCGCGGTGCCAGTCTATCTGATGCGAATGTCACGTCAGGTATAGAAAAACCGAATCCTGGTCGTCTGTATGTCATGGTACTCCCGATGTTCATGGTTACTAGGTCAAGCCTTGCGGCCATTTCTAGCAACAGTCGTCCACGTTTGTTCGTTGTTGTCATGCCCCACTCGATCGCTCTGGCGTTGAAATCTCCCGCCAATATTAGATCTCCCGTCATGTCCCGTAATCCGTCTTCTAGGAGTTCCAGCTTTGCATCGAGTTCCGAGGCAGTGCAATTTGGGGTCAGATAGACACTCACGATTACGCAGGAGCCGATTTTCACCCAGACGAAATCTTCGCCCGCCCCGCTTTTGGATACTCCACCTCGGCTGGCCCCCCTTATCCATAGAGCAGATGTTCCGCTCGCGTTGGAAAACCAGTATCTGTCAGTCTTGTTTCGTAGCTGTTCGGAGATGATCAGTACGTCAGCGTCGTATTCGTCTGCCATTCTTGGCAGAAGTAAGAGCGCAGTCTCACTCCTGTTCAAGTTGACTTGTAGTACGTTCGTCATTTTGTCTGTCTCGTCTTCTCCCTGTCCTTCCTTTCTTTTAGCGCTGCCCTGAACACTACGCACCCGCCGGAGCCAGCTACGTGAATAGTATCTTCGTACTTTGCTTCGGAACAAAGAAAGCATGAAGGTCGATTTTTACAGTCCCTGTTGGTGTGGTTAGAGGAACCACATTTCCAGCAGGCATTGCTTCGGTCTAGTCCCTTACAGTTTTTTTTTGTGTGTCCGTAACCCAGGCACTTGTAACATCTCGTTACTACTGTCCTGAGGCGGATGCGGCAATTAACCCACCCAACCCTAATTTTCCACTTTTCGAGAAGTGGCCCTGTCCTATTTCTGTCAACGTTGCAAGCTGCCATACACTGTCCGTATTTATTCGGTCCAAAAATGTGAACGTTTAGTCCGTCTTTTTGTCCAATCTCACGAGTCAGTGCCTGCTCGACTTCGGCGACGGTGGTGACGCAGTCCAGGTCCATAATCTCCAGCGCGATACTGGGGCTCATGTCCTTGACCTGTCCAGCCCCCCCAACCGCCTCCTGAAGTGAGCTCTGAAAGACACTGCTGTCTACGTCGTTCGTCTTCGCTTTGATCAGCAGTCCGCCGTCTTTTGTCTGCCGGTAGCCCTTGATCCTGACCTTGGAAGCCTCAGGGTCTACTTTTTCTCTCACCGTTCTTAAAATGTCAGCGTACGTCTGTCCTTCACTTGGTCGAATCAAGACCGTTGTACCTTTTCGAGGAGCCCTTTGCCTTGGTTTTTGCTTTTCGTCTGGCTTCCGAGACTTGTCTTGCTTTTTAATTTTTTTCTGCACCTTGACCCATGCCTCTGTGTTGGCTATTCGGGTTGAAGGTACAGCTTTCTTGGCAGCGTTCTGTTGATCAGGGGTCATTGTTTTTTCGCGTTTTCTTTTTGGCCTCTGTCGGTCCTCCACGACAACCGAACTGAGTGATTTCTGTCGCTCGTACTCACTCAGGGCGGCGTCCGTAGCCTCGGTACACTTGATGACGCCCTGCTTGATGACCATGCTGACATTGGTCTGCTTGGCCATCTGAGCGTTCATTTTCGCGAGCTCTTTAAGTACTATTTGCAAGTTAAGAGTGACCAAGTCCGACGCGCCTTCGATTTCTGAGAGCTCGGTACCAGAAGTGTGACCTTGTTCGCTCAGGAAGCTGGAGGCACTCGAGGTCCTGGACCTCGAAGTCCCTGGCAGTAAATGCGATCTAGCGTTCGTTGCTGCCGCGTTCGCGCTCGCGCAGTTCGCATCGCGTTGCGTTTTGTTCGGGTCTCTCATCTGCCCGTCCTTCCTTTTTTGCATCTGTTTAGATGCATCCTCCTTTCCACCTTTTGTTTTATTATTTAGATTATGCATTCGAATCCCACGAGTAGCTAGGGAATGGCGGTCGACCTCCACAGAGCCCCGCATGTGGAGGTAAGGCTACTTACTCGGGGGGGGCGCCTGGTACCCCCGAGGAACCGTTCGCGACACCTATCAACCGTGGTGCCAAGAGAGCCACCTGAGCACGGTATCTTAACACTACGTGGCTTAGGGTGGTTATTTTGCTCCAACTGTAAATATGGTTTGGATTGGGATAATCAGTTCGCTACACTACTTGACTTTGGCCTGCTTGACTTAGCTGACCCTGACTCAATAAAGCCGACAGTCTCATTGTAGCAAGCGTCTAAGCCCCCCGCCACGTCAAGGCTTATTATTATTATTATTATTATTATTATTATTATTATTATTATTATTATTATTATTATTATTATTATTATTATTATTATTATTATTATTATTATTATTATTATTATTATTATTATTATTATTATTATTATTATTATTATTATTATTATTATTATTATTATTATTATTATTATTATTATTATTATTATTATTATTATTATTATTATTATTATTATTATTATTATTATTATTATTATTATTATTATTATTATTATTATTATTATTATTATTATTATTATTATTATTATTATTATTATTATTATTATTATTATTATTATTATTATTATTATTATTATTATTATTATTATTATTATTATTATTATTATTATTATTATTATTATTATTATTATTATTATTATTATTATTATTATTATTATTATTATTATTATTATTATTATTATTATTATTATTATTATTATTATTATTATTATTATTATTATTATTATTATTATTATTATTATTATTATTATTATTATTATTATTATTATTATTATTATTATTATTATTATTATTATTATTATTATTATTATTATTATTATTATTATTATTATTATTATTATTATTATTATTATTATTATTATTATTATTATTATTATTATTATTATTATTATTATTATTATTATTATTATTATTATTATTATTATTATTATTATTATTATTATTATTATTATTATTATTATTATTATTATTATTATTATTATTATTATTATTATTATTATTATTATTATTATTATTATTATTATTATTATTATTATTATTATTATTATTATTATTATTATTATTATTATTATTATTATTATTATTATTATTATTATTATTATTATTATTATTATTATTATTATTATTATTATTATTATTATTATTATTATTATTATTATTATTATTATTATTATTATTATTATTATTATTATTATTATTATTATTATTATTATTATTATTATTATTATTATTATTATTATTATTATTATTATTATTATTATTATTATTATTATTATTATTATTATTATTATTATTATTATTATTATTATTATTATTATTATTATTATTATTATTATTATTATTATTATTATTATTATTATTATTATTATTATTATTATTATTATTATTATTATTATTATTATTATTATTATTATTATTATTATTATTATTATTATTATTATTATTATTATTATTATTATTATTATTATTATTATTATTATTATTATTATTATTATTATTATTATTATTATTATTATTATTATTATTATTATTATTATTATTATTATTATTATTATTATTATTATTATTATTATTATTATTATTATTATTATTATTATTATTATTATTATTATTATTATTATTATTATTATTATTATTATTATTATTATTATTATTATTATTATTATTATTATTATTATTATTATTATTATTATTATTATTATTATTATTATTATTATTATTATTATTATTATTATTATTATTATTATTATTATTATTATTATTATTATTATTATTATTATTATTATTATTATTATTATTATTATTATTATTATTATTATTATTATTATTATTATTATTATTATTATTATTATTATTATTATTATTATTATTATTATTATTATTATTATTATTATTATTATTATTATTATTATTATTATTATTATTATTATTATTATTATTATTATTATTATTATTATTATTATTATTATAAATACAAGATTTCCGACCCCGGAAGAGGCCATACATCCCCACACCATTACATTGCCGCCGCCATGCTTTACTGTGGGGGTTAAGTTTTTCGGATTTAGATCAGTATTTGGTTTCCTCCACACCATACGTCGTCCATCTGAGCCAAAAAGGTTATACTTGCTCTCGTCCGCAAATAAAAAATGATCCCAGAAGGAAATATCTTTCTCCAAATGTTTAGTAGCGTACTGCAGCCTCGCCTTCATATTTGCTTTGCGTGGCTATGGCTTCTTCCGGCTCACTCGACCATTATATCCATTCCTTTTCAGGACGTTTCTTATTGTTTGAGGAGTCACATCTATTCTATCTGAGGCTTTTAGTTTACCGGCAATTACAGGAGCACTTTGACGAGGATCTTCTTCGATACTTCGTATCAATATCCGTATGACTGTCTATCTTCTTTGGACGGCCAGATCTTGGTTTATTATGTACTGTTTTTATTTTATTAAATTTTTCCAACACGTATTGAATAGAAGAACGAGGTGTCTTAACAATTTTTGATATATCTCAAAGAGACTTTCCTTCTTTTCTCAGTTCAATAATAATTTCCTTATTTGCTAAAGGGATTTGCGTATTTTTGTCCTCCATTTTATTTTCTCTTGAAAACAAACTAAATAACTTAACTGAAATGCAATTGAAAACATTAAAACTTACTAAAAAACCAAGAAATATTCGACCACACACCTTACATTGCCAATTGTAACAAAAGAATGGCATTTGTACGGAGACTTTTTTGTCTCTATTTAACGATCTCAGCGAATGATCGTTATCATAACAGTACTTATAGCGCACGTAAATTCTTGGAATTTGGTAAAAAGACGAGAAGGAAAACATATTCTTTTTCGGTGTTGCCACTTTAGCTTTAAAGTTAAACGGTATAAAGTTTTTGGCAAAAATATAAAAATTAGTCCGCTGTACGGAGACTTTTTTGACTATGTGTTGATCCTAATGAAATAATTCAATTAGACACATTTTTCATAATGAAATATAGTTTTTTAACAATTATCGACAAGTTTTCGAAATTCCAGACAGGAATCACATAACAATAGTAGAAGAATTAGAGAATCACTTTTCAAAAATAGAAAAGCCTAAAAAGATTATAGCTGATAATGAATTCAAGTCAATCCACATTAGAAATTTCTTACAGAATGAAGGTGTAGACATTCATTTCACCAAACCTAACAGTCATACTGGCAACTCCGACATAGAAAGATTCCATAGCACAATATTAGAAAAATGTCGAATTTTAAAAATAAACAAACAAAACATATCACTCAAAAGATTAGTACAGCAGGCAATACGAAATTATAATGAAAGAGTACATTCAACAATTAAAACCACCCCTAACAAAGTTCAACTCAAAAGAATAGATTTTGGAAAGGTTTGACAACATTTAAAATCAACAAAGGTATAATATATTGTAATCTTATTGATAGCGTACTGAGATTCTAAAATTTCTTTTTTTCATGAAGCTGATTTCTTGCGCCGACGAAGTTTGTTCCGTTATCACAATAAAGATTTCTGCAGTTCCCACGCCTTGCAGTGAATCGCTTCAACGCTCCTATAAAGCCCTCGGTGGAAAGATCAGTGACCAGCTCCAAATGTATAGCCTTAGTTGAGAAACAGCAAAATACTGCTATATACTCGTACGTTTTTTGAGAGCGTTTTCCGCGTATCTTGAAATGAGTCCAAATTGGGCCGCAAAAATCCACTCCGGAATTCACAAACGGTCTTGCAGGTTAAACTCGTGTTGACGGCAAATCTCCCATCAACTAAGTCTCGTTTTTGCACAAAATACACAATGTTGGACGACGGATCTGGCAATTATTTTTCCAGACCTAGTAAGTTTGTCTAGCGATTGCGAGTAACGCTTGTGGGCCAACATGGCGTTTATTCAAGTGCAGTTCGATCAATATCATTTTAGTGACTGGGTGTTCATAAGGTAGAAGCATTGGATGTTTGGAATCGTACGGTAAATTCGATGCTTCTAATCGTCCACCCACTTTCAAGATGCCCATCTGGTCAATGAAGGGCGTAAGTCCAGTTAAGGCACTGTTCCTGGGAAGTTCGCGGAACCTCTTTAAATTTGCCATATCATCTCTAAAATCTTCATTTTGCATTGATTTGACAACAATGTAACGTGCACTCTCTAGCTCAGCGGCTTGAAGTTCTAGTGTTTTATAAATTGTCCTGGTTTTTTTTTTCGATAAATCGAAGTATGTATGCGATAATGCGCTGAAGCCTCTTAAAGCAATTCCTGTGGTCAATAGTGTTAATGAAGCTCTTGGGACCTTCTTATTGTTCAATGATAGCAGCTGCTGCAGATCGTCTACGCTCCAATTTACATTCACTGCGTTTGGTATACGCAGTGTACACGCAATTATTTCATTGCCGTGTAAGAATGGTGGTCCGTAAAACCACAAATGACAATTGCGTAATTCTTCAGGTTATATACCACTTGATAGTGGGTCGCCTGGATTTTCTTTAGATCTGGTATGGATAATTTCTTGATTGAAGAAATGCGGTTACCTACGAAAGCCTGGAAGTCACCTGAAGTTGAGTTTATCCATACCAAAACTACTTCTGAATCAGTTCAAATGTAGGTTGGTTTGTTTTCTATTCGAAGGCATCGCTTTACTCTATCGAGGAGCTTTGCTGCTAGTTCTGCTGCACAAATTTCTAATCTTGGTAACGTTATCTTCTTTGGTGGTGGTGGTACTAATCTAGATTTAGAGCACAAGAGTCGTCGGATGCATCAGCAAACGCATTTAAGTCAAAAGAGGTTGGAACATTCTTTCCGAAGACATGTCGTGGAACCTGGATACCTTCTAGTTCGAGAAGACCATTTCGGAATTTTGACCATCTTGTATGCAGCTCAATTGGTAAAGCTGCATCCCAATCCTGCTTTAGTGCCCACAGTTCTTGTAAATAGATTTTTGCAGTCACAACCACTGAAGCAAACAATCCCAGAGGATCAAATAACCTCGCTATGTCAGATGCCACAATTCTTTTGGTGATTTTGGTTATTTCTGGAACATTAATCTTTAAACAAAAGCTAACGGCTTTTGGGAGCCATATTAATCCCAGTGTTTTAACCTGGGAATCCTTTTCATCGGAAAAATTTAACTGCATTTCTTGTTCTTCTGGTGCAATACCATTGAGTAATTGGAAGTGATTAGCGCATCATTTACGCAGCTTGAAACCGGCTGTGTTAAGGAATAAGACAAGTTGTGACTGCATATCACGGGCTGTTATCATGCTATCCGCTCCAGTCATGACCTCGTCGACGTAGAAGTTATGCAATAATACTTCAGCTTCTATTAGATATCTGGCACATTCTTCTTGTGCCAAACGTTGTGAGCATTTGATTGTCAAATATGGGGCGGCTGATGTTCCATATGTAATAGTGTTTAGACGATAGCACCTTAGCTTTTCTTCTTGGTTGCTTTGCCACCAGATAAGTTGATAATTCGTATCTCTTTTATCAACACGAATTTGCCGGCACCACTTTTCAATGTCAGCCGTGAAAACGAAGCGGGGTTGCCGGAATCGAAGAAGTATGTTAAAAAGTTCACCATGAATTACTGGCCCGGTATAAAGAATGTTGTTGAGTGAAATATTATTATGGGTTTTTGCAGAGGCGTCAAACACTATTCTTAATTTTGTAGAGTTACTCTCAGGTTTGAGTACACAATGGTGTGGAAGAAAACAGTAATTGGTTGGTAGAGCGTTAACTTCTTCCATATGTCCAAGCTGATTATATTCTTCCATAAAAGCTGTATATTGGTGGCGCAGATCGGGCTGTTTCAGCAGCCTTCTCTCGATTGATAGGAATCACCAAAAAGCTATATCTTTTGACTAGCCTAGGGTTTTTGGATCATCTGAAAATGGCAGACGCACCGCAAACCGGCCCTTGCTGTCTCTTTTGCATGTTTGCCCAAAGTATGTTTCGCATCGTCGCTCTGCTATTGTTCGCCCTTTGGCTTGTACTTCTGGTTGTTCGTTGTCCCAGAATCAACTTATTATTGCGTTAATATACTCTTGCTCCTCTCCTGAGTACATACCGCATGTCGCCAATTTTGGGGAAGGTTGCTCTATCCCTCCTGCTACTATCCAACAATTGAGAGGAGTTGAAAAAACAGTTCAGTTCCTAGAAGTACATCAATACATCTGTCAGCTGAATATTTTGTGGTATGTTCCAGGACGAGATATCCAATTTTTTACTAGGTTGTGGGGATATAATGGTATGTAATACGAAGGCTTCTAGTCTGGTAGAAAAGGCATTTTGTTTTGAGCTTAGCAGTACATTCACTCTTTTTTGAGACTTTAGATGACCTTGACCTTGAATGCGCATGTTGGTAGACGATGGCACTAAACCAAGCCTTTTTACAGCACGATCGCTGATTATGTTTATCTGGGATCCGGAATCCAGAAGTGCTCAGCATTCGATTTCAGTTCCATTGTTATTAGTGAGTCTCAGTCTCGCAGTTCCCAGGATTACGGTTTTTTCCTTTGTATGACTCGTTGTGGTGAGTGCAGATGTTGGCGCGATTGCGGATGAGCTAGAATGTGCTGTCTGTTGAAGTGTATTCCTTTTTGCTTGGGCCGTTGAACGATGTGCTGAATGTCGTCAATATATAGTAATGAGTTATGTTTGTTAGAGCAAATCTTGCATCCCCTCAGAGTGCATTTGGATGTGCAATGTCCATTATTATTATTATTGTTATTATTATTATTATTATTATTATTATTATTATTATTATTATTATTATTATTATTATTATTATTATTATTATTATTATTATTATTATTATTATTATTATTATTATTATTATTATTATTATTATTATTATTATTATTATTATTATTATTATTATTATTATTATTATTATTATTATTATTATTATTATTATTATTATTATTATTATTATTATTATTATTATTATTATTATTATTATTATTATTATTATTATTATTATTATTATTATTATTATTATTATTATTATTATTATTATTATTATTATTATTATTATTATTATTATTATTATTATTATTATTATTATTATTATTATTATTATTATTATTATTATTATTATTATTATTATTATTATTATTATTATTATTATTATTATTATTATTATTATTATTATTATTATTATTATTATTATTATTATTATTATTATTATTATTATTATTATTATTATTATTATTATTATTATTATTATTATTATTATTATTATTATTATTATTATTATTATTATTATTATTATTATTATTATTATTATTATTATTATTATTATTATTATTATTATTATTATTATTATTATTATTATTATTATTATTATTATTATTATTATTATTATTATTATTATTATTATTATTATTATTATTATTATTATTATTATTATTATTATTATTATTATTATTATTATTATTATTATTATTATTATTATTATTATTATTATTATTATTATTATTATTATTATTATTATTATTATTATTATTATTATTATTATTATTATTATTATTATTATTATTATTATTATTATTATTATTATTATTATTATTATTATTATTATTATTATTATTATTATTATTATTATTATTATTATTATTATTATTAGCAAAAAAAAAAAAAAAAAAAAAAAAATTATTATTATTATTATTATTATTATTATTATTATTATTATTATTATTATTATTATTATTATTATTATTATTATTATTATTATTATTATTATTATTATTATTATTATTATTATTATTATTATTATTATTATTATTATTATTATTATTATTATTATTATTATTATTATTATTATTATTATTATTATTATTATTATTATTATTATTATTATTATTATTATTATTATTATTATTACGCCCCTATGCATGCTGGATATCGCAGGGAAACTTCTGGAAAAACTGCTGAAGACGCGGATAACAGCAGCCATACAAACAGCAGGAGGTTTAGCCGAAAGACAGCACGGCTTTCGAAAGGGCCACTCTACTATCGGAGCAGTTAGAGAAGTGATAAAGTCCACCCAAATGGCCCAACAAGGAAATCACCACTCAAGAAAGATTGTGCTACTAGCAACTCTGGATGTCCGAAATGCTTTTAACTCAACCAGATGGACGGACATAATATACGCGCTCGAACACGACTTTAGCATACCCGAGTACCTCTGGAGGATGGTGAAAGACTACCTAAAAGACAGAGAGCTAATCTACGACACCAAAGAAGGCGCGCGGAGAAAGCAAATCACCGCTGGAGCAGCGCAGGGTTCAATTCTGGGACCCGACCTCTGGAACATCGCTTATGATAACATCCTTCGCATGGAGATGCCAGAAGACACGTTTCCAGTAGGCTACGCGGACGACATTGCCGCAGTGATAACAGCAAGGGATATTCATAATGCACAAATGAAATTAAACCAGGTGATGAGAAGAGTCCTACCCTGGATGCAAGAACATGGCCTAAGGCTAGCTGCAGAAAAGACGGAGATAGTCCTGCTAACCAAAAAGAGAATCCCGACCAGAGTTGATTTTCAGGTAGGGCAAGAGACGATCACCAGCAAGGAAGCGGTCAAGTACCTGGGGGTAGTCCTTAATACGAAACTCACCTTCTGGCAACAAATAAAGGGCGCATCAGAACGGGCTGCAAAAGTAACGACAGCACTAAGCCGACTAATGGCTAACATAGGAGGCCCGACGGCTAGCAAAAGAAAACTTCTGATGACGGTAACAAACTCTATTCTCCTGTATGGGTGCGAAATATGGGCTGAAGCCCTTCGCCAGGAGAAATACAGAAAACAGATGGCAGCAGTCCAAAGACGCGGTGCCTTACGCATCGCGAGCTCATATAGAACTGTACCAGAAGCAGCTATATTGGTAGTCGCGGGAACAACCCCCATCGATCTCCTCGCAACAGAGAGAAAATACATATATGAAAGGAAATCCGAAATTGGAACGGAAGCAGCTGTTCTTGAGGCGAAAGAACAAACGAAACAACAATGGCAGGAGAGATGGAACTCAGAACGGAGGGGCCGTTGGACTGCTACACTAATCAAAAGCGCTGACAAATGGGCACAACGAAAATACGGCGAAATAAATTACTATGTCACCCAGTTTCTAACCGGACATGGTTACTTCAGTAGCTACCTAAAGAAGATCGGGAAAGCCAGAAGCGCTTTTTGCCAGTACGGAGACTCTGAAAACGATGACGCGAAACACACGTTCTTCGAGTGCACCAGATGGTTAACAGAAAGAAGCGAGCTGGAACAACTGCTCGGCCCTATCACTCCAGACAACATCGTCGAAAAGATGTCGGCGAGTGCACGGAACTGGGATAGAGTGTGTGAATACACAGAAAAAATATTAAAAACCAAAAAAAGAGAGACAGACCTAGACGCGTCTCGACAATAACGAAGATAGCCTAACCGGCAAGAGAGCTAAACCCGCAAAAGAGAACAACACAAAATGAAAAAGCCGGTCCCCAGGAGGGGAAAGAAAACGACACCACTCTGAAGTAATACGAAAGTGGTTTCCGGAGTGGATGGTGTCAAGATAAAAGGGGTTAAGGTGGTTTTTAGTGGGTGTGAGTCGCACAGTACTTGAAGTAGAGTGGGACTACTTCTCGTCGTTATTAGCTTTTCCACCATCCCCTAGGCCAAAAAAAAAAAAAAAAAAAAAAAAAAATTATTATTATTATTATTATTATTATTATTATTATTATTATTATTATTATTATTATTATTATTATTATTATTATTATTATTATTATTATTATTATTATTATTATTATTATTATTATTATTATTATTATTATTATTATTATTATTATTATTATTATTATTATTATTATTATTATTATTATTATTATTATTATTATTATTATTATTATTATTATTATTATTATTATTATTATTATTATTATTATTATTATTATTATTATTATTATTATTATTATTATTATTATTATTATTATTATTATTATTATTATTATTATTATTATTATTATTATTATTATTATTATTATTATTATTATTATTATTATTATTATTATTATTATTATTATTATTATTATTATTATTATTATTATTATTATTATTATTATTATTATTATTATTATTATTATTATTATTATTATTATTATTATTATTATTATTATTATTATTATTATTATTATTATTATTATTATTATTATTATTATTATTATTATTATTATTATTATTATTATTATTATTATTATTATTATTATTATTATTATTATTATTATTATTATTATTATTATTATTATTATTATTATTATTATTATTATTATTATTATTATTATTATTATTATTATTATTATTATTATTATTATTATTATTATTATTATTATTATTATTATTATTATTATTATTATTATTATTATTATTATTATTATTATTATTATTATTATTATTATTATTATTATTATTATTATTATTATTATTATTATTATTATTATTATTATTATTATTATTATTATTATTATTATTATTATTATTATTATTATTATTATTATTATTATTATTATTATTATTATTATTATTATTATTATTATTATTATTATTATTATTATTATTATTATTATTATTATTATTATTATTATTATTATTATTATTATTATTATTATTATTATTATTATTATTATTATTATTATTATTATTATTATTATTATTATTATTATTATTATTATTATTATTATTATTATTATTATTATTATTATTATTATTATTATTATTATTATTATTATTATTATTATTATTATTATTATTATTATTATTATTATTATTATTATTATTATTATTATTATTATTATTATTATTATTATTATTATTATTATTATTATTATTATTATTATTATTATTATTATTATTATTATTATTATTATTATTATTATTATTATTATTATTATTATTATTATTATTATTATTATTATTATTATTATTATTATTATTATTATTATTATTATTATTATTATTATTATTATTATTATTATTATTATTATTATTATTATTATTATTATTATTATTATTATTATTATTATTATTATTATTATTATTATTATTATTATTATTATTATTATTATTATTATTATTATTATTATTATTATTATTATTATTATTATTATTATTATTATTATTATTATTATTATTATTATTATTATTATTATTATTATTATTATTATTATTATTATTATTATTATTATTATTACGCCCCTATGCATGCTGGATATCGCAGGGAAACTTCTGGAAAAACTGCTGAAGACGCGGATAACAGCAGCCATACAAACAGCAGGAGGTTTAGCCGAAAGACAGCACGGCTTTCGAAAGGGCCACTCTACTATCGGAGCAGTTAGAGAAGTGATAAAGTCCACCCAAATGGCCCAACAAGGAAATCACCACTCAAGAAAGATTGTGCTACTAGCAACTCTGGATGTCCGAAATGCTTTTAACTCAACCAGATGGACGGACATAATATACGCGCTCGAACACGACTTTAGCATACCCGAGTACCTCTTGAGGATGGTGAAAGACTACCTAAAAGACAGAGAGCTAATCTACGACACCAAAGAAGGCGCGCGGAGAAAGCAAATCACCGCTGGAGCAGCGCAGGGTTCAATTCTGGGACCCGACCTCTGGAACATCGCTTATGATAACATCCTTCGCATGGAGATGCCAGAAGACACGTTTCCAGTAGGCTACGCGGACGACATTGCCGCAGTGATAACAGCAAGGGATATTCATAATGCACAAATGAAATTAAACCAGGTGATGAGAAGAGTCCTACCCTGGATGCAAGAACATGGCCTAAGGCTAGCTGCAGAAAAGACGGAGATAGTCCTGCTAACCAAAAAGAGAATCCCGACCAGAGTTGATTTTCAGGTAGGGCAAGAGACGATCACCAGCAAGGAAGCGGTCAAGTACCTGGGGGTAGTCCTTAATACGAAACTCACCTTCTGGCAACAAATAAAGGGCGCATCAGAACGGGCTGCAAAAGTAACGACAGCACTAAGCCGACTAATGGCTAACATAGGAGGCCCGACGGCTAGCAAAAGAAAACTTCTGATGACGGTAACAAACTCTATTCTCCTGTATGGGTGCGAAATATGGGCTGAAGCCCTTCGCCAGGAGAAATACAGAAAACAGATGGCAGCAGTCCAAAGACGCGGTGCCTTACGCATCGCGAGCTCATATAGAACTGTACCAGAAGCAGCTATATTGGTAGTCGCGGGAACAACCCCCATCGATCTCCTCGCAACAGAGAGAAAATACATATATGAAAGGAAATCCGAAATTGGAACGGAAGCAGCTGTTCTTGAGGCGAAAGAACAAACGAAACAACAATGGCAGGAGAGATGGAACTCAGAACGGAGGGGCCGTTGGACTGCTACACTAATCAAAAGCGCTGACAAATGGGCACAACGAAAATACGGCGAAATAAATTACTATGTCACCCAGTTTCTAACCGGACATGGTTACTTCAGTAGCTACCTAAAGAAGATCGGGAAAGCCAGAAGCGCTTTTTGCCAGTACGGAGACTCTGAAAACGATGACGCGAAACACACGTTCTTCGAGTGCACCAGATGGTTAACAGAAAGAAGCGAGCTGGAACAACTGCTCGGCCCTATCACTCCAGACAACATCGTCGAAAAGATGTCGGCGAGTGCACGGAACTGGGATAGAGTGTGTGAATACACAGAAAAAATATTAAAAACCAAAAAAAGAGAGACAGACCTAGACGCGTCTCGACAATAACGAAGATAGCCTAACCGGCAAGAGAGCTAAACCCGCAAAAGAGAACAACACAAAATGAAAAAGCCGGTCCCCAGGAGGGGAAAGAAAACGACACCACTCTGAAGTAATACGAAAGTGGTTTCCGGAGTGGATGGTGTCAAGATAAAAGGGGTTAAGGTGGTTTTTAGTGGGTGTGAGTCGCACAGTACTTGAAGTAGAGTGGGACTACTTCTCGTCGTTATTAGCTTTTCCACCATACCCTAGGCCAAAAAAAAAAAAAAAAAAAAAAAAAAAAATTATTATTATTATTATTATTATTATTATTATTATTATTATTATTATTATTATTATTATTATTATTATTATTATTATTATTATTATTATTATTATTATTATTATTATTATTATTATTATTATTATTATTATTATTATTATTATTATTATTATTATTATTATTATTATTATTATTATTATTATTATTATTATTATTATTATTATTATTATTATTATTATTATTATTATTATTATTATTATTATTATTATTATTATTATTATTATTATTATTATTATTATTATTATTATTATTATTATTATTATTATTATTATTATTATTATTATTATTATTATTATTATTATTATTATTATTATTATTATTATTATTATTATTATTATTATTATTATTATTATTATTATTATTATTATTATTATTATTATTATTATTATTATTATTATTATTATTATTATTATTATTATTATTATTATTATTATTATTATTATTATTATTATTATTATTATTATTATTATTATTATTATTATTATTATTATTATTATTATTATTATTATTATTATTATTATTATTATTATTATTATTATTATTATTATTATTTTTATTATTATTATTATTATTATTATTATTATTATTATTATTATTATTATTATTATTATTATTATTATTATTATTATTATTATTATTATTATTATTATTATTATTATTATTATTATTATTATTATTATTATTATTATTATTATTATTATTATTATTATTATTATTATTATTATTATTATTATTATTATTATTATTATTATTATTATTATTATTATTATTATTATTATTATTATTATTATTATTATTATTATTATTATTATTATTATTATTATTATTATTATTATTATTATTATTATTATTATTATTATTATTATTATTATTATTATTATTATTATTATTATTATTATTATTATTATTATTATTATTATTATTATTATTATTATTATTATTATTATTATTATTATTATTATTATTATTATTATTATTATTATTATTATTATTATTATTATTATTATTATTATTATTATTATTATTATTATTATTCGATTATGGAACCTCCAAGTACTATTGCACTTGGATTTGTTTAAGCCCCCCACCCGAAGGCGGTTGCCACAATTTACGGGTTGTGGCCAACCTAATCGTAAGTTGTGAGGTATTGGATCACTAACCTACAGTGGCTCAGGAACTGGTTACACTTATGCACACACTAAAGGCGTTACAGTCGTTAGCTGCTACCTAACGCCGAGCGAAAACGTCCAGGATTTCCAAAATAAGCTGGATGCAATTGAAAACAAAATACTCCAGCTCGAAGGCGTTTTCATTGTAGCAGGAGACTTTAACTCCAGAGCCGTGGAATGGGGGATGCCAACAACAAACTCTAAAGGACGGAGAGTACTTGATATGGCTGCAAGACTTGGGCTCATCGTTGCAAATACTGGAAGCGTACCGACTTTCAGAAGACCCGGATGCGAGGGTACCATCCCCGACATCACAATGGTCTCGGAGAGAATAGGCGGCAAAATTAAAAAATGGAAAGTACTGGAGGAATATACTGGGAGTGACCACCAGTACATCTCTTTCGAGATGAATACAGATATCACAACGCACGAAACACGAAATACTAAAGTCAGGAAATGGAACGTCGCGAAACTGAACGTAGAAGCGTTGATAACTACACTCGACAGAACCAGGCTCACGACTGACAGCCCATATGATGCCAGGACAGTGGTCACACAAGTCATGCAAGCTATAAGACAAGCCTGCAACGCAGCCATGCCCAAGGAATACCAAAACAGAAGGAAAAGACGAGCTGTTTACTGGTGGAATGACGAAATCGCGCAACTCAGACGAAACTGCCTGCGCTGCAGACGCAGACTTACAAAAGCGAAACGGAGGGGCGAGGCAGCCAACGAAAACCAAGAGTATAAACGAGCAAAAAAGGAGTTAAAAACTGCCATCTGCAAAAGCAAGAGGAAGAAATGGGAAGAGCTCTGCCAGGATATCAACCGCAATCCATGGGGCCTGGGATATAAAGTGGCTATGAGGAAACTTGAAAATAAGTTACCAGCCCAAGAACTAGACGTTGAAACAATGGAACATATAGTCACGACGCTTTTCCCAACTCACGAAGTGAGGACTGCCGAACGCGATAGCACAGGACCAGAGGAAGTTATAGAACCTTTCACGGAGACAGAAATCAGAGCAGCAGCTAGGTTGCTCAGGAACAGAAAAGCTCCCGGTCTAGATGGCATTCCAGCGGAGGTTCTGAAGGAGATAGCTGAAAAACGTCCCCATTTTTTACTCAGGATGTACAACTCATGCCTCAGTGGGGGAGTCTTCCCAGAAACTTGGAAGAGGCAGCGCCTGGTTCTTATAAGCAAAGGAAAAGGAAACCCGGAAAGCCCATCAGCATACCGACCGCTCTGCATGCTCGACACAGCGGGGAAGTTACTGGAAAGATTGATTAAGCCTCGTCTAAACTCCGCCATAGAGGCATCCGGAGGACTAAGCCCAAAGCAGCATGGTTTTAGACCAGGTAAATCTACGGCTGGCGCTATAGAAGAAGTAATCAGAGCAGCACAAGCAACGCAACGAGGTAACCACCACTCTAGACCTTTTGTTCTTCTTGCGACCCTAGATGTCAAAAATGCCTTTAATAGCCTCAGATGGAAGGATATAGTCGAAGCTCTGGAACGCAGGCCCCAAATGCCTACGTACCTGAAGAAAATAATAAATAGCTACCTGAGCAACCGAATACTGGAATATAAGACTAAATCGGGGACAAGAACAAGACAAATCACGGCAGGAGCAGCGCAGGGATCTATATTGGGCCCTGATCTGTGGAATATAACCTATGACGAGATATTACACATAGAGATGCCAGACGATGTCTTCCTAGTAGGATACGCAGATGATATAGCCGCAGTCATCACAGCACGAACCACGGAAGCAGTGCAACGCAAACTCACCCAAGTAATGCTAAGAACTCAAGCATGGCTAAACTCACATGGACTACATCTTGCAACACAGAAAACCGAGCTATTACTCTTTACACGAAGACAGACGCCCACAGAACTGGAGATGCGAATAAATGAAGAAGCAATAATGACGCAAAAATCCATAAAATACTTAGGCATCAGGCTAGACAGCAAAATTACATTCGGGACGCAACTGCAATACGCAGCGATGAAAGCGGGAAAAGCCACAGCCTACCTCAGCAGACTAATGGCAAATGTCGGGGGCCCGATGGCCAGCAAAAGAAAATTATTGATGGCAACAAACAACGCTATCCTCATTTACGGAAGCGAAGTGTGGGCAGAAACTTTAAATGTCGAAAAACGAAGAAAGCAGCTTCTAGCAGTACAGCGGACAGCGGCTTTGCGCATAGCTTCGGCATATCGCACTGTATCTGACGCAGCAATACGGGTAATAGCGGGAGTGGTACCAATTGACCTTCTTGCTAAAGAACGGCACAAAATATGGCAAATGAGGACAAACGGCGGATACACGGCGCTAGCAGCAGCAGCGATAAGGCGACAAACTATATGTACATGGCAAGATACATGGACAAATGATGACCGTGGCAGATGGACGGCCCGAATGATACCGGTGTTAGAACCTTGGCTTAATCGGCGTGCAGGCGAAACCAACTACTATTTGACGCAAATGCTCTCAGGACATGGCTACTTCCGAAGATACCTTCATCGCATACATAAATGCGCGCAACCAAGCTGCTTATATGGAGATGCCGAAAGTGATGATGCGGAACACACTTTCTTCTATTGCAGAAAATGGAGTCCTATGCGGGAAGAAATAGAGCTACACATGGGACAAATTACCCCCGAAAATATAATACGGAAGATGAGCTCAAGCGAAGAAAACTGGCAAATAATCCAAAAATATGTTGAAAAAATTCTTAAGTCCAAACAAAGAGACCTCGAAGCCGCAAGGTAATGCCTCAAATAGCAAAGATAGCAAAGAGAGAATAACCCAAGCGTGGCCTGGACGCAGGCATTTCACGTAGATGTCAAAGGGCGCTACACGAAGGACCCCACCCTGAAGTAATGGCAAAAGTTTCGGTACCAGGGTGGAAAGAGGTCCGCGAAGGAGGGGGAAGTTTTTTAGTGTTTTTGTTTTTTTTCCACATACCATTACTGTGACGACAGTTTTGATGATGCGCGAAGCATTTTTGACCTCCTCACACGCAAAAAAAAAAAAAAAAAAAAAAAAAAAAAAAAAAAAAAAAAAAAAAAATTATTATTATTATTACTATTATTATTATTATTATTATTATTATTATTATTATTATTATTATTATTATTATTATTATTATTATTATTATTATTATTATTATTATTATTATTATTATTATTATTATTATTATTATTATTATTATTATTATTATTATTATTATTATTATTATTATTATTATTATTATTATTATTATTATTATTATTATTATTATTATTATTATTATTATTATTATTATTATTATTATTATTATTATTATTATTATTATTATTATTATTATTATTATTATTATTATTATTATTATTATTATTATTATTATTATTATTATTATTATTATTATTATTATTATTATTATTATTATTATTATTATTATTATTATTATTATTATTATTATTATTATTATTATTATTATTATTATTATTATTATTATTATTATTATTATTATTATTATTATTATTATTATTATTATTATTATTATTATTATTATTATTATTATTATTATTATTATTATTATTATTATTATTATTATTATTATTATTATTATTATTATTATTATTATTATTATTATTATTATTATTATTATTATTATTATTATTATTATTATTATTATTCGATTATGGAACCTCCAAGTACTATTGCACTTGGATTTGTTTAAGCCCCCCACCCGAAGGCGGTTGCCACAATTTACGGGTTGTGGCCAACCTAATCGTAAGTTGTGAGGTATTGGATCACTAACCTACAGTGGCTCAGGAACTGGTTACACTTATGCACACACTAAAGGCGTTACAGTCGTTAGCTGCTACCTAACGCCGAGCGAAAACGTCCAGGATTTCCAAAATAAGCTGGATGCAATTGAAAACAAAATACTCCAGCTCGAAGGCGTTTTCATTGTAGCAGGAGACTTTAACTCCAGAGCCGTGGAATGGGGGATGCCAACAACAAACTCTAAAGGACGGAGAGTACTTGATATGGCTGCAAGACTTGGGCTCATCGTTGCAAATACTGGAAGCGTACCGACTTTCAGAAGACCCGGATGCGAGGGTACCATCCCCGACATCACAATGGTCTCGGAGAGAATAGGCGGCAAAATTAAAAAATGGAAAGTACTGGAGGAATATACTGGGAGTGACCACCAGTACATCTCTTTCGAGATGAATACAGATATCACAACGCACGAAACACGAAATACTAAAGTCAGGAAATGGAACGTCGCGAAACTGAACGTAGAAGCGTTGATAACTACACTCGACAGAACCAGGCTCACGACTGACAGCCCATATGATGCCAGGACAGTGGTCACACAAGTCATGCAAGCTATAAGACAAGCCTGCAACGCAGCCATGCCCAAGGAATACCAAAACAGAAGGAAAAGACGAGCTGTTTACTGGTGGAATGACGAAATCGCGCAACTCAGACGAAACTGCCTGCGCTGCAGACGCAGACTTACAAAAGCGAAACGGAGGGGCGAGGCAGCCAACGAAAACCAAGAGTATAAACGAGCAAAAAAGGAGTTAAAAACTGCCATCTGCAAAAGCAAGAGGAAGAAATGGGAAGAGCTCTGCCAGGATATCAACCGCAATCCATGGGGCCTGGGATATAAAGTGGCTATGAGGAAACTTGAAAATAAGTTACCAGCCCAAGAACTAGACGTTGAAACAATGGAACATATAGTCACGACGCTTTTCCCAACTCACGAAGTGAGGACTGCCGAACGCGATAGCACAGGACCAGAGGAAGTTATAGAACCTTTCACGGAGACAGAAATCAGAGCAGCAGCTAGGTTGCTCAGGAACAGAAAAGCTCCCGGTCTAGATGGCATTCCAGCGGAGGTTCTGAAGGAGATAGCTGAAAAACGTCCCCATTTTTTACTCAGGATGTACAACTCATGCCTCAGTGGGGGAGTCTTCCCAGAAACTTGGAAGAGGCAGCGCCTGGTTCTTATAAGCAAAGGAAAAGGAAACCCGGAAAGCCCATCAGCATACCGACCGCTCTGCATGCTCGACACAGCGGGGAAGTTACTGGAAAGATTGATTAAGCCTCGTCTAAACTCCGCCATAGAGGCATCCGGAGGACTAAGCCCAAAGCAGCATGGTTTTAGACCAGGTAAATCTACGGCTGGCGCTATAGAAGAAGTAATCAGAGCAGCACAAGCAACGCAACGAGGTAACCACCACTCTAGACCTTTTGTTCTTCTTGCGACCCTAGATGTCAAAAATGCCTTTAATAGCCTCAGATGGAAGGATATAGTCGAAGCTCTGGAACGCAGGCCCCAAATGCCTACGTACCTGAAGAAAATAATAAATAGCTACCTGAGCAACCGAATACTGGAATATAAGACTAAATCGGGGACAAGAACAAGACAAATCACGGCAGGAGCAGCGCAGGGATCTATATTGGGCCCTGATCTGTGGAATATAACCTATGACGAGATATTACACATAGAGATGCCAGACGATGTCTTCCTAGTAGGATACGCAGATGATATAGCCGCAGTCATCACAGCACGAACCACGGAAGCAGTGCAACGCAAACTCACCCAAGTAATGCTAAGAACTCAAGCATGGCTAAACTCACATGGACTACATCTTGCAACACAGAAAACCGAGCTATTACTCTTTACACGAAGACAGACGCCCACAGAACTGGAGATGCGAATAAATGAAGAAGCAATAATGACGCAAAAATCCATAAAATACTTAGGCATCAGGCTAGACAGCAAAATTACATTCGGGACGCAACTGCAATACGCAGCGATGAAAGCGGGAAAAGCCACAGCCTACCTCAGCAGACTAATGGCAAATGTCGGGGGCCCGATGGCCAGCAAAAGAAAATTATTGATGGCAACAAACAACGCTATCCTCATTTACGGAAGCGAAGTGTGGGCAGAAACTTTAAATGTCGAAAAACGAAGAAAGCAGCTTCTAGCAGTACAGCGGACAGCGGCTTTGCGCATAGCTTCGGCATATCGCACTGTATCTGACGCAGCAATACGGGTAATAGCGGGAGTGGTACCAATTGACCTTCTTGCTAAAGAACGGCACAAAATATGGCAAATGAGGACAAACGGCGGATACACGGCGCTAGCAGCAGCAGCGATAAGGCGACAAACTATATGTACATGGCAAGATACATGGACAAATGATGACCGTGGCAGATGGACGGCCCGAATGATACCGGTGTTAGAACCTTGGCTTAATCGGCGTGCAGGCGAAACCAACTACTATTTGACGCAAATGCTCTCAGGACATGGCTACTTCCGAAGATACCTTCATCGCATACATAAATGCGCGCAACCAAGCTGCTTATATGGAGATGCCGAAAGTGATGATGCGGAACACACTTTCTTCTATTGCAGAAAATGGAGTCCTATGCGGGAAGAAATAGAGCTACACATGGGACAAATTACCCCCGAAAATATAATACGGAAGATGAGCTCAAGCGAAGAAAACTGGCAAATAATCCAAAAATATGTTGAAAAAATTCTTAAGTCCAAACAAAGAGACCTCGAAGCCGCAAGGTAATGCCTCAAATAGCAAAGATAGCAAAGAGAGAATAACCCAAGCGTGGCCTGGACGCAGGCATTTCACGTAGATGTCAAAGGGCGCTACACGAAGGACCCCACCCTGAAGTAATGGCAAAAGTTTCGGTACCAGGGTGGAAAGAGGTCCGCGAAGGAGGGGGAAGTTTTTTAGTGTTTTTGTTTTTTTTCCACATACCATTACTGTGACGACAGTTTTGATGATGCGCGAAGCATTTTTGACCTCCTCACACGCAAAAAAAAAAAAAAAAAAAAAAAAAAAAAAAAAAAATTATTATTATTATTACTATTATTATTATTATTATTATTATTATTATTATTATTATTATTATTATTATTATTATTATTATTATTATTATTATTATTATTATTATTATTATTATTATTATTATTATTATTATTATTATTATTATTATTATTATTATTATTATTATTATTATTATTATTATTATTATTATTATTATTATTATTATTATTATTATTATTATTATTATTATTATTATTATTATTATTATTATTATTATTATTATTATTATTATTATTATTATTATTATTATTATTATTATTATTATTATTATTATTATTATTATTATTATTATTATTATTATTATTATTATTATTATTATTATTATTATTATTATTATTATTATTATTATTATTATTATTATTATTATTATTATTATTATTATTATTATTATTATTATTATTATTATTATTATTATTATTATTATTATTATTATTATTATTATTATTATTATTATTATTATTATTATTATTATTATTATTATTATTATTATTATTATTATTATTATTATTATTATTATTATTATTATTATTATTATTATTATTATTATTATTATTATTATTATTATTATTATTATTATTATTATTATTATTATTATTATTATTATTATTATTATTATTATTATTATTATTATTATTATTATTATTATTATTATTATTATTATTATTATTATTATTATTATTATTATTATTATTATTATTATTATTATTATTATTATTATTATTATTATTATTATTATTATTATTATTATTATTATTATTATTATTATTATTATTATTATTATTATTATTATTATTATTATTATTATTATTATTATTATTATTATTATTATTATTATTATTATTATTATTATTATTATTATTATTATTATTATTATTATTATTATTATTATTATTATTATTATTATTATTATTATTATTATTATTATTATTATTATTATTATTATTATTATTATTATTATTATTATTATTATTATTATTATTATTATTATTATTATTATTATTATTATTATTATTATTATTATTATTATTATTATTATTATTATTATTATTATTATTATTATTATTATTATTATTATTATTATTATTATTATTATTATTATTATTATTATTATTATTATTATTATTATTATTATTATTATTATTATTATTATTATTATTATTATTATTATTATTATTATTATTATTATTATTATTATTATTATTATTATTATTATTATTATTATTATTATTATTATTATTATTATTATTATTATTATTATTATTATTATTATTATTATTATTATTATTATTATTATTATTATTATTATTATTATTATTATTATTATTATTATTATTATTATTATTATTATTATTATTATTATTATTATTATTATTATTATTATTATTATTATTATTATTATTATTATTATTATTATTATTATTATTATTATTATTATTATTATTATTATTATTATTATTATTATTATTATTATTATTATTATTATTATTATTATTATTATTATTATTATTATTATTATTATTATTATTATTATTATTATTATTATTATTATTATTATTATTATTATTATTATTATTATTATTATTATTATTATTATTATTATTATTATTATTATTATTATTATTATTATTATTATTATTATTATTATTATTATTATTATTATTATTATTATTATTATTATTATTATTATTATTATTATTATTATTATTATTATTATTATTATTATTATTATTATTATTATTATTATTATTATTATTATTATTATTATTATTATTATTATTATTATTATTATTATTATTATTATTATTATTATTATTATTATTATTATTATTCGATTATGGAACCTCCAAGTACTATTGCACTTGGATTTGTTTAAGCCCCCCACCCGAAGGCGGTTGCCACAATTTACGGGTTGTGGCCAACCTAATCGTAAGTTGTGAGGTATTGGATCACTAACCTACAGTGGCTCAGGAACTGGTTACACTTATGCACACACTAAAGGCGTTACAGTCGTTAGCTGCTACCTAACGCCGAGCGAAAACGTCCAGGATTTCCAAAATAAGCTGGATGCAATTGAAAACAAAATACTCCAGCTCGAAGGCGTTTTCATTGTAGCAGGAGACTTTAACTCCAGAGCCGTGGAATGGGGGATGCCAACAACAAACTCTAAAGGACGGAGAGTACTTGATATGGCTGCAAGACTTGGGCTCATCGTTGCAAATACTGGAAGCGTACCGACTTTCAGAAGACCCGGATGCGAGGGTACCATCCCCGACATCACAATGGTCTCGGAGAGAATAGGCGGCAAAATTAAAAAATGGAAAGTACTGGAGGAATATACTGGGAGTGACCACCAGTACATCTCTTTCGAGATGAATACAGATATCACAACGCACGAAACACGAAATACTAAAGTCAGGAAATGGAACGTCGCGAAACTGAACGTAGAAGCGTTGATAACTACACTCGACAGAACCAGGCTCACGACTGACAGCCCATATGATGCCAGGACAGTGGTCACACAAGTCATGCAAGCTATAAGACAAGCCTGCAACGCAGCCATGCCCAAGGAATACCAAAACAGAAGGAAAAGACGAGCTGTTTACTGGTGGAATGACGAAATCGCGCAACTCAGACGAAACTGCCTGCGCTGCAGACGCAGACTTACAAAAGCGAAACGGAGGGGCGAGGCAGCCAACGAAAACCAAGAGTATAAACGAGCAAAAAAGGAGTTAAAAACTGCCATCTGCAAAAGCAAGAGGAAGAAATGGGAAGAGCTCTGCCAGGATATCAACCGCAATCCATGGGGCCTGGGATATAAAGTGGCTATGAGGAAACTTGAAAATAAGTTACCAGCCCAAGAACTAGACGTTGAAACAATGGAACATATAGTCACGACGCTTTTCCCAACTCACGAAGTGAGGACTGCCGAACGCGATAGCACAGGACCAGAGGAAGTTATAGAACCTTTCACGGAGACAGAAATCAGAGCAGCAGCTAGGTTGCTCAGGAACAGAAAAGCTCCCGGTCTAGATGGCATTCCAGCGGAGGTTCTGAAGGAGATAGCTGAAAAACGTCCCCATTTTTTACTCAGGATGTACAACTCATGCCTCAGTGGGGGAGTCTTCCCAGAAACTTGGAAGAGGCAGCGCCTGGTTCTTATAAGCAAAGGAAAAGGAAACCCGGAAAGCCCATCAGCATACCGACCGCTCTGCATGCTCGACACAGCGGGGAAGTTACTGGAAAGATTGATTAAGCCTCGTCTAAACTCCGCCATAGAGGCATCCGGAGGACTAAGCCCAAAGCAGCATGGTTTTAGACCAGGTAAATCTACGGCTGGCGCTATAGAAGAAGTAATCAGAGCAGCACAAGCAACGCAACGAGGTAACCACCACTCTAGACCTTTTGTTCTTCTTGCGACCCTAGATGTCAAAAATGCCTTTAATAGCCTCAGATGGAAGGATATAGTCGAAGCTCTGGAACGCAGGCCCCAAATGCCTACGTACCTGAAGAAAATAATAAATAGCTACCTGAGCAACCGAATACTGGAATATAAGACTAAATCGGGGACAAGAACAAGACAAATCACGGCAGGAGCAGCGCAGGGATCTATATTGGGCCCTGATCTGTGGAATATAACCTATGACGAGATATTACACATAGAGATGCCAGACGATGTCTTCCTAGTAGGATACGCAGATGATATAGCCGCAGTCATCACAGCACGAACCACGGAAGCAGTGCAACGCAAACTCACCCAAGTAATGCTAAGAACTCAAGCATGGCTAAACTCACATGGACTACATCTTGCAACACAGAAAACCGAGCTATTACTCTTTACACGAAGACAGACGCCCACAGAACTGGAGATGCGAATAAATGAAGAAGCAATAATGACGCAAAAATCCATAAAATACTTAGGCATCAGGCTAGACAGCAAAATTACATTCGGGACGCAACTGCAATACGCAGCGATGAAAGCGGGAAAAGCCACAGCCTACCTCAGCAGACTAATGGCAAATGTCGGGGGCCCGATGGCCAGCAAAAGAAAATTATTGATGGCAACAAACAACGCTATCCTCATTTACGGAAGCGAAGTGTGGGCAGAAACTTTAAATGTCGAAAAACGAAGAAAGCAGCTTCTAGCAGTACAGCGGACAGCGGCTTTGCGCATAGCTTCGGCATATCGCACTGTATCTGACGCAGCAATACGGGTAATAGCGGGAGTGGTACCAATTGACCTTCTTGCTAAAGAACGGCACAAAATATGGCAAATGAGGACAAACGGCGGATACACGGCGCTAGCAGCAGCAGCGATAAGGCGACAAACTATATGTACATGGCAAGATACATGGACAAATGATGACCGTGGCAGATGGACGGCCCGAATGATACCGGTGTTAGAACCTTGGCTTAATCGGCGTGCAGGCGAAACCAACTACTATTTGACGCAAATGCTCTCAGGACATGGCTACTTCCGAAGATACCTTCATCGCATACATAAATGCGCGCAACCAAGCTGCTTATATGGAGATGCCGAAAGTGATGATGCGGAACACACTTTCTTCTATTGCAGAAAATGGAGTCCTATGCGGGAAGAAATAGAGCTACACATGGGACAAATTACCCCCGAAAATATAATACGGAAGATGAGCTCAAGCGAAGAAAACTGGCAAATAATCCAAAAATATGTTGAAAAAATTCTTAAGTCCAAACAAAGAGACCTCGAAGCCGCAAGGTAATGCCTCAAATAGCAAAGATAGCAAAGAGAGAATAACCCAAGCGTGGCCTGGACGCAGGCATTTCACGTAGATGTCAAAGGGCGCTACACGAAGGACCCCACCCTGAAGTAATGGCAAAAGTTTCGGTACCAGGGTGGAAAGAGGTCCGCGAAGGAGGGGGAAGTTTTTTAGTGTTTTTGTTTTTTTTCCACATACCATTACTGTGACGACAGTTTTGATGATGCGCGAAGCATTTTTGACCTCCTCACACGCAAAAAAAAAAAAAAAAAAAAAAAAAAAAAAAAAAAAAAAATTATTATTATTATTATTATTATTATTATTATTATTATTATTATTATTATTATTATTATTATTATTATTATTATTATTATTATTATTATTATTATTATTATTATTATTATTATTATTATTATTATTATTATTATTATTATTATTATTATTATTATTATTATTATTATTATTATTATTATTATTATTATTATTATTATTATTATTATTATTATTATTATTATTATTATTATTATTATTATTATTATAAATACAAGATTTCCGACCCCGGAAGAGGCCATACATCCCCACACCATTACATTGCCGCCGCCATGCTTTACTGTGGGGGTTAAGTTTTTCGGATTTAGATCAGTATTTGGTTTCCTCCACACCATACGTCGTCCATCTGAGCCAAAAAGGTTATACTTGCTCTCGTCCGCAAATAAAAAATGATCCCAGAAGGAAATATCTTTCTCCAAATGTTTAGTAGCGTACTGCAGCCTCGCCTTCAATTTTGCTTTGCGTGGCTATGGCTTCTTCCGGCTCACTCGACCATTATATCCATTCCTTTTCAGGACGTTTCTTATTGTTTGAGGAGTCACATCTATTCTATCTGAGGCTTTTAGTTTACCGGCAATTACAGGAGCACTTTGACGAGGATCTTCTTCGATACTTCGTATCAATATCCGTATGACTGTCTATCTTCTTTGGACGGCCAGATCTTGGTTTATTATGTACTGTTTTTATTTTATTAAATTTTTCCAACACGTATTGAATAGAAGAACGAGGTGTCTTAACAATTTTTGATATATCTCAAAGAGACTTTCCTTCTTTTCTCAGTTCAATAATAATTTCCTTATTTGCTAAAGGGATTTGCGTATTTTTGTCCTCCATTTTATTTTCTCTTGAAAACAAACTAAATAACTTAACTGAAATGCAATTGAAAACATTAAAACTTACTAAAAAACCAAGAAATATTCGACCACACACCTTACATTGCCAATTGTAACAAAAGAATGGCATTTGTACGGAGACTTTTTTGTCTCTATTTAACGATCTCAGCGAATGATCGTTATCATAACAGTACTTATAGCGCACGTAAATTCTTGGAATTTGGTAAAAAGACGAGAAGGAAAACATATTCTTTTTCGGTGTTGCCACTTTAGCTTTAAAGTTAAACGGTATAAAGTTTTTGGCAAAAATATAAAAATTAGTCCGCTGTACGGAGACTTTTTTGACTATGTGTTGATCCTAATGAAATAATTCAATTAGACACATTTTTCATAATGAAATATAGTTTTTTAACAATTATCGACAAGTTTTCGAAATTCCAGACAGGAATCATATAACAATAGTAGAAGAATTAGAGAATCACTTTTCAAAAATAGGAAAGCCTAAAAAGATTATAGCTGATAATGAATTCAAGTCAATCCACATTAGAAATTTCTTACAGAATGAAGGTGTAGACATTCATTTCACCAAACCTAACAGTCATACTGGCAACTCCGACATAGAAAGATTCCATAGCACAATATTAGAAAGATTCCATAGCACAATATTAGAAAAATGTCGAATTTTAAAAATAAACAAACAAAACATATCACTCAAAAGATTAGTACAGCAGGCAATACGAAATTATAATGAAAGAGTACATTCAACAATTAAAACCACCCCTAACAAAGTTCAACTCAAAAGAATAGATTTTGGAAAGGTTTGACAACATTTAAAATCAACAAAGGTATAATATATTGTAATCTTATTGATAGCGTACTGAGATTCTAAAATTTCTTTTTTTCATGAAGCTGATTTCTTGCGCCGACGAAGTTTGTTCCGTTATCACAATAAAGATTTCTGCAGTTCCCACGCCTTGCAGTGAATCGCTTCAACGCTCCTATAAAGCCCTCGGTGGAAAGATCAGTGACCAGCTCCAAATGTATAGCCTTAGTTGAGAAACAGCAAAATACTGCTATATACTCGTACGTTTTTTGAGAGCGTTTTCCGCGTATCTTGAAATGAGTCCAAATTGGGCCGCAAAAATCCACTCCGGAATTCACAAACGGTCTTGCAGGTTAAACTCGTGTTGACGGCAAATCTCCCATCAACTAAGTCTCGTTTTTGCACAAAATACACAATGTTGGACGACGGATCTGGCAATTATTTTTCCAGACCTAGTAAGTTTGTCTAGCGATTGCGAGTAACGCTTGTGGGCCAACATGGCGTTTATTCAAGTGCAGTTCGATCAATATCATTTTAGTGACTGGGTGTTCATAAGGTAGAAGCATTGGATGTTTGGAATCGTACGGTAAATTCGATGCTTCTAATCGTCCACCCACTTTCAAGATGCCCATCTGGTCAATGAAGGGCGTAAGTCCAGTTAAGGCACTGTTCCTGGGAAGTTCGCGGAACCTCTTTAAATTTGCCATATCATCTCTAAAATCTTCATTTTGCATTGATTTGACAACAATGTAACGTGCACTCTCTAGCTCAGCGGCTTGAAGTTCTAGTGTTTTATAAATTGTCCTGGTTTTTTTTTTTCGATAAATCGAAGTATGTATGCGATAATGCGCTGAAGCCTCTTAAAGCAATTCCTGTGGTCAATAGTGTTAATGAAGCTCTTGGGACCTTCTTATTGTTCAATGATAGCAGCTGCTGCAGATCGTCTACGCTCCAATTTACATTCACTGCGTTTGGTATACGCAGTGTACACGCAATTATTTCATTGCCGTGTAAGAATGGTGGTCCGTAAAACCACAAATGACAATTGCGTAATTCTTCAGGTTATATACCACTTGATAGTGGGTCGCCTGGATTTTCTTTAGATCTGGTATGGATAATTTGTTGATTGAAGAAATGCGGTTACCTACGAAAGCCTGGAAGTCACCTGAAGTTGAGTTTATCCATACCAAAACTACTTCTGAATCAGTTCAAATGTAGGTTGGTTTGTTTTCTATTCGAAGGCATCGCTTTACTCTATCGAGGAGCTTTGCTGCTAGTTCTGCTGCACAAATTTCTAATCTTGGTAACGTTATCTTCTTTGGTGGTGGTGGTACTAATCTAGATTTAGAGCACAAGAGTCGTCGGATGCATCAGCAAACGCATTTAAGTCAAAAGAGGTTGGAACATTCTTTCCGAAGACATGTCGTGGAACCTGGATACCTTCTAGTTCGAGAAGACCATTTCGGAATTTTGACCATCTTGTATGCAGCTCAATTGGTAAAGCTGCATCCCAATCCTGCTTTAGTGCCCACAGTTCTTGTAAATAGATTTTTGCAGTCACAACCACTGAAGCAAACAATCCCAGAGGATCAAATAACCTCGCTATGTCAGATGCCACAATTCTTTTGGTGATTTTGGTTATTTCTGGAACATTAATCTTTAAACAAAAGCTAACGGCTTTTGGGAGCCATATTAATCCCAGTGTTTTAACCTGGGAATCCTTTTCATCGGAAAAATTTAACTGCATTTCTTGTTCTTCTGGTGCAATACCATTGAGTAATTGGAAGTGATTAGCGCATCATTTACGCAGCTTGAAACCGGCTGTGTTAAGGAATAAGACAAGTTGTGACTGCATATCACGGGCTGTTATCATGCTATCCGCTCCAGTCATGACCTCGTCGACGTAGAAGTTATGCAATAATACTTCAGCTTCTATTAGATATCTGGCACATTCTTCTTGTGCCAAACGTTGTGAGCATTTGATTGTCAAATATGGGGCGGCTGATGTTCCATATGTAATAGTGTTTAGACGATAGCACCTTAGCTTTTCTTCTTGGTTGCTTTGCCACCAGATAAGTTGATAATTCGTATCTCTTTTATCAACACGAATTTGCCGGCACCACTTTTCAATGTCAGCCGTGAAAACGAAGCGGGGTTGCCGGAATCGAAGAAGTATGTTAAAAAGTTCACCATGAATTACTGGCCCGGTATAAAGAATGTTGTTGAGTGAAATATTATTATGGGTTTTTGCAGAGGCGTCAAACACTATTCTTAATTTTGTAGAGTTACTCTCAGGTTTGAGTACACAATGGTGTGGAAGAAAACAGTAATTGGTTGGTAGAGCGTTAACTTCTTCCATATGTCCAAGCTGATTATATTCTTCCATAAAAGCTGTATATTGGTGGCGCAGATCGGGCTGTTTCAGCAGCCTTCTCTCGATTGATAGGAATCACCAAAAAGCTATATCTTTTGACTAGCCTAGGGTTTTTGGATCATCTGAAAATGGCAGACGCACCGCAAACCGGCCCTTGCTGTCTCTTTTGCATGTTTGCCCAAAGTATGTTTCGCATCGTCGCTCTGCTATTGTTCGCCCTTTGGCTTGTACTTCTGGTTGTTCGTTGTCCCAGAATCAACTTATTATTGCGTTAATATACTCTTGCTCCTCTCCTGAGTACATACCGCATGTCGCCAATTTTGGGGAAGGTTGCTCTATCCCTCCTGCTACTATCCAACAATTGAGAGGAGTTGAAAAAACAGTTCAGTTCCTAGAAGTACATCAATACATCTGTCAGCTGAATATTTTGTGGTATGTTCCAGGACGAGATATCCAATTTTTTACTAGGTTGTGGGGATATAATGGTATGTAATACGAAGGCTTCTAGTCTGGTAGAAAAGGCATTTTGTTTTGAGCTTAGCAGTACATTCACTCTTTTTTGAGACTTTAGATGACCTTGACCTTGAATGCGCATGTTGGTAGACGATGGCACTAAACCAAGCCTTTTTACAGCACGATCGCTGATTATGTTTATCTGGGATCCGGAATCCAGAAGTGCTCAGCATTCGATTTCAGTTCCATTGTTATTAGTGAGTCTCAGTCTCGCAGTTCCCAGGATTACGGTTTTTTCCTTTGTATGACTCGTTGTGGTGAGTGCAGATGTTGGCGCGATTGCGGATGAGCTAGAATGTGCTGTCTGTTGAAGTGTATTCCTTTTTGCTTGGGCCGTTGAACGATGTGCTGAATGTCGTCAATATATAGTAATGAGTTATGTTTGTTAGAGCAAATCTTGCATCCCCTCAGAGTGCATTTGGATGTGCAATGTCCATTATTATTATTATTATTATTATTATTATTATTATTATTATTATTATTATTATTATTATTATTATTATTATTATTATTATTATTATTATTATTATTATTATTATTATTATTATTATTATTATTATTATTATTATTATTATTATTATTATTATTATTATTATTATTATTATTATTATTATTATTATTATTATTATTATTATTATTATTATTATTATTATTATTATTATTATTATTATTATTATTATTATTATTATTATTATTATTATTATTATTATTATTATTATTATTATTATTATTATTATTATTATTATTATTATTATTATTATTATTATTATTATTATTATTATTATTATTATTATTATTATTATTATTATTATTATTATTATTATTATTATTATTATTATTATTATTATTATTATTATTATTATTATTATTATTATTATTATTATTATTATTATTATTATTATTATTATTATTATTATTATTATTATTATTATTATTATTATTATTATTATTATTATTATTATTATTATTATTATTATTATTATTATTATTATTATTATTATTATTATTATTATTATTATTATTATTATTATTATTATTATTATTATTATTATTATTATTATTATTATTATTATTATTATTATTATTATTATTATTATTATTATTATTATTATTATTATTATTATTATTATTATTATTATTATTATTATTATTATTATTATTATTATTATTATTATTATTATTATTATTATTATTATTATTATTATTATTATTATTATTATTATTATTATTATTATTATTATTATTATTATTATTATTATTATTATTATTATTATTATTATTATTATTATTATTATTATTATTATTATTATTATTATTATTATTATTATTATTATTATTATTATTATTATTATTATTATTATTATTATTATTATTATTATTATTATTATTATTATTATTATTATTATTATTATTATTATTATTATTATTATTATTATTATTATTATTATTATTATTATTATTATTATTATTATTATTATTATTATTATTATTATTATTATTATTATTATTATTATTATTATTATTATTATTATTATTATTATTATTATTATTATTATTATTATTATTATTATTATTATTATTATTATTATTATTATTATTATTATTATTATTATTATTATTATTATTATTATTATTATTATTATTATTATTATTATTATTATTATTATTATTATTATTATTATTATTATTATTATTATTATTATTATTATTATTATTATTATTATTATTATTATTATTATTATTATTATTATTATTATTATTATTATTATTATTATTATTATTATTATTATTATTATTATTATTATTATTATTATTATTATTATTATTATTATTATTATTATTATTATTATTATTATTATTATTATTATTATTATTATTATTATTATTATTATTATTATTATTATTATTATTATTATTATTATTATTATTATTATTATTATTATTATTATTATTATTATTATTATTATTATTATTATTATTATTATTATTATTATTATTATTATTATTATTATTATTATTATTATTATTATTATTATTATTATTATTATTATTATTATTATTATTATTATTATTATTATTATTATTATTATTATTATTATTATTATTATTATTATTATTATTATTATTATTATTATTATTATTATTATTATTATTATTATTATTATTATTATTATTATTATTATTATTATTATTATTATTATTATTATTATTATTATTATTATTATTATTATTATTATTATTATTATTATTATTATTATTATTATTATTATTATTATTATTATTATTATTATTATTATTATTATTATTATTATTATTATTATTATTATTATTATTATTATTATTATTATTATTATTATTATTATTATTATTATTATTATTATGGGGGGCAAAAGGCCCACGTGGCTACATGCCGTTTCCAGCTAGCATGAGCTGCGGGTTCCTAATGTCCGACTCTCACCTCCACGATCCGGTGCCCCCTGTACACCCGAGCAACCCATTGTGAGACGCAGTAACCAACCTGTGTGGATCGTGGGTCGGGGCCAACGAGAGCGGGAGACCTCATTGGAATAGATACCTGATGAGGGTTATGAAACTGATGACGACCTGGAATACGAAACCGGTACACGATCTCGATGAAACATTTGGAATAGATTGCCGAGAGCTGGTGGATGCAGTATTCTGTTACCTTAATAACCAAAAGTGACATCTTGGAGAAACGGCTTTCAGGCTAATGCTGCATCCGCCCCCGTCCCATTAAAACTGTGGCTAGGCTTTGAGTACGTTCCGAGTCCGTCGCCGTTAAGTTGGTGGTACAGGTTCAGTTGAGAATAACTCCTGGTTTTGCGCTTAGATCCCGGCTCTGAACATAGACTCTCATAAGGACCTATGTCAACCCTTGCGTGGCCTCCCTGCTTGCATAGATAACCACGGGGATTATTAGAAGCGACTGTACAACGGTACGAGGATAGCGGCTCAAAGCGGGGACCCAATAGAAAAAAAATGATCAAAACACCACCAAAACATAAACAAACACCAAACAAACAACAACAAAAGCAAACACAGAGCTCTGTAGAATACGCTGAAATCTTCAGAGGAAGCAGAAAGGTCAGTCGATCGCCAGTAGCAGCAGCTACGACTACAGGCGTAGCAAATCCGAGCGAACCGCCAAAAGAGTTAGCGAACGCTCTTAAACCCGCTCTTGCCGAAGATCCCACCTTTGAAGTACCCAAGAAGTGCGATCAAGACAAGGAAATCATGCACGCACCTGGAACTCCTACAAAGGTAGACACCTCCCCACGGCAGCAGTTTATAGATAAGATGAGAACTGCAGAGCATGAGACCCTAAACAAATGTAAAGCAGTAATACAAAAAATGAAGGTGGCCATGGCAAGGCAAAAAAACGTTAGCATGGACGTAAAAAATGGCATCTCCGAGCTTGACGAACTTTTTGACGTAATAGAGGATTATAGGCGGAACTGGATCACGTCAGAAAAACAGATTAGGCGCGAAAAGCCACCACTGGGTAACATAAAGCACAAACTAAACGTAGTAACAGTTGATACACCAACAACTCCGAAAAACAAAAGGGTGGCAACTAGCCCTGCAGAAAAGATGGCGGAAAAGAAACAAGAAACGTGGTATACAGTCACGCGTAAAAAAACCTCGAACACAAGAAGCACAGGCAAATGAGAATCCCTCGAAAACGGTTCAACAACGAGAACCAAAAGAGAAACCGCCGCGTAACAAGAGAGAGCATACAGAAGCGGTCTTGGTAAGACCAGGAAACGGCCACAGTTACGCAGATGTGCTCAAAAACCTCCGACAAAAGGTCAAGCCTGAGGCAGCCGAAGTGGTGATCCGCTCAATACGGAAAACAAAGGCAGGAGCTATTCTATTAGAAATTAAAAAAGGAGGCAAAAAGGCTGAATTCTGCAATGCTATCAAGAGCACACTCAAAGATACGGGAACAGTTACAGAACTGAAACAAAAGGCCACCATTGAAATCCGAGACCTAGACGCACTCTCGGACAAGGATGAAGTAGCAACGGCCGTAAAGGCGGCTCTCCAAGATAACGATGCAGATCTTAGTGTCACCATAACACGAACCGATAGCAGAGAACAACGGCGGGCATACGTTACGTTGAGCATCGAAGGAGCATCGTTTATACATAAATCACAACGCCTGCGGATAGGATGGACCATGTGCAGAGTGAGGCAACTAGAAGATATCAAACGTTGCTACAAGTGCTTCGGCGCTGGTCACCTACAATATGACTGCAAGGGACCAGACAGAAAAGGACAAGGAATCTGCATACGATGCGGAGAAAGCGGACACAAAAAGAAGGAATGTGAAAAGCCCGCAAGATGCTGCCTATGTCTGCATGAGGGACATGCCTTGGTCGATCACCTGCCGGGCTCCCGCAGATGTAAAGCTTATATTAAATGAAATTCCTCCAAGCTAACCTGCACAGGAGTAGAACGGCCGATGCTCTCCTTTCCCAGCTTGTCCTCGAACATCAGATTGACTTCGTCATCATCAGCGAGCAGTACACGAAAAGAGACAGTGGTACATGGCTAGAAGACACAACGGCAACAGCAGCAGTCTGGGTACCAAGCACAGCGAGTACAACACTAACCTACAGTGGCTCAGGAACTGGTTACACTTATGCACACACTAAAGGCGTTACAGTCGTTAGCTGCTACCTAACGCCGAGCGAAAACGTCCAGGATTTCCAAAATAAGCTGGATGCAATTGAAAACAAAATACTCCAGCTCGAAGGCGTTTTCATTGTAGCAGGAGACTTTAACTCCAGAGCCGTGGAATGGGGGATGCCAACAACAAACTCTAAAGGACGGAGAGTACTTGATATGGCTGCAAGACTTGGGCTCATCGTTGCAAATACTGGAAGCGTACCGACTTTCAGAAGACCCGGATGCGAGGGTACCATCCCCGACATCACAATGGTCTCGGAGAGAACAGGCGGCAAAATTAAAAAATGGAAAGTACTGGAGGAATATACTGGGAGTGACCACCAGTACATCTCTTTCGAGATGAATACAGATATCACAACGCACGAAATACTAAAGTCAGGAAATGGAACGTCGCGAAACTGAACGTAGAAGCGTTGATAACTACACTCGACAGAACCAGGCTCACGACTGACAGCCCATATGACGCCAGGACAGTGGTCACACAAGTCATGCAAGCTATAAGACAAGCCTGCAACGCAGCCATGCCCAAGGAATACCAAAACAGAAGGAAAAGACGAGCTGTTTACTGGTGGAATGACGAAATCGCGCAACTCAGACGAAACTGCCTGCGCTGCAGACGCAGACTTACAAAAGCGAAACGGAGGGGCGAGGCAGCCAACGAAAACCAAGAGTATAAACGAGCAAAAAAGGAGTTAAAAACTGCCATCTGCAAAAGCAAGAGGAAGAAATGGGAAGAGCTCTGCCAGGATATCAACCGCAATCCATGGGGCCTGGGATATAAAGTGGCTATGAGGAAACTTGAAAATAAGTTACCAGCCCAAGAACTAGACGTTGAAACAATGGAACATATAGTCACGACGCTTTTCCCAACTCACGAAGTGAGGACTGCCGAACGCGATAGCACAGGACCAGAGGAAGTTATAGAACCTTTCACGGAGACAGAAATCAGAGCAGCAGCTAGGTTGCTCCGGAACAGAAAAGCTCCCGGTCTAGATGGCATTCCAGCGGAGGTTCTGAAGGAGATAGCTGAAAAACGTCCCCATTTTTTACTCAGGATGTACAACTCATGCCTCAGTGGGGGAGTCTTCCCAGAAACTTGGAAGAGGCAGCGCCTGGTTCTTATAAGCAAAGGAAAAGGAAACCCGGAAAGCCCATCAGCATACCGACCGCTCTGCATGCTCGACACAGCGGGGAAGTTACTGGAAAGATTGATTAAGCCTCGTCTAAACTCCGCCATAGAGGCATCCGGAGGACTAAGCCCAAAGCAGCATGGTTTTAGACCAGGTAAATCTACGGCTGGCGCTATAGAAGAAGTAATCAGAGCAGCACAAGCAACGCAACGAGGTAACCACCACTCTAGACCTTTTGTTCTTCTTGCGACCCTAGATGCCAAAAATGCCTTTAATAGCCTCAGATGGAAGGATATAGTCGAAGCTCTGGAACGCAGGCCCCAAATGCCTACGTACCTGAAGAAAATAATAAATAGCTACCTGAGCAACCGAATACTGGAATATAAGACTAAATCGGGGACAAGAACAAGACAAATCACGGCAGGAGCAGCGCAGGGATCTATATTGGGCCCTGATCTGTGGAATATAACCTATGACGAGATATTACACATAGAGATGCCAGACGATGTCTTCCTAGTAGGATACACAGATGATATAGCCGCAGTCATCACAGCACGAACCACGGAAGCAGTGCAACGCAAACTCACCCAAGTAATGCTAAGAACTCAAGCATGGCTAAACTCACATGGACTACATCTTGCAACACAGAAAACCGAGCTATTACTCTTTACACGAAGACAGACGCCCACAGAACTGGAGATGCGAATAAATGAAGAAGCAATAATGACGCAAAAATCCATAAAATACTTAGGCATCAGGCTAGACAGCAAAATTACATTCGGGACGCAACTGCAATACGCAGCGATGAAAGCGGGAAAAGCCACAGCCTACCTCAGCAGACTAATGGCAAATGTCGGGGGCCCGATGGCCAGCAAAAGAAAATTATTGATGGCAACAAACAACGCTATCCTCATTTACGGAAGCGAAGTGTGGGCAGAAACTTTAAATGTCGAAAAACGAAGAAAGCAGCTTCTAGCAGTACAGCGGACAGCGGCTTTGCGCATAGCTTCGGCATATCGCACTGTATCTGACGCAGCAATACGGGTAATAGCGGGAGTGGTACCAATTGACCTTCTTGCTAAAGAACGGCACAAAATATGGCAAATGAGGACAAACGGCGGATACACGGCGCTAGCAGCAGCAGCGATAAGGCGACAAACCATATGTACATGGCAAGATACATGGACAAATGATGACCGTGGCAGATGGACGGCCCGAATGATACCGGTGTTAGAACCTTGGCTTAATCGGCGTGCAGGCGAAACCAACTACTATTTGACGCAAATGCTCTCAGGACGTGGCTACTTCCGAAGATACCTTCATCGCATACATAAATGCGCGCAACCAAGCTGCTTATATGGAGATGCCGAAAGTGATGATGCGGAACACACTTTCTTCTATTGCAGAAAATGGAGTCCTATGCGGGAAGAAATAGAGCTACACATGGGACAAATTACCCCCGAAAATATAATACGGAAGATGAGCTCAAGCGAAGAAAACTGGCAAATAATCCAAAAATATGTTGAAAAAATTCTTAAGTCCAAACAAAGAGACCTCGAAGCCGCAAGGTAATGCCTCAAATAGCAAAGATAGCAAAGAGAGAATAACCCAAGCGTGGCCTGGACGCAGGCATTCCACGTAGATGTCAAAGGGCGCTACACGAAGGACCCCACCCTGAAGTAATGGCAAAAGTTTCGGTACCAGGGTGGAAAGAGGTCCGCGAAGGAGGGGGAAGTTTTTTAGTGTTTTTATTTTTTTTCCACATACCATTACTGTGACGACAGTTTTGATGATGCGCGAAGCATTTTTGACCTCCTCACACGCAAAAAAAAAAAAAAAAAAATATTATTATTATTATTATTATTATTATTATTATTATTATTATTATTATTATTATTATTATGATTATTATTATTATTATTATTATTATTATTATTATTAGCTGTTATAAAGTTGTGGGGGATTTACAATTACATAGATAGTTCACAATATCAAAGTTAAAGTAGTGTTGTAGTTTATGACACAGGACTGTGTGGGCGGCCGTATCGAAAGTCTTCGAAAAATCTAAGAGGACTAAGAACTGTAGCAGTGCCAAGTAACATAATGTTATTACTCTCCCTTAGCTGTAAGTCTATCAATGTAAAAGAAGACGGCAACAACAGACACTCCCAGACGTTGTTGTTGGCCTCTTAAACTTTTAAGAGAAACAATGTACAGTAAAGAAAATAAAGAATAAAGAGTCAGTCTGTTGGCGACAAGCAAAGTAGTAAGACGTGTTTGTTTTATGTACTACATATCATCTATGACCTTAAACAAAGCTGTAGTGCAGCTATTCTTAACACGAAAACCAGACTGAACAGGAGTCAACAAGTTGTTGCGGGTTAAATGATCACTCAGTTGTTTTTGTGTTATACGTTAGCTGATTTTAGCGAGATAAGGCAATATAGTAATTGGTCTATACTCATCACCTATGGAGTTTTTAAGGATTGGAATTATTTTTGCCATTTTTCACCGTTGGGGAAAAACTCCAGTTGTCAATAGCGTATACATTGTATGCGTTGGGAGTATAGCTTTCACAATGTATTCCGTCAACTCCCACTGCATTGGATTTTACAGAAAGAAAGCTTTCAAAAACATCTCGACTATCAATATTTATAAAACCAAGACCTATATCTTTTGAGGGTGCAATACAGTTATTCACTCTCGTAAGTTCAGGCCGAGGATGAGATAAAAATTTGCGGTTAAAATCGTTAATGTCTATGTTACAAGAGAAACCTGGATTTTGCTTTCTGATGCCCAAATCACGTAGGTTTTTCCACAATACAGGACTTCCCGCATTCGTTTGGAAGCAGTTGGAATAAAACTGGACCTTAACAGCTGTAATCTCTCGTACGACATTATTGCGCAGGGTTTTATAGGCTTGGTGAAGTTCTTCAACCCGATAACGCTTCCAGCGACAATAGGCCTGATCACACTGCGCGGTGAGTTCCCGTATCGCCCGAGAGAATCATAACGTTGACTTTCTTTCAGATATCTTTGTTTTTAATGGAACATGAGTATCAAAGAGAATATTTATATTGTTATGCAGGAATTCGACCTGATCATCTGGTGACGGCATGCGATAAACAGAGTCCCATGGTATAGATTGTATATGCTGCTCAAAAGAAAGCCTATCAATACTTCTAAAATCTCTGAAATGATAAAATGAATTCGGACGTGTATCAACAATAAAATCGTAGGTGATGCTTAGAGAATGCTGGTACAGAAAGTTAGTCGTATAGTAGTACACTATCAGAGTCACTTACAAGTACCACATCCAGCAGGATACTAGAAGTTCCAGTAAAATGTGTTGGGACAATATTATTTACAAGGTGTAGATTATAGCGAACCATGTTTTCGCATAAATGCCTGTCAGTGATGAGATTGCTATTAAGGTCACCACAGATAATAACATTAGCCGCATTAAAGGACATTTCTTCGAGTCAAGCATACAAGGGTAATAAATCCACATAGTTGTTGGGTCTGTAGACCACTGCCAAAAGCAGACTGCTGTCACCACCGATAATTTCTACAAATACATAGTCAATAGCAGAACCTACAGGTGAATAATACCTTCTCCCATAACTAATACCATCTCTAAGGTAAAGTGCGGCCCCTCCACCAACACGATTGTGTCTATCACCACGAAAGGGTTTGTAGCCGTTGAGTGAATAAATTTTATCTTTTTTCCTTGGAGAAAACCAAGTTTCTGATACACAGACTGCATCTACACTCGACTTCTCAAAGACATCTCTAAACTCATCAAGTTTCGGACACAGGCTCTGTGCATTTATATGAGATATTTTAAAGCCATTTCTTCGACGACTAAGTACATTAACCATCTCGCGCAAAATTCCACTACTACTACCACTAGCTATGGAACCGACAATCCCTGCATTTACATCAACCATATTAGAGTACAATTACTGATAAAACAAGGAAGAAGGGACACACACACAATTCACCTGGATGCGTTGACATTTTCTCTATTTTAAAGCAATTATAAATGAATTTAAACTTATAGTATAGAATCAAGCAAAAGGAATAGAAATGAGAAAAAGATATAAATAAAAGATATGCATAAAGAAAAAATTTACTCAATATACTGTTAAGTAAAAGAGAGTTCTTAGGACACGTCCTAACAAAAGAAGGTTTAAAACCAAATCATGAAAAGATAGCAGTAATTGAACAGTTAAAATTAACCACAACACAAAAACAAATCAAAAGTTTTCTAGGAATAACAGGATATTATAGGAAATTTATTAGAAATTACGCTAAAATAGCACAACCTATCACTAAATATTTAAAGAAAAATACCAAAATAAACCTTAACGACCCTAATTATATCGAAGCTTTTGAAAAATTAAAAATTCTAATAACCAGTCATCCAATTCTAAAGTATTCTAATTTTCAAAACAAATTTTGTCTGACAACAGACGCCTCAAACTACGCAATAGGAGCAGTCCTCTCACAAGAAGGACATCCTGTATGCTTTGCGTCAAGAACCCTGAACAATCATGAAGGAAATTATTCAGCCACTGAGAAAGAATTTCACGCCATTATGTGGTCAGTAAATTACTTTAGATCATATCTGTGTGGAAACAAATTTAAAATCTGTACAGATCACCAGCCGATTAAATTCTTGCAAGCCAAATATAAAGGCAAAGATCTTTCTTCCAGACATCAAAGATGGCTCTTAAAGCTAGGACAATATCACTTTGAAATAGAATATTTGAAAGGAAAAGAAAACAGAGTAGCAGATTTTTAAAGTAGAATTGAGCCTAACGAGGAAGTTACTCATAATGAGGAAGAGGAAGAACTATCCCCTTTTACAGAATTTTTCGCTTAAGTGTAATGAAAATGAATCAATATCAGATTTTTTATTTAATATGGAAGAAGATTAGTCAGATGCAACTATCCACTCAGCAGATGAAGAGCTTATGGAACACATACCAATCAAAGAAGAAATTGTGAACAAATACAAAACTTAAATAATATTAACTAATAACAAAACCCAAGAATTAGAAACACTTCGTGGAAAACGGCTAATCTACGAGTACATAGTAAAATATGACTTTGATTAATTGGGCGAAAGTTTTAGGAGTTTAATAAGGAAAGGAAAAATTGGTATATTCTCAGAATTACCAGACATAGTTCAAGAAAAGTTAAGAGAAATGTTCTCAAATGAAAACCAAATTAAATTCATTAAGTGCTCGTATAGATGTCAAGATACACATAGTCAGAAAAGTCTCCGTCCACCAGTTAATATTTTATTAATTCTGGGATAAACTTTTTATTTTAAAACATATTAATTTGAAAATGATCGAAAAATAAAGACATTATATACACCTTCATTTTTAAAGTAAAAAAAATAAAATTTTTTTGAAAATATAAAATTAAAAATTATTCACATCACAAAAGTAAAAAAAAACGTACCAAAAAAGTCTGCGTACAGTTGGTTTTTTTTTTTCAATTTTCTCAAAATTATATGTAATTATAACATCAAAAGGTAATAACTAAATAAGATCAATATTTGGTCGGACCTCCTTTGTTCCTTATTACTTCATTTAACCTGTTTTTCATAGAAGGCACCAGTTTGGAGGTCGTGTCTGGAGAAATTTTGTTTCATTCTTCAAGTAAGATGGCTTTCAAGTCAGATTTGTTTGATATTGTGCGCTCCCGGATTTTTTTTTCTAAGTGATCCCATAGATGCTCAATCGGGTTTAAATCTGGTGACTGAGCAGGTTGCTTAATTTGGTTTTTTACCTTGTAAAGCAACCATTCTTTCACCAGCAACGAGGTGTGCTTTGGGTCATTGTCTTGTTGGAATATGAAATTATTCCCGAGACCCAGTTTTTGAGCACTTGCATGAAGGTTTTCTTTAAGTATATTCAAATACCCATATTTGTCCATCGTTGAATCGATAAATACAAGATTTCCGACCCCGGAAGAGGCCATACATCCCCACACCATTACATTGCCGCCGCCATGCTTTACTGTGGGGGTTAAGTTTTTCGGATTTAGATCAGTATTTGGTTTCCTCCACACCATACGTCGTCCATCTGAGCCAAAAAGGTTATACTTGCTCTCGTCCGCAAATAAAAAATGATCCCAGAAGGAAATATCTTTCTCCAAATGTTTAGTAGCGTACTGCAGCCTCGCCTTCATATTTGCTTTGCGTGGCTATGGCTTCTTCCGGCTCACTCGACCATTATATCCATTCCTTTTCAGGACGTTTCTTATTGTTTGAGGAGTCACATCTATTCTATCTGAGGCTTTTAGTTTACCGGCAATTACAGGAGCACTTTGACGAGGATCTTCTTCGATACTTCGTATCAATATCCGTATGACTGTCTATCTTCTTTGGACGGCCAGATCTTGGTTTATTATGTACTGTTTTTATTTTATTAAATTTTTCCAACACGTATTGAATAGAAGAACGAGGTGTCTTAACAATTTTTGATATATCTCAAAGAGACTTTCCTTCTTTTCTCAGTTCAATAATAATTTCCTTATTTGCTAAAGGGATTTGCGTATTTTTGTCCTCCATTTTATTTTCTCTTGAAAACAAACTAAATAACTTAACTGAAATGCAATTGAAAACATTAAAACTTACTAAAAAACCAAGAAATATTCGACCACACACCTTACATTGCCAATTGTAACAAAAGAATGGCATTTGTACGGAGACTTTTTTGTCTCTATTTAACGATCTCAGCGAATGATCGTTATCATAACAGTACTTATAGTGCACGTAAATTCTTGGAATTTGGTAAAAAGACGAGAAGGAAAACATATTCTTTTTCCGTGTTGCCACTTTAGCTTTAAAGTTAAACGGTATAAAGTTTTTGGCAAAAATATAAAAATTAGTCCGCTGTACGGAGACTTTTTTGACTATGTGTAGATCCTAATGAAATAATTCAATTAGACACATTTGTCATAATGAAATATAGTTTTTTAACAATTATCGACAAGTTTTCGAAATTCCAGACAGGAATCATATAACAATAGTAGAAGAATTAGAGAATCACTTTTCAAAAATAGGAAAGCCTAAAAAGATTATAGCTGATAATGAATTCAAGTCAATCCACATTAGAAATTTCTTACAGAATGAAGGTGTAGACATTCATTTCACCAAACCTAACAGTCATACTGGCAACTCCGACATAGAAAGATTCCATAGCACAATATTAGAAAAATGTCGAATTTTAAAAATAAATAAACAAAACATATCACTCAAAAGATTAGTACAGCAGGCAATACGAAATTATAATGAAAGAGTACATTCAACAATTAAAACCACCCCTAACAAAGTTCAACTCAAAAGAATAGATTTTGGAAAGGTTTGACAACATTTAAAATCAACAAAGGTAAAATATATTGTAATCTTATTGATAGCGTACTGAGATTCTAAAATTTCTTTTTTCATGAAGCTGATTTCTTGAGCCGACGAAGTTTGTTCCGTTATCACAATAAAGATTTCTGCAGTTCCCACGCCTTGCAGTGAATCGCTTCAACGCTCCTATAAAGCCCTCGGTGGAAAGATCAGTGACCAGCTCCAAATGTATAGCCTTAGTTGAGAAACAGCAAAATACTGCTATATACTCGTACGTTTTTTGAGAGCGTTTTCCGCGTATCTTGAAATGAGTCCAAATTGGGCCGCAAAAATCCACTCCGGAATTCACAAACGGTCTTGCAGGTTGAACTCGTGTTGACGGCAAATCTCCCATCAACTAAGTCTCGTTTTTGCACAAAATACACAATGTTGGACGACGGATCTGGCAATTATTTTCCAGACCTAGTAAGTTTGTCTAGCGATTGCGAGTAACGCTTGTGGGCCAACATGGCGTTTATTCAAGTGCAGTTCGATCAATATCATTTTAGTGACTGGGTGTTCATAAGGTAGAAGCATTGGATGTTTGGAATCGTACGGTAAATTCGATGCTTCTAATCGTCCACCCACTCTCAAGATGCCCATCTGGTCAATGAAGGGCGTAAGTCCAGTTAAGGCACTGTTCCTGGGAAGTTCGCGGAACCTCTTTAAATATGCCATATCATCTCTAAAATCTTCATTTTGCATTGATTTGACAACAATGTAACGTGCACTCTCTAGCTCAGCGGCTTGAAGTTCTAGTGTTTTATAAATTGTCCTGGTTTTTTTTTCGATAAATCGAAGTATGTATGCGATAATGCGCTGAAGCCTCTTAAAGCAATTCCTGTGGTCAATAGTGTTAATGAAGCTCTTGGGACCTTCTTATTGTTCAATGATAGCAGCTGCTGCAGATCGTCTACGCTCCAATTTACATTCACTGCGTTTGGTATACGCAGTGTACACGCAATTATTTCATTGCCGTGTAAGAATGGTGGTCCGTAAAACCACAAATGACAATTGCGTAATTCTTCAGGTTGTATACCACTTGATAGTGGGTCGCCTGGATTTTCTTTAGATCTGGTATGGATAATTTGTTGATTGAAGAAATGCGGTTACCTATGAAAGCCTGGAAGTCACCTGAAGTTGAGTTTATCCATACCAAAACTACTTCTGAATCAGTTCAAATGTAGGTTGGTTTGTTTTCTATTCGAAGGCATCGCTTTACTCTATCGAGGAGCTTTGCTGCTAGTTCTGCTGCACAAATTTCTAATCTTGGTAACGTTATCTTCTTTGGTGGTGGTGGTACTAATCTAGATTTAGAGCACAAGAGTCGTCGGATGCATCAGCAAACGCATTTAAGTCAAAAGAGGTTGGAACATTCTTTCCGAAGACATGTCGTGGAACCTGGATACCTTCTAGTTCGAGAAGACCATTTCGGAATTTTGACCATCTTGTATGCAGCTCAATTGGTAAAGCTGCATCCCAATCCTGCTTTAGTGCCCACAGTTCTTGTAAATAGATTTTTGCAGTCACAACCACTGAAGCAAACAATCCCAGAGGATCAAATAACCTCGCTATGTCAGATGCCACAATTCTTTTGGTGATTTTGGTTATTTCTGGAACATTAATCTTTAAACAAAAGCTAACGGCTTTTGGGAGCCATATCAATCCCAGTGTTTTAACCTGGGAATCCTTTTCATCGGAAAAATTTAACTGCATTTCTTGTTCTTCTGGTGCAATACCATTGAGTAATTGGAAGTGATTAGCGCATCATTTACGCAGCTTGAAACCGGCTGTGTTAAGGAATAAGACAAGTTGTGACTGCATATCACGGGCTGTTATCATGCTATCCGCTCCAGTCATGACCTCGTCGACGTAGAAGTTATGCAATAATACTTCAGCTCCTATTAGATATCTGGCACATTCTTCTTGTGCCAAACGTTGTAAGCATTTGATTGTCAAATATGGGGCGGCTGATGTTCCATATGTAATAGTGTTTAGACGATAGCACCTTAGCTTTTCTTCTTGGTTGCTTTGCCACCAGATAAGTTGATAATTCGTATCTCTTTTATCAACACGAATTTGCCGGCACCACTTTTCAATGTCAGCCGTGAAAACGAAGCGGGGTTGCCGGAATCGAAGAAGTATGTTAAAAAGTTCACCATGAATTACTGGCCCGGTATAAAGAATGTTGTTGAGTGAAATATTATTATGGGTTTTTGCAGAGGCGTCAAACACTATTCTTAATTTTGTAGAGTTACTCTCAGGTTTGAGTACACAATGGTGTGGAAGAAAACAGTAATTGGTTGGTAGAGCGTTAACTTCTTCCATATGTCCAAGCTGATTATATTCTTCCATAAAAGCTGTATATTGGTGGCGCAGATCGGGCTGTTTCAGCAGCCTTCTCTCGATTGATAGGAATCACCAAAAAGCTATATCTTTTGACTAGCTTAGGGTTTTTGGATCATCTGAAAATGGCAGACGCACCGCAAACCGGCCCTTGCTGTCTCTTTTGCATGTTTGCCCAAAGTATGTTTCGCATCGTTGCTCTGCTATTGTTCGCCCTTTGGCTTGTACTTCTGGTTGTTCGTTGTCCCAGAATCAACTTATTATTGCGTTAATATACTCTTGCTCCTCTCCTGAGTACATACCGCATGTCGCCAATTTTGGGGAAGGTTGCTCTATCCCTCCTGCTACTATCCAACAATTGAGAGGAGTTGAAAAAACAGTTCAGTTCCTAGAAGTACATCAATACATCTGTCAGCTGAATATTTTGTGGTATGTTCCAGGACGAGATATCCAATTTTTTACTAGGTTGTGGGGATATAATGGTATGTAATACGAAGGCTTCTAGTCTGGTAGAAAAGGCATTTTGTTTTGAGCTTAGCAGTACATTCACTCTTTTTTGAGACTTTAGATGATCTTGACCTTGAATGCGCATGTTGGTAGACGATGGCACTAAACCAAGCCTTTTTACAGCACGATCGCTGATTATGTTTATCTGGGATCCGGAATCCAGAAGTGCTCAGCATTCGATTTCAGTTTTCATTGTTATTAGTGAGTTTCAGTCTCGCAGTTCCCAGGATTACGGTTTTTTCCTTTGTATGACTCGTTGTGGTGAGTGCAGATGTTGGCTCCGCATGTTTCTGCGTGATTGCGGATGAGCTAGAATGTGCTGTCTGTTGAAGTGTATTCCTTTTTGCTTGGGCCGTTGAACGATGTGCTTGAATGTCGTCAATATATAGTAATGAGTTATGTTTGTTAGAGCATATCTTGCATCCCCTCAGAGTGCATTTGGATGTGAAATGTCCCTTCCGAAGACAGTTCTTGCACAGTTTTTCTTGAGAAACAATCTTGTTACGATTAGCTGGACTCATTTGTAAGAATTTGTTGCAATGATATAAAGCATGATTTTTGTTGCATGCAATACATTCCGTGGGCGATTGCTGCCCTTTATTCGTTGTGGTTAATGTAGCCGAAGATCTTGTCTGGTTTTTGAATTCCTCAATCCTTTTCACTTTATTCCCTAGGGCTTCAAGAGATTGAAAACGTGTTTCCAGGAAATTAAGAAACTCCGTCACAGACTACAATTCCCTAGGACTGACCAAACTTTGTTCATAAAGGGCATGCGTACTTTGATCAATTTTCTTGTAAAGGATTGAAAGAATGATCGGGTCCCATGTTGATGTGGAGACCTTTAAATTTTCAAATCCCATCAGGCATTCATTTGTGGTATCATGCTTGGTCTTAATATGGGCGGTTGATGGTTGGTTGAGCAACTTGTTAACAAGTGACGCAACAAGAAGCCTCGGGTTCTCGTAACTATCTTGAAGCATCTTCCACGCCGCGTTGTAGTTGTCATCTGACAATACTAAATGTCACAAAAGCTTTTCGGCCTCTCCCTTTAAGTTAGTCTTGAGATACCACATTTTTTGGCAGTTACTCAATGGCTGCTTATGAACCATCTCCATGTAGAAATCAGAAAATTGGCGCCACTTTCCATGGTCTCCATCAAATTCTGGAATGTTGATTTTTGGCAGCTGTAGCATGGATGAAGTGGCTTGCTGAACTTGCTGATGAGTGTCCATGGGAGCTCCCAGTTTGGTAGACAGCCACACTAGTACTTCTTGGACTTGTTCCTCTAATTCAATGTACGCCTTTACGTCGCAGCCTAATGAGCTGTAGTCTTGAGTGAGCTCTCCAAGATCTTGATGAAGTTCTTCCATTTGGGTCCAATATTTGTTAATTCCTTGAATTTTTAGTTTAAAGAATGATTTTGATTGTACTGTTATATCTCTTACATTGACAATGGCGAGGAACCTACTTAATGAATCAGATATCAGCCTTTGTCTTCTTATGAGCCTTGTCGCTTCAGTCGACGTATTTGTTGTAGCTTCTTGTGGAGCACGTCTGATTGGTTTCGGCCTTGTGTCTGTTGACCCTTGTGTTGATAGACCTGCTTTTGTCAAGGCATCAGCCTCTTCATTAGAAACATCTGCTTCTTCAGCAGGCGTATAACTTGCAGCTTCTTGTGGAGTTCGTTTTATCAGTTTCTTGTGTTGATGGCCCTGCTTCTGCCGAGGCATCAACCCCCTTTTTCACCTCTTCTGGAGCAATCGCTTCTAATACAGCCTTCACATCAAGGAACAGCTTCTCGACTTTTCCAACGCTATCGCCTTGTATGTAAGGCGTATCGGCTCTCATTGCCGCTGCAAGTCTCTGATGATTGGTTGAAAATTCTGCCCATATTGCGTCGATTCGTCGGAATCTTTCATCTCGGTACTCAGGGGTCTTTCGCTGTGGACCGTCCTTTCCGAGGTTAATTTTAAGTTTAGTCAACGTCAGAGCCTTCTGACGAGAAATGAGCTTGTAGATCTCTACTTCTTCCAATGTTCGGGACCTTGACTTTTTGTTTTTTTTTTTGGACTACCTTACCACTGGTGGGGGGTAGTTGGAAACAAAAACGTTGCTTTAGACTTGATTGACTTGTTTACTTCTTACTTCTGGTGGGGGGTAGCAAACAAAGCAATGTTTTTAGAGAGAAAGCACAAGAGCGGTGATCACGTCGGGGTCACCAAATGATTGAAAGAATCGTCAAGCACATAAACTTGTTGAATGCGTTGTTTGTGTAAAGTACAGTTGAATGAAATAAAAACACCGTCTCTTGTGCTTAACTCTTAACAAGTGAAATTTATTCTGCATATATTCTAACTTTTTTACTATTTTACAAATGAAGATCGTGGGAATGGAACCGGGAATTGGTGTGGGAATTAATTTGGAATCATCAAGTTGCTAACGCAGATTAGGCAACTGATACTGACACCTTGCGAAAAGATCAATTGCTGGTGTGCTTATGACTTACATTCGCGTGTGTTACATTCGGGTGTGCAAGTAAGTTCGGACATACTATGTAGCGTAGGATTTTTAAGTTCTATAAATCTTAACAAGTCGTGTTAGACCTTACGACACGACGTTCTTTGCGGCTTTCAAAAGATTTATAGCTCGCCGAGGAATGTGCACAGAACTGTACAGTTATCGTGCCACTAATTTTGTAGGGGCGGAAACGGATGCTGCAAAAGGCGAAGGTTGACTGGGGGTCGGTTAAGGAACAACTGACTCAACTGCACACAAAGTGGAATTTTATTCCCCCTGCATCACCCAACTTAGGAGAACTTTGGGAGGCAGAGGTGAAATCGGTCGGGGCAGAATCTCTAGCATTTGAAGAGCTGTCAACGCTACTTACCCAGGTTGAAGCCTGCCCCAATTCCAGACCTTTGTGCCCAAAGTCGGACGACATCGAGGACTTGGATACGCTGACACCAGCACATTTTTTAATCGGCGAAAGACTCATCGCAATTCCTTAAGGAGACACTGCCTTGGAAAGGGTAAGTTACCTTGAGCGATGGAAGCGGATCAACTCAATGACCAACTATTTCTGGCGCAAGTGGAGTACGGAATACCTGTCCAGAATGCAACAGCGCCCATATTGGGTAAAACGGGAGCCGGGACCAAAATGCGGATACTTAGTTCTCATTAAAGATGAGAGACTACCACCTTTGCAATGGCGACTCGGACGAATCATCGCTACACATCCCGGAAACGACGGACTAATTCGGGTGGTCACTTTGAAAACAAGTACTTGTCTACCAAGCAACACTAAGGAAACACAAGATACTCAAACAACACAAAACAAGGATTTCGCACACTAAAATAACGATAAACATATACTATTTTTCATTTTACCCCGTTTCGTCTTTTTTTTTCTCAGTCAACACTAAATAAATGTACACAAAATATAACGAAACTTCATCCCTGTACAGCACAACACACATACGTACATAGAGTCCACTCTAAACCACACAATATTATATATACATTCCGGACAAAGTTGCGAGGTTCCGAAATTCCAAAATGCCGACGGGAATTGGAGAATCGAAACCCCGACGGCATTTGAAGCTTCTTACTCGTTGTCCCCTCAAAACACAACACAACACTTTACAGGTATCAATTCTAAAAAAATATTCTAAAGACAATATTCTAATACAATAATATAAAATTTTAATAAAATTTACAATATAATACTTAACAAAAATTACATAAACAAGGAAAATAAATATGTAAACAAAAAATAAATGTCAAAAACAAAAAAACTTACTGCAGATGAATTGCAACAACAATTCAATAGGAAGGCGGATTCATGGTATTTTCTTAAAAATGTAAATACCACACACACTAAGACAACTAATTCTCGGCCATCAATACAAACCGTTCGGAAAAATTTCGTCGCATATCATTGCACTTCACAACCAAAAAAATGCGTACGCGGAGAACAGTTATCGAATAAATAACACCACAAATTGTACTGAATTTGTTGGGATTTCTTTTTTCTTTTTTTTGCACTTGTGTATCACTTTCGCGAAACCAAAAACAATCGATGTGTATCAATATATACCCACGCGCATACATATATACGATTGTGTACTCGCGCCGGTGTACACAACTCAAACGAAATCGAATTTCAGGAAGGAAGGGGAGCAGATAAAAAAAATAGTTAAATAAAAAACACTTACCTTTTACAAATAATTAAAAACTAGAAAAAGGGGTGAAATAAAGGAAAACTACACAAAAATCGAACAACACACGCGTTACAAAATTGACCCAGTTTTGGTCAAAGATCAAAACAAACTATAATTCTGTTCAGTGAGGCTGTTCTGGGATGAAAAGAATAGAAAAGTACAAGGTTTTGTATTCAGTGAGAAAAATTTCTATCCGAAAAGTACAGAAAAACTTGCACCTACTCTTGAAGTAGAGCAGACTGGTGTGCAGATGTCAAAATTAAATTTGGCCGTCATTTTGATTTGTTTCTAGCAATTTATTTGTTTGCAATTGTTTTGTGCATTTTGAATGAAAAAGTTATGGAAAATCCAACAATAAGTGGGAAAAATAGGCAATCTGTGCTGGTTGAATGTTCTCCAAATACACGGCACAATTTACAAAATAGTAAGTACAACTTTAATGGATTTAACATATTTTATATAGATTTTTTCTTATTTTTTTTTTAGGTTAAGAATTTCGCCAGGAAATATTTAACCAGCCGTTTGGAGCCGAATCAGCCACCAGGCAGGATTTCGTAGAAATTGCAACAAATGCAGAAGAAAAATAGAAAGCAATTTGGCTGGAGAAGGACTGCCAGTTCTTCATAAGTCTTTATAAAGATTTAGAGCCAAAGGTCGGGAAAACAAGAAAAAAAACTCTGGGAGCAGATTGCTGGCCGCATGCAGGAGTTCGGATCAGATTTCACTGTGGTCCAGGTTGAGGGGAAGTGGAAGAGACCTGAACGTGGGTTCAAGACTAAAATAAAGCACAATGCCACAACAGGGCCATTTGTGCGTATGAAAAGTATGTAATTTATATTCATATATTCTAATTTTTTATACTTATTATATATATAAACCTATTTCCATAAATGCAATAGGGAGCGCTCAGATGTACTGCTGGGCCGACCTGCAATTATTCCAGCCTATCGGTTTGGCAGTACCACTGGAAGTAGAAAAGCAAAGGAGGCGATATTGGTGGAGGCTGGAATTTCTTCCATTGCAAGTAAATGTATAACATTAAATAATACAAAACATACAAAACCCCTCCATTGCTTTTTAATAAGGAATGCCAGCCAGTTAAAGTGATACTCCGCTTGAGGCCTATAGAGAGAGAACTGCTGAGCTGGCCAAACAGAGAGAAGAGAAGCGCGAATTGAGTTTGGCTCTAATAGATTCTTTAAATAAAAAATAAATGCATAAAAATAAAAGTATAAAAATAATTTTATAATTTTTTATTTAGTATTTCTTATCTTCTCAGTTAAAATACGAAAAAACTTCTTCACACAGCCTATTTCGAAGGCTGAACCCATACTGCTGGCCAGCAACTGTATTGGAATTGTCATTTTCTTCAACGTTTTCGTCAATTTCAAATGGCAGCTCATCATCATTGTATAAATTATGCAGCACAACACAAGCTGTCGAAAGCGCTGTTTAAGAAGACCAAAGGAGTGCTCTATTACGATCCTACCGGAACTTAACTTCCGCTTAAAAAACTTCTGCCTTGAAGATAAGTGGCCATTGTCGCGATATGGGTTTATTAGAAACTGTGGGCACGAACAAGCAGAATCTCCCAATAGAAACCCACTCCCACATAAATTAGGTAATTTAGAATATATATCCGAGTTCTCAAAAACCCTGTTGTCATGAACAAAACCTGGACATCCAACGAAAATGTCTGTAAACTTCTTTTTCTCGTTGCATATTGCTTGAAGAGATACACTTGCAATGCCCTTTCTATCAATGTAGTCGTCTTTTCCATGACAAGGGGGTCAATTTCGATTTTTGTACCATCTATGATCCCTGCAAAAGTAAGGAAAGCGGTAGGTTACTACATCGTTTGTCAGTTATTATATGCAATTAATTTAGTACGTATAAAACCTTTAATTCCGGTTTTGTTTCTCATATACGAGCTGGTTTCCATTTTCTCATCTTCAGTAGGCCATCGGATGACCGAGTCGCAAAGATTGCTGATGAAATACAGCACTCTATTGATAAGACTGCATATAGTTCCCAAGGCGAGGTTGAATCTATCGGCAATATCCCTGTAGAACAAGCCTCATGCCCAGCAAACCAAAGAAAGAACGCTATATGCATTTCAGCAGAATATGTTTTGCGGGCCTCTAATTTGACGTAAATATTCGGTGTTGCAAACGTGTCTACCAACCGTTTATAGAGACTGCGAGATATGCGGAAATGTGTCACAAATTCCTTTTCATTGTAGGAAGGAACTATTTCTTTCATGAAATGTGCGATACAGTTCCTTGAATCTTTCCCGACAGAAAAAGGAATAACGCTCACTAAAGTCTGCATACCTCTGGAATCTGTTGTTCCATCACTCGACAAACTGATATCACTGCCACTACCACTGTCCACTGTCCACCAATTCTTCTACTATAATTTCTTCAAATTTATTTAAAGCTATTTTTATTTATTCAATCTTGTATTTCGCTTTGAGAATCTTTTGAACTTTATAACAACTTCACAAGACAAATGCCGAATGCCAACATTTTTGACAGCTAACATATGGGATGTACTTTTCTATTCTAACTTTGGTCTGACAATTTTCACGAACCTGTGATTTTCTGTTTTAGTTCGTTCCAAATCACGGACATTCCATCTTCCTTTATTGCTGGTTTGTTATGTCGTCATCCTTGTCACCTACATGTAATGTTTCCAATTATTAACTTACACGATTTTGTCTCATTTACATGTAGATAGTCAACACACTCGCGCTCACACAACTCTTATGTCAAAAGAAGTACGACATATTCCAACTGCAATTGGGTACAGTAAGGTATATGATCGAGGACACTTGCGGACGAAAATCGTCCACCGGGCGCTAGCATGTTCAGAAATATAAGATAAATAAAATTTTTTTTCAATTGAAACTGCAATCTATGTTAAAACTAAGCTAAATTAAATTGAAACTTAATCTAATGTAAACAATTAAACGTAACGTAAAGTTCTGATTTTGCTATTGTATGACACTTAGTGTAATAATTAAATATGGATGTAGTTTCCGGAAAAATAAACTTTCTCGTTGGTGTTACTATTCAAGAAAAAAGACGTGTTTAACTTTAACCGCATTTTTTCTACGCACACTTACCCTACACATATCTTACAAAGAGAAAACTATACACACCCCAACAAGTTCCTCATACGATGGTTTAACAGTTCGGGAAGTTAGCAGCTAATGATAGCGAAGATGACATAGGGGGGAGGGGGCGGGGGGTCAAGGTTCAATTAAACGTTAGATTCTTTAGCCTGACAACGCATCAGTCTACACATTAGCTGTTATAAGAACTGATTTACTGAAAATAACCGGAAATTTAAGTATTTCCAGCCTTGCCTCGCAATTTGAACATATTCGAGAATGTCTGTGAATGGCTTTTAGGAATAATTGCCAGAATTTGATCAAAGCTGTTTCCATCAACTATTTAAACAATTGATAATGTAGATCTGAATAAAACTGGCTCTTTAACATTGCCGACGAAGTACACACAAATATATAACACTCCAAAAACATTTGTTGTACTGCCTTTTTTGTTATTAGGGTAACCCGCTCTTGAATATCCTCAAAGCAGAAAAGAAAGGAAACCCCATATATGTATATGTAAAATATGTATGAAGAGCTACGTAATACTCGTATGTACTTTCACTTACTCGTATTATGCCTGTAAATATTAAAAACTTTATTTTATAATATTATATTTTTTTCTCCATGTTTTTAGATTGACCTTAGTATTGTCATGCGCTATGAAATTCGAGTCATATCCTCATGACACTCAGATATGCTCAATGATGATTGAAAGTTGTAAGTATTGAATTAAAATATCTTAATCATTAAAAAGTGCATGCGTATGTGCGTACATGCTAATTTTTATTTAGCCCAAAAAAGAATATACATAGATTTATTTTTTTTTTTCATATGGTAATTAGAACAATAAAAGTGCTATCACATACGCGCATACCATATACACATAGGAGTTTGTATATATGTATTTGTATTTTTCACAAAAGTTTTATGTCATAAATAATGTTACTAGCCCTTGAAAAACCGCCTTCTCGAAAAGTTCTGGTGTGACATGAGTAAAACGCCCGTTTTCGGATAGTAAGCAATTGTTTATGCGCTAATACCATACACAAAACGATAATTTTTTTTAAAAGTTGATATTTTTGAAGTGTAGAAATGATGGGAATAAAATATATTTTTCTCGTATAAACACATATTTAGGTCTTTTGTAATTAAGTCACTGCTATACAAGAAAGTATAAGCCCCCTGAACCTTACTTAGCATAGCAATGATGCACCAATATTAAGACGAGTACGGATATATAATTGGTCTCAATGGATTTTCATGATTAAAAAAAATAGATAGGCTATAGCTGCACGAGATTGAACATTACATACCTGAAGTTTTCTTTGCGATATTTTCAAGCGTACTATGGACCGCATCTGAATATGTTGTAAGTGGTAGAACTAAACCTACAACAAGTTTACGACAGGTTTTCAGTGGAATATAATACGCAGATATTTGTTAGGACCAAGACTACATTTATCATTATTGTCACGTCATTTCACCTCCAATTTTTCCTAAATTACCCAACAGTTCTCTCTCTAAATTACCACTCTCGGCAGTATTTAATTTGGAAGCTTAATAGTTTTTCTTTGAGTTTCTTAAGTAAAAGTCTCAGAGTTTCGAGCTGCTTTGTATGCAACCTATCCTTCGTCAATCGGTCTAAGCCTCCATTTTCTATATACTCGTGGTTTATTACGATTCTTAATGCTTTATTTAAGATTCAAACAGCCTTATTGGACGCATATTCATCATGAGGCTACAATATAATTGATTGTTATGGATTCACTTTTCCGTTCGGATCTGCATTTGATGTAACAGTTCCCAGGGTGCTGAAAGTATTACCCTTGCCTGTTTTTATCAATTGCTGCGGGGTAACAGAGTGTGAAAAATTGATATTTTTGAAACAGAAAATTACAATATTTGATGTTCCGATACGGACCGGAAAGGCAGTTGATCAAGGAGCAGAACAAAGCATGGATCTGAGGAAATAGCCAGGTCAGCAACATTATGTCAGCTACTTTTCAAGACTGAAACATATTCGATGTAAGGTGCTTACTATTTCCAACCCTACTGTGACTGAGTCCTTGATTTGAAAAGCACGGGGGTCTGGTCGAAGCAAGTCAGTATTAAAGACCCCAAGCACTATTACATGTTCGTAAAGTGCGCTGTATTCTGAAACAGTTATAAAAAATGGAATAAATGAGCAGGATCTGTTCTTGACATACACACATGGACATTTGGTACAATTGTCTCGTACTTCAATTATTAAATACTCAAGTCCGTTTTCACCACACTTTGAGATTTCTTCGTAGCTCAGTGTCTTACAGTAAACCACGAGCGACCCCACCTCCCCAATTATCGGTAACTCTATCTTTTCGGAAGAGTATGAGTCTGCTTTGGATATTGTAGGATGTACTTGTCACATTGGTATAAAACCTAGTGTGTAAGTGACAAAAGTAATTAAGCTTACTTTCACTATCACTACGGGCATGACAAATTTGGAAACAATCACACAACTTCGACAGAATATTAAGCGTAGATCCATTGCTCATACTATTTTAATTATACTGCGAATAAACATGATCACACAAATTTCAAAATATAAAAGAGAGAAGTAGATATAAGTTAAAAAAACACGGAGAATAAGAATGTGGGTTAAAATAAAATAAAAGTTGATATTAGGAAAAAATAGAGAAAGAAAAGAAAAAGAAAAACTAACAGAAGTAAAAAAAAAGATATATATAGAGAGAAATGTATAGAGCTGTGAAATAAAGAAAGATAGTAAAATTAATTACAGAATATTATTTATTTGCGTTTTGCAGGTTACATAATAGTATTAGAGCATCCCATAATTATGCAGTCTATCAGTTCACTCCGACTAATAGACTTCAATGTATTTATTTCTTTAATTCATTTAATTGTGTTTTCGCTTATGCCAATTTTACTCCGGTTATGGTCTCCTAATTTACCCGACGTCTTTAAAGTTCCCAATCAGTTTATCGGTTAAGCGACATTAGCTCCTAAAATAAACTCTGTTTCAAACAATGCAGAACCAGTTTTCAAGCCTGACTACAGTATCAAAAGTGCTGCCAAGGTCTAAGTTCAAAAGCATATGTAGATCCTCAATTATGGGAAACTGCTCAGCTATGATAAGTGATTCCTGTCGTTAAATCAAAAAGCGAATTCTTAAGTTCTCTTAGTTCCGGCCTGGACTCATATTTCCAATAACCATCAAATGAGATCCACTCATAACTGATGCAGAATAAATCAGGTGCGCAGGACATCAGGATCTCATTTATTTATTTGTTTAAATTAATTATTTTCTGATCAACTCCAACTGGTGCCATTTCACCCATCTCCAATATTAACTACCACCACTGACTCAAGAACGCAATATTGTTCCACTACCTCCACACTACAATTAGCACCTAACGTAGGTTATTATCTTTTTTAAATTATTAACGCATAATGAATCCTTTGGCTCAAATGCTATTTAATACAACTAACTCAAGTATACTTTACTGACTATTTTTCGAACAACCAACAATATGGGTAGCCAACTAGACCTTATATACACATCTGATGTCTTTCTGCCTGTTCACATTGGCGTGGACAAGAAGATTGCCTGAACGGAACGCTTTTTATTTAAGCGAGAAGTAAATCCACTTCTGAACACGACGTTTTTTCCCATATCGCTATATTTTTGACATATTTTTTCATATTAGTTTTGATCGTTGATGAGCAAAAAAGTGTAAAAAAGAGGAAAAAAGATGTGCTTCAGGCCAACTGCTCAAATTTAAAAATTAAAAATTGTCCTATTCAAGTGTTCCACTTGTCAAAATATATTCCATTCCCATGAAAATGTGAGCACTACGTTCATGGGCAGGACTTTCATGCCACTGCGAACAGGCACTTTAATTGTATTGGCCTCTAGTGCAAACATCTTATATCCAAGTTTGATTGTCTCAACCCCCCCCTCTCTCTTAAGAACTCGACAACTTTCCTCCACTCTAATTTACCCATAACAAATCACACTTAATTCAAAGAAATTCTCAATAAGGTTACCTTAACATACCATATATTCTTGATAAAAAATCATTATTAATTCTGCTTTAGAAATATTACAAAACCAGCTTTGTTAAAACGAAAATAAAAATTCATCTACGCTCAAATTCTCTGGGTCATCGGTTGATCCTACAATTATCAGCAGTTTATTGGCCTATGGTATTTCAAATACTCCAGTTACCGTAAATACTACATATACTTAGACATCATTAATGACTAAGTATTGACAAAATAAACCAACTAAAAACTATTTTTCTCCTGGTACAAATGGTTAACTGTCAACGTTTCGAAAAAATATGTATGTATGAATGTTGTTAGTGAACCTTGTACAATATGTATTACACCTATGCATGTGGGATTTGCATCCCAATGAAAACACTATCGAATTCTTATTGCTATACTTTATATTTATTTAAAGGGAAAAGACAAAAAGCGACCGGCTAACACAATGGTTCAAATAAGACTCAAATACTACTCTACTTGCTTGCTGGATTTTTAAAGAGGTAACGTTCGACTCTGGCTTGTTTCTCTCGATCTGTATGTTTATTCGTTGGTCGCGGTGTCGTCGGTCTATCTGTCGTGTGCTTGCACTATGTATGCACCGTTCAGTCGGATGTTCTCTTGTTTTTTTTGTTGTATTTCGTGTGGTCTTCGTTCCGTTTTGCGATGGATGATTTTACTATTCTGTCATCTTTTGGGTATGAATTGTATGCGTCTTCTACGTAGTTATGTGTGTGTGTTATGTATAAGTTTGTCGTACATTCAGTAGGGTATCTTCGCGTCGATCTGGCTACCTATCCCACATACATAATGTGTATTATTTATTTGTTACTATTTATTGTATTTTATCTACTTTGTAATAGTTTACAATTCATAAGCCCATCACGCCATGTAGAACAGTTCTTGCCTACCTAAAATTTGTATGTCATAACCAGACTATTGGCTATGGGAATATTTCTTTTCCTCTTTACATATAATATTGTACAATTATGATTATATCAAAGTTAAGTAAGGCTGAGCCAAACTTCATAATAAACTAGGCCAAGGTTAAGGTTCGAATCCTAGCCACGACAAGCTTTCATTTGTGTAATTGGAACTCAGTCAGAAAAATCTGCGTGTGAAGGCATAACACTGACATGTAGATTTGGCTGTTGTAGGGTTTTTCAAACACAAAAACAACCGTTAAAATTCACAACCTCACCATTCCGAGTGAAGAAAAATCTCTCCGTCCTATTCGGACTCCCACCCCTGGAGAGTCAATATCAAAACCAAACACACCTGAGTTTCAAACCACTACATCACAAACTTTCCTTTCTCCGCCTTCTACCTTTCCGCCCGCGCCCTGGCACCAAAGGGGTTCGCGTAAATTATAAAAAAAAAAAAAAAGGCCATCAAACAGCGAATAGATGAAACCACAAAAGAGCAATTTCCGCGCCATCAGCCATCGATAGGAGTACATAGCTCAGACTGGAAAAACACAGATGTAGGAATCCTTATCATAAAATCTTATGTCTACATTAGCATGGGAATGAAAGTCGTGTCGAGCGAGACAGGTAGATTTTACGTGAGTCAAAAAGGAGGAGTTGATTCCACCAAAAATCTGCCGAAAGTCAACTCCAAAATATAATTCTCGGTGGAAAAATGAATGTTCTTTTCTTTTTTCTTATTATTTCTCAAATCGTTTCGTTTCTGACCAATTTTATCATTTTTTTTTCGACCATCAGGGGGTTTACACCGTACGGAAGATTCAAAAATATAACTCTCTGTGGTGGTTTGAGTGTTCTATTTTTAAAGCGTTTCCTTCCGTAGATTTTCTTAATTTTTTGCTGATTGTGTGGGGAACTCGAAAAGTAGAATGCGAGGAGATTGAAGGAATAACCGAATTAAATCTACAGTAGAAAATCGATACTTGACTAAAATCAGGGGTGTTGCATATACTGATTAAGTTGCTGTCGTTTGGAGGAGGATTTGGTGATTAAACTTTACAATCATTCTTTTTTTTTTTAACTGCAAAAATGTTATCCGTGTTAGTCTACGATATCTTATGTTTTAGATTTCAGCGTTACCCATCTGTCAACATTGCTTTTATTACAATGAAGCGTTTTTTTGTGTGTAGTCATGGTGTTCGTGGGAATGACGTTCATGGGTAGGCAAGTGTAGACATGCACTTAGTGTTTTAGGAATGGCAGCGTATATTAAGCTCATTAAACTCCGATATCATCAGCTCAACCAATTGGAGAACTACCAGCAGAGCGGAATTTAATGTTTACAAAACACAATACTGTCTGCTGCCATTAAAGCGAAATTGAAATACTCAGCCATTACCCATGAATGACACTTGCATCGTCGAAATCGAAAAACTTACATCCGAATGACGACATAAATGCTGCGAAATGTTTAGATTTCCACAAATAATGTAAGTAATACTTTTCCCCATCTGATCTGGCCTCAATATATAAGCCATTTACCCCCCCCCCAAAATGGTAATACGAAGCACATATCTGGTCAGGTGCGCCTAAAACATCTCTGCACCTGCTAGATAGGATTCAAAACTGAGCGATTAAACTCTTTGGTGATGCTCATATCTCTAAAACAATGGACACCCTCGAACACCGACGTAATGACTCGTGTTTCGCTTTGTTCTATCGCTATTTCCATGCTTCATAGAAATCGCCAGTAGCACTTCCCACTTCAAACTTTTAACCGTGACACTCGTCTCGCTATGAATGCTCATCAGTATACCCTCAAGCCCACTTTCGGACGTACTCTTAAATATCGTCATTCATTCCAAAGCCGTACAAATCGTTTAAGGAATGTCTTTCCGAGCTCTCTATTTCCAAGTCTTAATAACTTGCAAACATTTAAGACGAATGTACATCGATACTTCAGTTTTCTGCCTCCCTAAATTTCCTTCGCCTGTGATGTGTGCAAACATTTTAAGAGAATAACAACCCCTTGAGCGTGACTTAAGGAACTATATATTGCTGTTTTGATATAAAAAAAAATAGGTCATTAAGGTTTCAAACCTTCCATATTGAGTTTTACTTATGAACTGACTGACATTTCTTTAATATACTTAAGATTACTTATTTTCTAATTGCTTGCATTGCAGTTTCTTCTTTCTTCTTAAGTTTCCCACGAAACTAAACTTGAGTTTTATATTTTTTTCTGAATTGCAATGTCTCGAAATAAGATTCTTATATTTTAAGACATTGAACTTCCGCTGGAAGAAAATTGTAATATAATTGTATAGTATCCAATTGTGGGAAATGCTGCTGGCGTCGATAGACAAAAAAAAACTCTCTTTCGCACTCTACTTTTCGACTCCCGCACGTTGTTCACTCCCCGACGATCAGCGAAAAATGAAGAAAATATATGGAGTGAAAAGCCTTGAAAACAGAAACTCATAACTCCACAGAGAATTATATTTTGGAGTCTTCTCTACGGTACAAACTCTCCGATGGTCGAAAAAAAATGGAAAAATGTGTCAGAAAGGAACCGCTTTGAGAAAAGAACATTCATTCTTCTACCGAGATTTATATTTTGGGGTGGAATTTCTGTGGAATTTGGGTGTAAACAACCCCTCCCTTTCTGACATAACGTCTACTTACCCGTCTCGTTCGACACAAAATTCTTTCGCATGATAATGTAGACATCTAATTGATTCGCTTAATTTTTTGTTGATCGTCGGGGGTGAACAGATTGCGGAAGTCGAAAAGTAGAATGCGTTGAAAATTGAGGAAAAAGCGAATTTAATTGACATTAGGATTTCGATTCTTCGTTAAAGCCAGGCGTGTTGCAGTTTAAATCCATGTATTGAATAAACAAAAGAGAAAATAAACGAAAAAAAGTGAGTATTTCAACCAAGCGTCAATATTATAATAACATAATCATATTTCATATAACAAGTCAATCATCTATGATAATTGCAAAAATTTATTGAAATGACCAGAAAACGAATGGATATTGGACGACGTACTCGCCATGCACGCGGACAACGAAGAAATCGTGGTCAAGAAAGTCAAGAACAACGGTCTCAAAGATTGGAAAAGAATTGCGAATAACTATCGTAGGCACGTGCAAATACATGTCATGAAGGGCCATGGCAACGGCAAGGAATTCAACGCACTCGAGCGATATACGCTCATGTCTCATGATCCGGATATCAATTTCAGTGAAAATGCATTTGCTGTCATTGGCCCTGTACGATTTCTGATTCTTTTATCAGAAATATAGTATGCAGAATAAAACGCGTGCTACTCCAACGAATGACAAATATATTGTGTTGATTCTCTGGCTAAGTACAGCTCAAGTAAGAAAAATAAAAGAAAAAATTTATCGGTACATAGTATGGCATGATATGTGACTAAGAACAAATTTTATAGTACATATTTGAGTTTAATGGCTTATTATGATTTCTCAACATCTCCCCGCATTGAAAGTCTCCACTTTCAATAGATGCATGCCTGTCTGTCTCAGTGGGAAGTAAACAAACTTTGGAAATAGCTCTTCTCAGCACACCACTCGTAGTTCGAATGATCACTACACGCACAAGATTATCTTTTCCTCGGACGACTCCCTCGACTCTTCCTAGCGCGCATTTTAGGGGTGGTAAGTTTTCGTCTTTGATGATAACCAGAGCACCAACTCGAAATTCGTGTTTCTGATGGTGCCATTTGTTTCGCTGCTGCAGCAGATGCAAGTATTCTCGGCTCCAACGTTTCCAGAAATGTTGATACATTTGAGATACCTTTTGCCATCTAGATAATCGGGACAGGTTAATATTTGTTACGTCTGGCTCCAGTATCGCAGTTAAGGGACCACCTACTAAAAAATGAGAAGGCGTTAAAACATTAAAGCCAGCAATATCTTCGGAAATTGGACACAAGGGCCGAGAGTTTATGATTGATTCAATTTGACAGACTAAAGTATGTAACTCCTCTCGACTAAGAGGAGCATATCCAGCGACACGAGGAAGTCGAAGCCGAAGTCATCTATAAAGGGATTAAGTGATAGTGATAGATTAATGATAGAAGTTTGCTTTTATTATTAATGTGTCCTTTTCCTTTAAGTTCATAATACTCCTTAGCAAATTCATTTCTTTGAATCATACGCATTAAAGTTTTAGTTCCCATGTCAACATCTTTGGTTGTTAAAGTCCCTATAACGCGATCCTCATTTTGACTCTTGAGGTTGTTAACAAAGCGGTGAATGTATCCGAAAATCCTTCGAAGTTTTCAAAAAGAGTTAGCAAATTTACACGATGCAGAAAGGTCTTCAGACCTTGTGATCCGTTGTTCTGGTAACTCTTTTGAAATGACAATTTCAAATTGTGTCTCTGTGTTTTTCAAAAACTTTGGACCATTAAACCACAGCGAAGAATTTATAATTTCTCCAGGGTAAACCCCTCGACAGCTGAATTTTCATTGGTTGGAACATACTTCCAATCCATACCTTGAGTTAAGATTTGTATTTTGCTAATTCTATTCGCAACGAATGTACTATATTTGCATGGAGAGGATTTAATCCATGATAAGACTACTGTCGAATCAGACAGGCAGAGAATTCGATGGCATTTTACTGTTTTGATAGTGATCATAATATCTATTAACTCAGACAGCAACAGGGCCGCACACAATTCAAGGCGTGGGATTTAGATAGTTTTTATCGGTGCTACTCTTGTCTTTGAGCATAATAATCGAACGATAATGCCACCAGCAGAGTCGATGCTCCTTATGTAAATGCATGCACCGTAAGCGTCCATGCTGGCATCAGCAAATCCATGCATTTCGTATTGAGCGCAAAAGGACGTAACGTATCTTGGAATTTTGATTTCATTGATGAGTTTCAGTTCATTACAAAACTTAGCCCAAATGGTATGCATCTCAACAGGGAGAGACTCATCCCAATGTAATTTCTCTTTCCAAAGTAATTGCAACACTATCTTAGCCTTGATTACTACGGGACTGACAAGGCCTAGAGGATCGTATAATCTTGCAATATCAGATAGAAACTTTCGCTTGGTGATTCTTTTCTCCACATTGGAAGATTTGTATGCGAACCAAAATTCATCCAGAGTAGGCTCCCAAATTAGACCCAAGGTCTTTGTAACAGTTCCATCATTTATTTTTAAAAAAGACTCTCTATCCTCAGCTGGAACATATTGTAGGATCTTTGAATTATTTGAACACAATTTTTTTATTTTGAAGTGACCTTTACTCAATAGTTCAGAGACTTGGCTGTTGATTTGATATAGTTCGTCTAATGTGTCTCCGCCACTCAACATATCATCGACGTAAAAATGGTTTCGAACGATTTCAGAGCCAATAGGAAAATTCTTGTTTTCATCCAAAGCAAGTTTATGCATGGTTCGTATAGCGAGAAAAGCAGCGGGAGCGGTGCCATAGGTCACAGTGCTAAGTGTGAATATTTTCAATTCCTCGCTTTCGTCATTGCTCCAAACAATACATTGAAACTGACCGTCAGGTGGGTTGACCAAAACGCATCTATACATTTTAGAAACATCTGCAGTGATATCATATCTATAAGTTCGAAATCTTAACAGAGTTATAAAGAGGTTAGCTTGGATTGTTGGTCCAACTAGCAGTACATCGTTCAGCTAAAGTCCTGTAGAAGTTTTGGCTGAGCCGTCAAATACGACTCGCAATTTGGTTGAAGTGCTGTCGGTCTTCATGACGCAATGGTGTGGTAAAAAGAACTGTGGACGTTGCAGGAGCAGCAGACATGTGACCAAGGGCCAAATATTCATTGATGAAGTCACAGTATTGGAGCTTTAACTGTGGATCGCGGGAAAGTCTTTTTTCAAGATTGTAAAATAGTGCATGCATATCAAATGAAGATCCCAATTCAGAAAGTTCCGATTTAAAGGGCAGATTGACGGAGTACTGGCCCGATATTAACCTTTTGTGGGTTTTAGTGAAATGCTGCTCACATATGTTGTCTTCTGGTAACGAAAAGCTACTGTGATGATCATGCGATTCTATTTCCCAAAAGGATTGAAGCAATTTAGCTAAATTATTGTCATCGTTTGAGTGAACATTCTGAGGAAGAGTCTGAGATGCTGGAAGACTTGGAGCAAATTCCCAGTGACAATCCAGCCGAAATGAGTTTTTTGAAGTGTCGGTAAGTTCTCTCCCAAGTAAATTTGCCCAACTGATAATAAATCAAAAAAAATTTCGGCTCCAATGAGTAAATCTATGCGTTGCGACTTAAAGAAAAATGGATCTGCAAGTTGTAGGTTGAGGGGGATTCTCCAGTCGACGTTTTTAATAGTTATATTTGGCTGGTTGTCAATAATTGAGGGCAAGATGCATGCGTTTATGTTGACTGTGTAGTTGTTTAGTCGAGAGCGAATGCTGATACTTGTGTTTTGCGTGATTAAAGATTTGGAATTTCCGATTCCACTTACACAGGAAGACATACTCGTATTATGGCGTTTAAGATTCAATTGATGTGCTAAGCGATCTGTTATAAAATGTAACTGTGCGCCGGAATCGAGCAAGGCTCTGCAAGGCAAATATGTTCCAGTGGAAGATTTAACAAAAACTATTGCAGTGGCAAGGAAAACAAATGCCTCTTGGTTTGATAAATCTTCCTCATGTCTCTTTGACAAAGAGGGAAGGGCTGCATTAATTTGATTTGACGTTGTGTACGAACTTTGTAAAGTGGTCGCTTCAACTCGAGTATCGCTAGTGGTTGAAGGGAGATGCAACAGTGTATTATGACGGCCAGAGCATTTTTGGCAGTTTCTAGCCTTGCGAAAGCGAACAGTATGACCTGTTCGTAGACAGTTTAAGCACAGGTTTAATCGTTTGGCTTCAAAAAATTGGTTTTGTGACAATAAATCAATGAATTTGGAGCAATTATAAATATTGTGGTCACTTGAGTTACAAAACGTGCACGACCTAGCTACGTTTGATGCAACAAGTGCCCCTTTGCTATGGTTTAATCTTCTACTGCAACTACTTCTAATATTTGAAAATCTTGCCTGTTTATGGGTATCCATGCTGGTTCCAATAGTCTCCTCCACTCTTTCCAAAGATTGATAACGTCTTTCTATAAATTTCACCATATCGGTCCAAGTTGGTATTTGATTCGATGATGATTCTTCCTCCCACATCGTATGTGATTGAAAGTCCAGCTTGTTGGATATAAGATGTATCAGGAATACATTACAAATTTGTTCTACTGATCCCAAAGTTCGAAGAGCGCGGTAATGAACATTTATGGCGTCGCTTAAAAACCTAAGCCTTTGTACCGAGCTCGATTCCAACTTCTTTAGATTAAAGAGATTTTTCACATGTGCCTGGAAAATAAGACGTGTATTATCATACCTTTCTTTAAGTAGCTGTATTGCGATATTGTAATTCGAAGTTGTAACCTCTAACGATTGTATCGGTTTTGTACGCTGAGTCCACTAAGCATGACCGAAGATGCTGCAATTTTTCAATATCTATGAGCTCGTCGTCTTCGTCCACAAATGTCTTAAACATCCCATCCAACCAGTCACTATATTTACCACTGAATTTATATACAAATGACGTGGAGGTCTCATCTGGTGTATGTGGTGCTGCCTTCGGAGTTTTATTATTGATAAGCGTTAGAATTTTAGTTTTCAGGTCGCAATATGATTCATCAAAGTTTGTTCTCTTATGCTTCTCCAACTCAGAAATGTCCAGCCCCTCGATGTTTGTTTGAATATCGTCGAATTTATGGAAATACGTTTCCAAGAGGCGTAGCCTCGTGTTCAACTCGGGTATGGTCATTTCATTTGCTGAAGCACCGAATAAATTTTTAATTTTTGGAAGTTGCCCCATTATGGCTGACAACTTTCTTTTTAAGGTAACTAAATTTTCCTTTTCTGCCATGGCACGAATTAATTTTGGAAACTCGCGAATAACGCAAATGTGCAAAACAACAAAAAAAAGAGAAAAAGAAACTTTTAATTTGAACAAATGTGTCCTGTCACGGTCGCCAATGTACGATTTCTGATTCTTTTATCAGAAATATAGTATGCAAAATAAAACGTCATTCCAACGAATGACAAATATATTGTGTTGATTCTCTGGCTAAGTACAGCTCGAGTAAGAGAAATAAAAGAAAGAATTTATCGGTACATAGTATGGCATGATATGTGCTTTCAGTTAACAATGTTAAGATAATTGAATGATTACAGAAGTGGCGTTAACACATGAACAGTACAGTGACTAAGAACAAATTTCATAATACATATTTGAGTTTAATGGCTTATAATGATTTCTCAATTTGTTGTTATTTACCAGCATTAGAATAAGTTTTCTTTCACTAAAACCACTTTTTTTAAAAAATTAAAGCAAACAGACAAATGGCTACAAAAGATTAAAAAAAACAAATAATTACAACCACGGGGTTGCGCAAGTTTGAATTCAAAAAGAAAACGACTAGCTCTCAAACACATCTCTCTGCCACACACTTAGTTTCTGTGCCGTGGGTATCGGCTTGTTATTTATATTTTACAGAAAAGATAACTATATTTATACATCAAAAACAGACTAATTAAACACAGGAATTACTTTAACTATTACAGTACGTAAACACGTTAAATAATTATATGATTTTAGAGTATACATAGTTGGCTAGTTCGCACCGGGTAAAAAACTGATTTTATAGAAGAGGGAGATGAAGTGTAAAGTAAGAATCGGGTTAAAATTATCAACCAGTGTTGAAGTAGTTTAACATGGGGGAAAACCAATACAAAAAAAATTAAAACTCTCAAATTATCAGAAATATCACTGCAGTCAAAATCGATTGATGTATACATCAGTTTCAGTTGTTTTTTTCAGTTTATATGCATTTTTATTATACTGAATTCAGTAACAGTTAACAGCTATACAAAAAAAAAACTCAAAAATTAGCTTAATTAAATTAAAATGTATAATGTATAATGTGTAATGTTTATACTTTATGTACATATCTATTCATTATACATAATTAAGACTAAGAAAACATTTTTTAATAAAAGCTTAGTAACATGCCTTTTTTTTACTTTATTATAAAACTTAAAACTAACACTTACAAACTACCTAATATTAAATCTTAATCTACTTAACCTACTTACATCTAATACATAATATACATATTTAAATATATATGTTATATATATACATCTCTATATATAAAGAGAGTGACGCTAGTTACTACACTTATAACTCAAGAACGCCTGGACCTATTTCGATGATTCGCAGCAATTCGGACTGGTCTCCGGCCAAACAAAAAGAATACCCAAGAAAGTTCCCGAAAAATACCCGAAAAATACCCGAAAAAAAAAAATTCATTTTCCCATACATTTTGTATGGAGCGATTTTACGACAGCATCTTCATGATAGATGACGTTTATGTTTACGCTACGTAATTGACAATTTTTTTTTGTCAATTTTTTGCAACAATTGTTTTTGCACCAAATTTGTGTAACAATTGTTTTTGTAGCATTTTTTTTTGTCGCATATTAAAAACGAATATGATTTCAAATGCTGGTTCTGGTATTACTAGTAGGTGGAGCTGTGTGCATCAACTTTTGACAGCTGATTCATTTGCACAGTCTTTCCATCGCATGCTATTGTGCTGTGCAGACGTGGATTGCGATTTATCAGCATTTTTTCAAGTTTTATCAAATTTTTATCAGCATCAACAGTTATTGTAATTCAATTTGATTTAATACATTGTTTTGAAACGATTTTTTGTGAAAATTACTAGCGAAAAGTGATTTCATAGTGGTGAGATCAGTTTGATGAAGTGCACATTATGAACGGTTATGTTCTTTGTGATTGCGTGCGCATCGACAATCAATCCAAACGTTAATTTCGGATTGTGCAATCAATTTTTAGGTGGATGACTTTGAAAATCAATTCGAATTCGCTGTTCATTTCATTCTGATTGATCATTTTGGTGGGGAATTCTATTTTCAACCGGTAAGTTGCCAACGGAGATGTTTATTTTGTAAGGCTATGACATTTGAGCACATGTTTGCATCAATGTTTATTTTGTGAGGTTATGATATTTGTGCACATGTATTGAGTGTATATCTTAATTCGTGCGGTTTTTTTTTCAAAATTTGAACGTTTATTTATGAAAAACATGTACTATTCAAAGTATTGCCCATCTGAAGCTATGAATTGTTCCCATCTTTCTGGCAATTTGTGGATCCCATCCCAAAAGAACTGCACCGGCATGGCAGTCAAGAATGAATCAAGCCAATTTTTGATATTCTGCTCTGATGTGAACCGTATTTCAGTGAGGGCGTTCTGCATCGACCGGAACAAATGGTAGTCAGAAGGGGCAAGGTCTGAGCTATAAGGCGGGTGGGGTAAGATTTCCCATCCACTGTTTTCCAAATAGTTCTTAGCCGGAATAGCAACGTGAAGCCGAGCGTTGTCATGATGGAAAATTATTGCCTCGTGTCTGGTCGCATATTCCGGGCGTTTTTCGGCCACTGCTCTCTTCAAACGGATTAATTGTGTTCGGTAGCGTTGTCCATTGATGGTTTCACCCGGTTTTAGTAGCTCATAATACAGCACACCCATCTGATCCCACCAAATACAGAGCATTACCTTCGCGCCATGGATGTTCGGGTTTGCCGTTAATTTGGCTGGTTGGCCGGGTTTCACATATGATTTTTTGCACTTGGCGTTATCGTAATGGATCCATTTTTCATCACCAGTAACAATCCGATGTAAAAATGACTTCCTTTTGTGGCGTTCCAGCAGCATTTCGGACATGGAAAGCCGCCTTTCGACGTCTCTCGGCTTGAGTTCATGTGGAACCCAATTTCCTTGCTTTTGAATATATCCAGCTGCTTTTAAACGTTTTGAAATGGCTGCTTGAGTGACACCCAAACATTCTGCGAGCTCTTCTTGTGTTTGGCAACAATTTTCATAGAGTAATGCTTCCAGTTCTTCATCTTCAAACTTTTCTGGCTGCCCAGGACGTTCATCGTCTTCCAAGCCAAAATCACCACTTTTAAATCGTGCAAACCACTTTTGGCACATTTGCTCAGCTAGCGTATGTTCACCATAAACTTCCACCAAAATACGATGACTTTCGGCAGCATTTTTCTTCATGAAGAAGAACTCCCCGCAAAAACACTTTTTCAGGCACAAAGTTCGACATATTTGAGTGAAAAAAAATTATTGTTGTTTACGCTTCAAATGAATGACATATACTGACATGACGTACAATGACAGTAGCTTTCCAACGCATGTTCCAATGGAATAATAACTATGGAATAATACAAGTTACGCCATCTCTTAGCAAGCCGCATGAATTAAGTTACATACCCAATATTTATCGATAATTCCTTAATTGCTTTTGCCACATTCATTTCTCAGTGTTATTCACAATGCCGGGAGCCAGAAGATCAAATCTTTCGAATCGGACCCGTAATGCAAGTAGAGTTCGGAATATCGCCAATCAATTGAATACGGATGAAGAAATCGCACGAGAACAGCGCCGTGTTAGTATGCCCAACTTCGTGCATCACAAACGCAAGAAGAAAGACAGGCGGCAAATGAAGCGGCTCAGTTAACAATGAGAAATCGTCGAGCAAATCAAACAACTCAACAACGTGAAAATCGAAATCAACTCGTAAGAAGAAGTGCTTGCTCCAAGTGTTGATTTGAAACGAGTAGCGCTTCATTACGATTGCACAATTGACTATAGCTTGCATCCTTCCGTTCAAATTGGCTCAATGGAGGTTGTGTGCAACAATTTCGGTGCATTGAAGTTCGTTGGAGAAAAGTCTGGATTGTGCTGTCTCAGTGGCAAGGTTAAATTACCATCATTGCCCTTGCCACCAGGGACATTGCATTCTTCGCTTCGTAGTGAAACATCAGAACCACGTCATTTTCTATCGAACACTCAGAAATATAACGGATGTGCTCAAATGACTTCATTTGTAGCAGATATTATTGATGTACGCAGATTCGATCCGACATTCAAGGTAATAAAAGATTAAAGAAATTAAATTTCATTAAAGAAAGTAAGATTAAGTAAATTAAAGAAAATCATTGATTCTAATTTCGTCAACGACTCTTCAGATGGCCAAATTCACCATCGAGTTGGATCATTGCTACAGCTTGAAGACGCACAACATAAATTCCTCCAAATCTACTTCATGGACAATGTGGAACATCAATTTGATCAGCGCCAAACAATCAATACGGCAATGAGAAGTGGAATTCTTCGAGATCTGCAGCAGCTACTTCATGAAGATCGCGCATTGGCTCGGTTATTCAAAACTGCGTTGGATCGCATGCCAAGTCATGACTATAAAGTCGTGATCAGAGCGGATAAACGACCTGCTGGAACCGCACGAACGCCAATTCAACGCTCCAACAATAGATGAGGCTGGAGTTGTGATTGTTGGCAAAAATCTGGAATCATGTAATATTGTGCTCACACGTCGGGACTCTGGGCAATTGCAACGAATATCCGAAACATATCGTTCATACGATGCGTTGCAGTACAAACTGATGTTTTGGCAACGAGACGATGAATATTATATCAACATCAAGATGATAAATCCATTGACCGGTGAGTATCGATATCATAATAATTTTCATTTCAATATGACACTGATGTCACTGATAACATTTTAGGTGAGGAAACCACCAAGAAGGTCAGCGTAATGAATTCTTACGTTTATCGTTTGATGATTCGCCAAAATATCGATAACCATTTGTTTCGATTTCGTCGATTGTTTCAGCAATTTTCCGTCGATATGTATGCCAAAATAGAAGCGGAGCGCCTCCTTTTTACTATTTTAAATCAAACCAAACTACGTACGGAGGAGTACATTCATTACGCGATGCAATTTGCACTGAAGGAAATGCAGCTGATATTGGTCGGTTGACCATTTTACCGGCGACGTTCGTTGGCAGCCCACGTCATATGCGCAAGATGCAATGGCACATGTACGTCATTACGGCCGTCCAGACCTGTTCATCACCTTCACGTGCAATCCAAAGTGGATAGCAATTGTTCAACTGCTGATTCCTCGCCAAACATCAAGTGATCTGCACGATATCACCGCACGTATATTCAGGCAAAAAATTTGGTCGCTGATGGACTATATTGTTAAGCATCGTGTCTTTGAGGATACTCGATGTTGGTTGTATTCGATTGAATGGCAAAAAAAGAGGCTTGCTGCATGCGCACATTCTCATTTGGTTAGTCGAAAGAATGCAACCAGACCAAATTGATGACATCATATGTGCCGAAATTCTTGATCCCAAAACCGATCCAGACCTGCATGATGTCGTAATTACAAACATGATTCATGGAGCGTGTGGCGCCATTACCCATAATCACCGTGCATGGCCGACGGCAAGTGTTGCAAGCGTTACCCACGAAATTTGACTAATGAGACCATCACTGGCAACGATGGTTATCCACTGTATCGGCGTCGATTAACTGATGATGGCGGTAGAACAATCACAGTCAAAGTGAAAGGAAATGATTTCGTGGTCGACAACTCTTGGATTGTTCCGCATTCGCCACTTCTTTCCAAAACATTCAAGGCGGATTGTAACGTGGAGTATTGCAATTCAGTGAAGTCCAATAAGTACATCTGCAAATATGTCACGAAAGGCAGTGACATGGTGGCTTTTGGTCTTCAAGCTCTTAATCCCAATAATGAAGTCACGCGCTATCAAGTTGGTCGATATGTAAGCTGCAATGAGGCGATTTGGCGTATATTCTCATTTCCCATCCACGAACGCTATCCGACTGTTACACATTTGGCAGTTCATTTGGAGAACGGTCAACGAGTTTATTTCCCTGCAGCAAATGCCACTCAACGTGTTCAAAACCCAAAAGCGACAATATTGACCAGTTTCTCCTCGATTTGCCAAAGTGATCCGTTTTCACGTACGTTACCTTACACATATTACACTTGGAATGCTTCATAGAAGAAATTTCAATGTCGAAAGCAAGGCGATGTAGTTCCTGGTCATCCGGATGTGCGTTCAACTGAAGCTCTTGGCCGTATTTATGCAGTACATCCGAAGAATGATGAATGCTTTTATTTGTGACTATTGCTGGTGAATGTTCGTAGGCCGACATCATTTGATTCACTTCGAACTGTCAATGGTGTAGTGTTGCCAACATTTCGTGATGCAAGTCAGGAGCTCAATTTGCTTGAAAACGATACGCATTGGGACACGACAATCGCTGAAGCAACTGTCTCCGCATCTCCAAGTCAGATACGCACATTATTTGCGATCATTACTTCCACATGTTTTCCATCGAATCCACGTGAATTGTGGGACAAGTACAGGGATGACATGTCAGAAGACATTTTGCATTGAGTTCGTGTCCATTCAGAGAATCCCGATCTTGAAATGAATGAAGAGATGCACAACCAAGCTTTGGTTTTGGTAGAAGACATGTGTTATTTCATGTGCGGCAGTTTGTTAGTCAGATTAGGAATGCCATCGCCAGATCGTGGAATAAACGACGCTTTCGAACGAGAATTGCAGCGTGAGCGTGAATACGACACAAATGCATTAAGCCAATTGGTTCGAACGAATGTACCTTTGTTTGATATCCAATAAAAAGAAGTGTACGATACGGTGATGAAGGCAATTGATGATGGAAATGATGAAAACATTCAACAATGGCCAAAATTTTGGTAGCAAGCAAAATCATTATCTGGGACGAATGCACAATTTCGCATAAACGTGCGTTAGAAGCTCGCACTATGAAAGATCTGCGTAATGACGCAAGACGTTTTGGAGCTGCATTGATTTTACTCTCAGGCGGCTTCCGTCAAACACTACCAGTAATACCACGTTCGACCGCTGTCGATGAGATTAATGCTTGCCTCAAATCATCGACATTGTGGCGTTACGTGAAGAAACTTCAGCTGACGACAAACATGCGAGTTGCATTGCTAAGCGATCAATCTGCTGAAGTATTCTCCAATCAACTGCTAACTGTCGGTAATGGTCGTATTCGATTTTTTTCAATTTCGTTTCAACCAAGAGGAGCTCATCAACAAAGTGTTAACCACAAAAACTACGATTGGTTGAGTGAAAGAGCAATTTTAGCGGCAAAGAACAAGGATGTGGATAACTTAAACTGCACAATTCAAAATCAAATCATTGGTCTCCTGCATTCCCTCAAATCTATCGATTGTGTAACAAAGGAAGACGAAGCAACCAACTGTCCAACTGAGTTTTTGAATTCATTGGATGCGCCTGGCTTGCCACCGCACAATTTACAATTGAAGGTTGGTTCAGTCGTCATCATGCTTCGCAATCTCAATCAACCAAAATTATGCAACCGAATACGTTTAGCGGTCAAAAAACTCATGAGCAATATGATTCACGCGAGAGTACTAAAAGGAAAGTTCAAAGATGAGGAAGTTCTTATTCCGAGAATTCCAATGATCCCCACCGATATGCCATTCGTTTTTAAGCGAATCCAATTTCCAATTCGTCTCGCATTCGCCATGACAATCAATAATTCACAAGGCCAATCATGGAGTGTTTATAGCCTGAACCTTGAAAATGAGTGTTGTTCACACGGTCAACTGTATGTCGCATGTTGCCGTGTCGGAAAACCATCCGCTTTGATCAAAAACCAAGCGAAATATTTCGTTTATCGCAGAGTGCTTCAATGAGGGGAAATACAATTCAAAATCGACCCAACCGCAATCCATCCAGCAAATATTTCAACACAAAGCATCAATTACAATGGGTAGTTAACCACAGATTTTCTGCAATTTGAAATGACGTAGAGCAACGACTGCGTGGTCAGCTAGGAATATATATATATATACTTAACATATAAATATATATATATATATATATTTTTTTTTTCATTTTTTATTTTAATTTATTTTTTTTTCTTAAATCTAACTTAATCCTTACGGCCATGGCTGAAAAAATTAGGCGACGACGAATCCTCTCCTTCAAAAAGCCACCAAAATTGTTGGTGCTGCTGAGTAGCATCCTTCACGTCGCTACTCCTTTCCGCCCTACTGAACCGCAGATGCTCCGCACCGCCAATCTGTCCTGGATCATACCTTTTCTATATAGGTAGCGAAACGCTTCTGGAGGAATAAAGCCGTCAAAGTCAACTCTCTGGTGATACATATAATTAAAGCCCTAATTATATGGTTGTTCGGCCCCGGAGTTCAGGTTGTTCGATGAGGTCATTGCTCTTGCAATGTGCCTTTGAGTCAACTTAATGACGAAATTGTCCACTCTTATTAGGTTCGCCCTATTGTACAAGACCTCATTAGTATAGAAATTTATGTACTCAGATTCTGGTGTTCTGTATAAGCGAAGGCAAGGCCTCTCAAACACCCTAATCTTCTAAAACAAACTTGCTCTCACGTTGAATCATCCAAATACAAGCATGGGCCAGATAAGGGCCATGTAGCTGATTGCCTTCACCCTCGCATAGAGTTGGCTGTTATAAAACGGTCTCTTTGGTGAAAAAGCACCCTTAGCTCTGTCCAGAGCAACATCTATATGTTTGTTAAAATACAGATCCCAGATCCCAGATCTGTATCCCAAGGTATCTGACTACATTCCGACAACCAAGTGGCTGTCCACATTGTCAGGCGATAGAGAACTTTCGCCAATTCTTTCTGGTATCTCTAGAGGCCCCAGACAAAGGCGTCCTAAGCAGAATGGTTTCCGATTTCTGAAAGTTGATTTTCAGCTTCCAGTCGTCGCAATATCGCTTAATTTTTTCGAAGTCACGTTGCAAAAGTATGTTAATGATCTCAATCTTTGGACCTGATCTGTACGCGATTAAGTCGTCTGCGCATGCTATGGCATGGTGAAGTGAACCTACCAGATTACTTGTGTAAATGTTGAATGGGATCGTCGAATTCACAGCACCTTGCTGCAGACCGTTTTTAATGTTAAATGTTCCAGCAGAAGTCACATCGCCATTCTTCCTGATGAACTGTCTACTGGAGAGCATATCAAAATGAATACGCAGCAGTGATTTACTAATGCTCAACCTATTCAACTTAAAGAAGAGTCCCTCTAACCATACGGTATCGAAGGCCTTTTCCAAGTCAATCAGGCAGGAACCGGTGCACTGGTTCTTGCCTTTGTACTATTGGATATCAGAAACCAGTTTAGACGCAGCATGAATGATATCATGCCCCGCCTTTAATTGATTATCCGGAATTATATATTTGTCCTCAACCCACTTGGCCAGGACTCTATTGATCACCTTCTCGAAAACCCTACTGATGTTTGGAAGAAGACTGATCGAGCGGAGATTCGCCGGATTGGAAGTATCTTTAGCCTTTTGGGGGATGGTATGTACCACCGCAGTTTTTCAATGCCCTGGATGATGTGCATTATTCATTGTATTATAAAACAAGGTCGTATAAAGTTCACCGCTTCTAAGTAGTAGGAGATGTCGAAGCAGAATGTTCAGTATTTCCTCGGTTCCCACTGATTTCTTACTTCTAAGTGATTCGAAGATCGTTTCAAGCTCTTCCTTCGAAATGAACGGGGGTAGTACCCTATCGTTGGTGATGACATTATTTGCCATATTCTCGTCACTGAACTGGGTGAAACCCGAGCTCTCGAATCGCCAGTTCACTATTTCATTTCGAAGGTAGAAGTTGTGCGCAAGGACTCGATTCTCCAGATCGTGGTTCGGGCCAATGATGTCATTCGCCGTGTACACTTCCTGGAAAGTCGCTCCTTTAACCTCTACCTTCTCCTGCGGATCCTCGATCACAAAGAAGTTGTCATCATCAATGGCCTCATTCGGATCTATGCCTGCCGCCACAAGTATTTGTTCGTTGTTCGTCGTTTGGGCGATTTTAAGACATGGAAGGTAGTTTTGATTATTTCTCCGAAATATCTTATTTATTTGCGGGAACATATTCGGATTGCTGGTGTTTACAGCCCGAATTTTATGGTTCCAATACAAACTTACATAATTTCTGTAATTTCAGTTTATTATTATCTGGAGGTTTTTAATCGACAACTTTAATGTCAAGATCTCCGGGCTATGTCTCTTAGTAAACTGTCTGTACAAGGTTTTCAGTTTTGACAGCAGTCTACCTTTATATCGGTGTAGTGCGTCAATAGTTGCGTTGCGGAATAAGACTTCGTCGTCAGTGTGTTGATACCGAGGTATCGTTTTGTCCATTGTTCGTTTAATTGTCTCGTCCATTAGCCTAAGGTACCTGTCAATGTCCTCGTTTGACAGATTTCTGTTGGACGGTGGGTAGAGCGAATTCGAGGAGAGTGCTCTAGTCAGTGTTCTGGTGAAGTGTGTCCTACTATAATTGTAGGAATGCCTTTGCACAAACTCATTCAATTCCACAATTTCGTTGGGAACAGTTATTTCGGTGTTGAGACCGCAATGGTCACTGTCAGATCAGGAAATTATCGGCGAAATAGCAAAGGACGCATTCGAATTGAAGTTTCGAAGCTACAGTCAGCAGTAAGGGATGGCCGGGAAAAGAACCCTTGCTGAAACACTTGACTTCGCTCTGGCGATGGCCAATCAGGCAAAGAAACACCGGCAGAAACGGCTGGTCAACGTTCCCGAAGTCATCAGTGGGAAATGCCTAAGCACCAACTTCGCGGGGCAGAGGTTAGTGGCAGGCGTCGACGGCCGCGGATCTATTATCCCAGTCTCGCTAGCAGAAGGATACAATGAAAGCCTTCTAGTGAAAGTAGTCAGTGGAAAGGAAAAATGGATGGCAACAATAGACACCGGTGCCACGGCCTCAGTCATCAAGAGGGATCTGCTGGAGAAATCTTGGATGCATAGCACCAGCAGTTACAGCTTGAGGATATCTACGGAAGAATCAGCTAAGGTATTTGGTAAAGTCCACATAAAAATTCACCTGGCCCAAATAGTCTTCTCTCACGTTTTCCGGTGCCTGGCATATGCAACGAGTGTCTCATCGGTACAGATTTCGTGAAAGAACATGGACTAGTAGTGGACTATGTGGCACAAACGCTGAAATACCAAATCACGGAGATACCAATGATATACGGAAACGCCAATACTTCTGTCTTAAAAGTCTTCATCTACCGAAATCAGGTCCTTCGAATGCCTTAGTCAAAAGCAATTGTTTGAGCAAAATTGGAAGGTGGTCCTGGTGGGAAAGACCTTAGTGGAACCAAAGAACAACATGATTCCTGTAACAATTCTAAATCCAAAACCATTCAGTGTGAAGAAGGGAGAGTTAGTAGGATAGTGTGCACCTATTGTGCACCACAACGGGAAAGGGTCGTGCAAAACCGGTCGCAACAGTTCAGAGAATGAAAATCAGCCCCCGTAGTCTCGATCAAGAGCTGTGTGTCCTGGCGGAAAAATTAAACGGTGCGTACGCTCATATATGTAGAAAACAAAAATTGAACAGAGTGTGATTTTTAGTTATTTTTATTTTATGATAAGATAATACAAAACATATAAAACGAAAGAAAAACGTATTCGAGAGACTGCCGACACGGCCACGCTGCTGGTAAAGTACGGACTGACTCTTCTTGGCTTCTCCATTTTCCTCAACAGCTACTTACAGCCATCAGACTCCCAACGAACTTAGGACCTTATACCAGACCCAGACTTTTGAGCACCATGAGCAAATCATACCCATGATGACAAATCCAGCAATGAGCAACGCAATTTTCTTCCAATTGGCCATGGGGATACTTTGCTATTGTTGACACTTCATCTATCTTAAATGTTTTTATTACCCCACTTAACTGGGTCACTTTTGTCGTTGTTTATGCTTCATCCATACTGGATGATTTTTTATTACCCCACTTAACTGGGCCACTTTTCTATTGGCGTATCGTTGTTTATGATTCATCTGTACTGGATGGTTTTTTATTACCCCATTGAACTTATTGGGTTATTGGCTGGCTGAAAACCTATTCCATCGTGTGTCATCATTGCATGGCGCGTCGGCTGTCTCGCAGAGTGTAATCTAAGTTATAAACAAAATGTTTCTAAGTTATAAACAAAATGTGTCTAAGTTATAAACCAAATGAGTAATAGAATGAAGCAAATGGAATGAAGCAAAGGGTAAAATAATTATAATAAGTAACTCATGTCACTCATATCCACATATATTTGTTACACAGCGCGAAGTTTTGTGTAGACTACCAACGTCTCAACGATGTCATCAAAAAGAGCAGCTCACCACTTCCGAGAATCGATGACATTTTGGAACGCTTTCTGGAGTGAAATGGTTTTCAACTCTTGACTTAAAGTGTGGTTATTGGCAGGTAGAGATTAATCGTAAGGATCATGAGAAAACTGGCGTCATTACAAGTAGCGGCCTTTGGTAGTTTACAGTGACAGCGTTTGGACTGTGCAACACTTCGGCCACTTTCGAGCGACTAATGGAACGAACATTGCAATGGCTCACGTGGAAAACCTGCCTAATATATTTGGATGACATTATCGTCATAGACAAGAGGTTCGAGGAGCATTGCGAAAATCTAAAAGAAGTGTTTGAAGGGCGGCGAAGTGCTTATTTCAAGCTGAACCCAGAAAAGTGTGCCTTGTTCCTTCCTGAAGTAAAATATCTGGGTCACATTATATCAGCGAAAGGATTAAGGACGGATCCTAACAGAACCGGTGTGGTGAACACTTGGCCTGCCCCAAAGATAAACACCAACTGAGAAGCTTTTTGTGACTTGTCACATACTACAGGAGGTTCACAAAGGATTTTTCTGGTATTACAAAGAGCCTGCACCAACCTACGGGAAAAGCCCGACAGCTTAGGGGTTCTGGAGGGTGTGAAAAAGCATTTCGAGAGCTGAAGCGGCAGCTGTGCAATGCCCCCACCGTGGGTTACCCAAAAACGTTCATCGTGGACGAGGACGCTAGTAATGTTGGTGTCGGGGATGTGATCTCTCAAGTTCATGATGGTCAAGGGAAAGTGGTTGCTTGTTACAGCAAGGTACTTTCCAGATCTGAAAGGAACTACAGCGTAACTCGGCGCAAGCTACTGGCTTTAATTCTGGCTACAAAGCATTTCCATAAGTACCTCTATGGCCGTGCGGAGTTAAATGTGACCACTGCAACCGTAAAGAAGCGAGAGAACAAGCCACTATCCAAATGATCAGGACTGGGCAATAGAGACGAAATCCGTTCCTTCCTACAGGCAGACAATGTCATCGAACCATTATTGGTCTGGAAGGAACACGAGGGAAAACCAAGCTGGTAGGAGATATTGGACTGGAGCTAAACTTTGAAGGCATATTGGGCACAGTGGGACTGGCTTTGTGTGCAATATGGTTTGCTGAAGAGAAAATAGGAAAGTGCATATTGAACAACATCTCATATGCAGCTCATCGTGCCACATGGGAATAAAAAAAATGTTGGAAAAGGTAAATAAACATTTCTATTGGCTAAGCGCTACACAAGATGTCGAGAACTGGTGCAAAAAGTGCATAAGGTGTGCGGCTACCAAGGGCACAAGAGTAGAGCCACAGGGACGAATACAACAATAGAATATCGGAGCATCATTCGAACGTATAGTTATCGACATGCCCATACACCCTCCTGGTCCTGGATTACTTCAGTAAGTGGCCGGAAGAGTTTGCTATCCCAAATCAAGTGGCTAAGACCGTAGCAAAAGTGATAGTCAACAACTCGGTGAGCAGGTTTGGGGTTCCAACAGAGCTATACTCCGATCAAGGGCGAAACTTTGAATCAAAAGCCTTCCAGGAAGTGTGCCAATATCTTGGAATAAGCAAGACAAGGACAACACCACTACTCCTTCAATCTGAAGGAATGGTAGAGCGATTCAATAGGACCTTGAATGAGCATCTGTCTAAGGTCGTTCGCAACTACCGGACTGGAATCGATATATTCGGTTCATAGTTCAACAGGTCATAAACCATCCGAGATCTTATTTGATCAAACAGTTCGTTTGTCAAGTGAAACAAAATTTGGAATCACACGTACCTAGTCTAAGGAGGTGAACGACTACATGGATGACTTGCGCAGCACTATTCGTAAATTGCATGAAAACACCAGAGAAAAGATGAAGCTAGCAAGTCATCGCAAGAAGATTAGGTACGATATCAAGACGAAAGCTTCCGGATTTTACTAAGGAAATCTGGTGTGGCTGTCTAATCTTCAGCATAAGAAAGGGAAACCATCAAAATTGCAACAGGTTTGCAATAACGTCAATAACGACGTTGTCTACCGGATCCAGCGTGGTGATCGAGGTAAATTGAAGGTGGTTCATTTGGACAGCATGTGTCATTTTAACGGAACGACAAATGACGAAGTTGCTCGGGACGAACAACTTTAGGGGGGAGCAGTGTGATAGCCCTTAAATGTAAACAACGTCATCTGCATTTCAATAACAGAAGATTTCCTTACTTGAATAGCAAAGGACTCAACCATTGGTGAATGGAGAATGGAATCGAATTTTCTAGCAAAATGGAAATTTGTATGGAAGCTGGCTGGCACAGATAGTTCTCGAAATATGTTATAGGAGTATAAATGTCAGCATCCCCAAGGTATGCAAATCAGTTCGTCAGTTGAATTTAAAGTGTAAAGTAAGAGAAGTGATTAAGTGGCTTAAGCCAAAAATAAAGAAAAGTAAAAGGGTTAAAAGAAGCGATTGAGCTGTGTATTGATAAGGGTATTGATAAGAAATGAAATGAAATGCGCTGTGGAAAGAAAATCTTCGTATACTAATTTAACTATGGAGTTATAAAAATTAAAACGTGATCATTGTAAATTGGTAACAGCTGAAACCCCTATATTCTAAAAAAGGGCTATATTCTTAGAACAAGAGCCCACAGCAAATTTTGGGCTTTAAAATATTACCAAACGATTTATACATCAACATGAAAATCTTTTATAAACGGTATCAAATCCGGAAGTCTGGCAGCGATTTGCCGCACTTGAGGTTAGTAATAGTAGGTTGAAAACGTGGTTTTTTCCGAAATCTGGATTTTATGTATAGCCATTTGAATGTAGTGTTAAGGAAAATAAATGACTGCCCCGATCACAAAAATATAGGTTCCAGACATTTTACGCATAGCCATACCCTTGCCAGTCGTACTAATAGTATGTTAAAAATACTTTTTGAAATAATTGGTACAACCACATATTGGTTACATCAACAAATTTGTGGGAACATCCTGATCACAAATATATGGGTCCCAGACGTTTTACGTGCAGCCATACCCTTTCCAAACGTACCAATAATATGTTAAAAATCACTTTTTGAAATAATTGGTGCAACCACACATTGGTTGTACCAAAAAATTTGTGAGAACGTACTGATCACAAATATATGGGTCCCAGACATTTTACGCGCAGCCATACCCTTGTCAGACGTGATAACATATTGAAATGACCTTTTTTTAAACAATTCTCATAACCATATTATGATAACAGCAATATATTTGTTAGAAGCAATGATCAAAAAAAATACTTTTAAATACTTCACGTATGGCTACTGAATGTACTAAAGTTGCCCTAAAAATGGAATTTTCTTAAAGATAATACATATACACCATTATATATGAACTAAAAACTGCAATCTTATAATATATATATTTTAAAGTACTAAAAGTTATCCTTCATCTGATTCAACCGATGAATCGCTAATATAATTATCTTCATTATCAGATCCATCCACGTCATTAATTAAAATATCTTCCAGTCTATCAGTGGCGATATTTCCATCGAACCATATGATTTTACATTTGTTGTCCTGTAATAACCAACCACTCTCTGATAGTGATAACTGAATTGGTTCATTCTTTACAGCATTCTTCCATACGTGACATATACTCGTATAGTTTCATATATTTTTTTACTGTAATAGTACCGATTTGCTATGGGGCAAAAAATTTCGTTCAAAACCTAGGGAAAAAAAGTTATTTCAACTATGTACCTACATAATATTGATTTTAGAGCGTGTAACTTACTTTTAATATTTTTAAAAATTTTGTTTTATGAAATGTTTCATACCTAGCTTTGTTTACATTCAAAGCCCTTGTTTGGTACATACCATAGACAAAATTTTCATTATCGTCGAAATCATTAAGTTTCCAAATTGGGAAAAAGTGTATTGAAAGTCTGGCCTGCTTTTTAAAATTTTGAAAGCTTAATTTTTCCTTTACACGCCCAGTGTAGTCGTATCCAGTGAAGCTGTAAAATCCAGGCGGTGATGCACAAAGTGTGCATTGACATCAATATGTCTAGATATTTTAGATATAGTTCCAACTTCAAGCCAGACTTTAATGCCGTTTGTTTGGTGGGGTAAATTGTAGAGAGCTATTACAAGCACATCTGTGCCTAAAGGCTTTATGAGAAGGGAAACATCTTTTGGCAGAAAAGATAAATGCAGCATCATGCGAGTGTCAGCCTCTTCCTGAAAGCTCACCAACTCATTAACATGATCTCGAAAAACGTTCTTATTTTCTGTTTTAAAATGAAAACATTTGTCATTGCATGTAATAAAAAGTGTTTTTTCGCCAATGATATGGTAGTACTCATATTGACGCCATTCATCTACTAAAAATTCATTCAATCTTTTTTCGAAAGAGCTACTCTTTAAACTTTTGTTAAAATTGGCTGGTCTTCTCTGATGAGAAAACACTGTAATGGCCTTGCTCCTCTGAACAATTTCTTTTATATATGGAGATATTATTTGATCAAATACAATGTGGATGTGTGTTGCGCTCATCCTGCAAGTTTTTTTCAATATATGCATAACAAGATTGCCGAAAGTTGGAGGTATATCCCCTAAAGTATGTAGAAGGAAAAAAACAATCTACAACTATGGCATCGACTTTTTGTGGAGAAGTGTTTACTTCTTTTTTTTTCTAAATGACTTAAAAATACAGATTTATCTGCTTTTATAAAAAATCCATCTAAGTGACCAAAAGACTGGGGAACAGGAATTAGAACGTATTTAAATAAATCCTTCAGATCCACCGAATTTTCGGAAGCAATGAACAGTATTCGTCCAATTAAATTTCTTTCCATTTTAACCTGAAAAGCTTTCCCAACACCAATTCCTTTTTTAACTTTAATTTCGGGAGAGAAGTTTAAGATTTCCGTTTTAGGGATGGTGTTTTCAAACCTTTTCGGATCAGTTGTACCCAATTGTTTTAAATTCAGTAAGTTTCCTTAGAAACACATTTTCCGGCGCAAAAATTGAATAGATTACTGATGGGAGATGACTCATCTGCAAAAGGGTTGTTCAAGTCTCTAATTTCACTTATCACATTTAAAATTTAAAATTTAAAATTTTTCGAAAATCGTTTTATTTCTCCAGTTTTTGAATAATTCATTACTTCATCCTTGAGTGATAAGCTCAGGATATTATTCACCCTAATCCGTCAACGATAATTTGGAAAATGATTCCTGGGTATATTCTATGAAAAACATGTTGTAAATAATGAACCAATTCAGTTTTCACCATCAGAGAGCAGTTTGGTATTACAAGAAACAAATGTAAAGTCAAATGGTTCGATGGAAATGTCGCCACTGATAGACTGGAAGATATTTTAATTAATAACGTGGATGGATCTGATGATGAAGATTTATATTAGCGATTCATCGGAAGAATCAGATGAAGGATAACTTTTAGTACCTGAAAATATATATTAGTCTTCACTTTAATCCGTATTTTTGTACCACAAGATAAACATTGAAGTTTTTAGTTCATATATAATGGTGTATATGTATTTTTATATTATCTTTAAAATAATTCCATTTTTAGGGCAACTGTAGTACATTCAGTAGCCATACGTGAAGTATTTAAAAGTATTTTTTTTCATCATTGCTTCTAACAAATATATTGCTGTTATCATAATATGGTTATGAGAGTTGTTAAAAGAAGTTTATTTCAACATATTATTATCACTTCTGACAAGGGTATGGCTGCGCGTAAAACGTCTGGTACTCATATATTTGTAATCAGGATGTTCTCTCAAATTTTTTGGTCTAACCAATATGTGGTTGTACCAATTATTTCAATCAACGTAATCTCATTGAATAACATCCTTTTACCAGGTGCACCCTTATAGCAGGATTTGACTGCAGCTATACTTCCCTATAGATGCACCAGATCAAGCTATATGACATTATCGATCTATTACAGTCACCTATGGAACTTTATTTGCCCCATCTTTGGCCTTAAAAATTCTTCACTAGTTATGTTATTGTAATATGAAGGACTCGATTTTCCTCTAGGTTATGTTATTGTAATATGAAGGACACGATTTTCCTCTAGGTTCTGAAGTACCTACTGAATGTTGAAGATTGTATGTTAGGGGCAAACACTATTGATACAGCGAAAGATTTGTGTCACAGTTAAGTAGTACGCCCACGGCTGGTGGTTTCCTGTTGATATGAAAATTGGCATCAAGTTATAGGGTTGACTAAGTCGTCGAAGTTCCAAATGAATAGAACGCCTGCTATTAAGAATATCTTGGAATCCTGCTACTGACTGTTTCTTATTCAGTATTAATCAACATAGTGCTGATTTAAGTGGGAAAAGAAAACTTTATTCTGAAAGGTCTAAAATCTTTGATCCACCAGGCTGCGTCTCTCCTTCAATTCTTTTGGCGAAAATTAATTTATAAAAACTCTGGCTATTAAAAATTGAATAGGATGACATCTTACCTCACGAAATCATTAACGGATGAATTCGGCTTTACAGTCAAATGAACTTGTTGAATAGAATTCATACACCATGATTAATCTTCACACAGAGAGAACACGTAAAATGTTATAGTTTCTGCGATATGTCTTCATCAGCATATTCAGCTGTAATATACTGTCATTGATCATTACTAGAGCCGTACTTATCTAGCAGTATAGTAAAAGCCAAAACTAAGGTGAACACCTCAAATAAATAGCCATATCCAAGCAGGAGTTGTGCGGAGCATACTTACTTGCTAGACTTTTCGAATTCTTGAAGAAAGTTATTGGAAGTCAAGACGATGAAATTTATTGTTGGGTGAATTTGAAAACAGTACTGGCCTGCCCGTCATCTCACCAGCGAAAATAGAAAGCCGACGTGGGTAATCGAATATCTTACACCTTGATTCTCTTCCTAAGACGAAGTGTCTTCATGTACCGTTGAAAGATAATTCTGCAGACTGCATTGGCCGAAGCATCGTCGCCTCTAATAACCACAATCTTTTAGTCTAAGAGCTGGTGAAGGTTTTTGAAACGTCATTTGAGCAAAGCAAATTTATATATCTTCTTGTTAGGCTTGAAGAAATGGTCACGAAAATTATATTCTGGCAGTTGTCTGGTGGTGCTTCTGGGAGGGGTGAAGGGCTAAAGGCGTCAAAAAATTGGATGCAGTCACGTCATTTGACCGAAGCTAATTTTTGACATATGAGTAGTTCGTGTGATTATATGTATATTGTAATATTCCACTGTCAGACACTTTAGTCGGGTCCGAAAGGGTGCCAGACGGGCTCAAACCTGTATAAATACTCGTATGAGGGTCGGTAACGTGATAGGAGCAAGGCTAATTTTTTTTTAATATTTAATTGAGGTCTCCCTGAGTAATTATTCACAACTGCCAAACAAAAACCTCGAGTCTAACGCTTTGCCAAACGCAACCGAAGATATAATATCGATACTAAAATCATGTGGGAAAAGGCGTTGGAATATCAAAGAAAATGAATTCTTATGGACTTCATCTTATAAGAAATTTAATTTTCAATAAAAAAGCATATATGTAAAATTTTCATACGTCCAATAGTTTAGAAAATGTATTAAAAAGAATCGGCAGCTCCGAAACAAATTCCAGGTTTTTTTTAGGAAGATATCGGTTTCAATTAAAAATGAATTGTATTTCGTCATCGACCATAAAATAAAATAACTGTACTTCAAATAATTAACAATTTCATTTCATTAAATCAAATAAATCATTTCAAAGAACAAGATAGAAAGTGGATTTTAGAACTTCATGCACTATAATACCCGTGTTAAATTTCCAAATCATCTTCTTCGTCATCAGGTTCAGATACATCATAGCCTAAATATAATATTATTGAAGAGTTTTATTAGTTACTATGGTATATACATTTGTTAGCAATAAAATTAGATAGTAATTAACAAGATTAATATAAATCATGTAGACTTGTGGTGCTTTGCCAAATTGTCCCTTAGCCGTTGCTGGTGAACAGGTCTTTCTCGCTTTTTTGTTTTTTTTAATTAGGGTGTGCTCAAGGGTTAAGGTACCCTTAAAATGTACGCAACCAATGATAGGTACCGATGTACGTTGGTTTGAGATGTGTGAGTGAATATTATAATAACTAGGAATTGGAGAGCGCAGCAGGGCATTCCATAGGCGAGTTGTATGGCTTAGGAACGAATCACGATATTTCAGAGTACATCCGAAAGTGGCCTTGGGGGTATACTGATGAGCACTCAGCGAGACACGAGACATTGCGTCGGTGTCCGAGGGTTTCCATTGTCTGAGCGATATTAGTATCACCTATGAGTTTTACCACACGGTTTTGAATCCTCTCTAGCTTGTGTACCTGACCAGATGTTGGCATTGCACTCCATTTTTGCACTTATTTTTCACAAAATTTGCTTCTAGAGAAAAACAGAAACCTAGGTATTTAAAATATTTAAAAACACACTTTGTGGCCAAATGGCCAAATAGAAGACCAGTGACAAGAGTATTGTTTAGCAATACGTTTATATCAAGGAATTAAGTTTAAAAGCCGAAAGAAAAGGAGAAAAATCGTAGTTTATGACATTCACTGTGGGGAGGTGCGAAAAAAGTTGCGGTGGGAGTCGAAATAGACAAATAAATTGAACGAGATATGATGAATGAGAATGAAAGTTGCAATGGATATATTTAGTACAGGTGACTAAACCGTTACTTGTAAAAGTGTCTCCACCTGAAATCTAGATAGCAGCCAAATTTTGAGCTTTTTAAGAAACCTGAGACCACATGTAATTTGACAGAATAATTCCGACGGGAGTTTGTTGAATACGAATGGTGCAATGGAATTAAGAAAACGCCTTTAGTGCTCTTTGTTGACTGTTGGGACGACCACAGTGTTCCTATTTCTAACCAAGTACACCTCACTTCTTCTGTAATCAATATTATCACTCCTAATTATGATCACTTTCAGTGCTTTGTAAATATGTAGATACCGTAGAGGGAGTATTTTCGCTGATTGAAATAAAGGCAGTTCATCCTCGTACTTATTTTTATGGAATATTAATCTCATAATTTTCCTTTGTACTATGACTATGGGCATCAGGCTCGTTATATACGCGCTGCACCAACAAGACCAGACCATACTCTAGACGTGAATGAACCAGTGCATAGTAAATTGTTAATAGCAGACTATGTGGTAAGAGTTTACGTAAAAGTTTGTTCATGGCGATGTATAGCAACTTCTTCACTGACGCAATATGTGGCTTCCAGCACAATCTGTTGTCTATTAAATCTCCAAGATATTTAAATTTTTCGATAAAATCTAGTACAAAACATTGTTCCGAACAGCGCACGTTATCGCATTGGGGGTGATGACAACGAATATCTTCAATCTGTATGCGACAATTAGACAATGAAAAACACATAGCCTTGGACTTATTACTAAGGACCATTTGGTGATAGTTCAGCCAAATTCCAAGCAGATGGAGATCAGCTGTCAGTTCGCTTTTTATATGCATCGTATCCTTGCCTGAATAGGACAGAGCAAGGTCATCCGTATAGCCTATTAAATGACCCTTGAGAGGTAGATTAAAAATGGAATTAATGTACATTGAAAACAGTATTGCTCCAAGGGCCGATTCCTGTGGAACACCTTCGGACACCTTTCTTCTCCACTCATCACTCGAATTACCTTCACTTTTTTTGTTCTGCTAGTCAGCAATGATTCGAGCAATTCAAAAATGTTTCCTCTGAACTCAACGTTGAACAGTGATCCACTAAATCAAAGGCCTTTGTTAGATCAAGAAATATGCCAACTAACTTTTGGCTTTTACCTAATGCACTATATATTCTGCTTAGAAAGGCGGTAATTGCGTCCTCTGTACATTTGTCCTTTATGAAGCCATATTGGGATTTACTGAATAAAACTAGTCTTTGTTAGGGACCTTATCATTTTATTTACAATTATTTTTTCAAATATTTTTGAGGAGACAAATAGTAACGATATAGGCCTATAGTTATTCGGTCCAGTAGGGTATCTCTTTTTAAAAATTGGAATAACGATACTTGTTTTTAGGGCATCAGGAAATTTCCCCTCTTCGAAGTTCTTGTTTATTAAAAATGCCAAAGGACTTAAAATAGATTTTCCTATCCTTTTAATCGCCAGACTATTTATTCCATCTATTACAGGATTTTTTTGGGTTAAGAATGTTAATTACGGAAGGCAGCTCTGCATTCCTTATCGGACTGAAAAAAATGAACATGAGGTGGATTTATCTATCTGGAACTTCACATTTACTTTATTTGATTTAGCGGCATTTCTAAAGAAGGAGTTAAATTCGTTGCGCACAAAGAAGTTAAATTATAGAATATTATTGACTATACCTATTGCTCTCTGCGGTTGGATCTGTTATCCACAAATTTATGCCTATAGTATTCTATCTTCTGTTCAGCTATAAGGCTGCGTACATTCGATTGTAATTGTATGTACTTTTGTTTTATTGAGGGCTGACTTAACTTGTTCCTATTCGTTGAGTAAAAGCAATTTTTTTCCTTTATTTTGGTGCATATTGCTTCCGTCATCCACGGTTTTAATTTTTCAATCGTACTACTCGTATTTTGCTCAAACGGGCTGAAAAAAATTTTAAAACAACTATTTATTTTTTCCAAGAACAACAAGAGGGCCTCCGAAGGGCAGATACAGTTGTAAACTGAAGTCCACGTTTCCCGCTTTAAGAGCCGATTAAGTTTTAATGTCTTCGCTAACAATTTGCGATGCATCAGTTGATTCACTTTCATTCACAAAATTCTTTCGAGCCATACCGGTAGCCGAATGATCAGTAATATTAAGCTCTAAGACAAATGGTTGCGCATTAAGCTTGTTTCTTGACTAAAGAAAAATATAATCAATGCAGGTGAAGGTATTCTCAGTCACCCTTGTTAGAATATTAACAAACGACTGATAACCCGTTGACGAACACATAATTATCACTGGATTTTGGAAAGTTAGAAACATCCATATTAACATCCTCAATCGAACAAACATCCCTACAGTCAACCGAGCACAATAGACTTTCGAGCTCCCTAAGAAACACATCTACTTATACAAACTGGATCTGGTAAACACACACGAGAAACAATGATTTTTTACCAACTTTTAGTTTTAGAACAACAAAATCGGCACTCACCATATCTGGGGTAAACCACTCAATATCATCTTTAAATTCATTTTTAACAAAAACCACTGTACCGCCCGCCGCATATTTATAATTGCACTTCGGATACGGATAATAACCCGGTAGAGAATATTTACTAATTTCATTTTTAAATACCCAGATTTCTGTTAAAACTATAATTTGATGCATTACACTTAGGCAATTAGTATGTAAATAAGCACAAAAAGTATGAAAATTCGCTCTTAAACTTCTAATGTTTTGATGAAAAATCGTAAAGTCTTTAGGGGAGTTACGGAATTGGGATCCAACACAAATTTCATTGCTCACGTTCACACATTCAGGATCGATTATGTTTAAATCATCTAGCATTTTTATTTTGTTTTTGTATTATTAAGTTCTTAATTGTTATAGATCAGCGATCGTCCTGATGAATTTCTCTACTGATCCTGTCTCCCCCTCATAATGATTTTTACATTTCGCACCCACAGATGTTCATAATTAAGCCGCTTTTTTTCCGCTTTAACTTCCATAAGAAGATGTTTCATTTCACCACGCAACCATCCATTGGTGTATATGTAGTAGATGTATGCCCGTTGAAATAAAAAAATGCGAGCATGCTTATATCAAAAATGGCAGAAGGCCAAGGCGATTAGCAGCGAACTTGACGGCGTACGTGGTTCGACTGGCTGTACCTGTAACACTGCTGGACAGTTGCCTCGTTTGTTTCTGTGTGTGTGTGTTTGGTCGCCACATATGCATTGCCAAGTGCAGATGAATCAATAAAATTCGCTTTGATTGGCTTCTTTTTAGCACACAATGCCAATAAAATCTTTTTCTTCGTGCATCTTCTCACCGTCCTCAGTAAAACAACATCAGTAGTAGAGAATTTTCCACCTACGCGAGTTTTTTTCCGGTAGCAAAAGTTAAAGTCTTCTTTCGGTATTTGAAGCCCCAGTCAACCATCCAAAATTTTCGCAATAGTCTCCCTCACACATTCGTTATCGACAACAGGCACATTGCGCAGCTCCAAGTAGTTGGCATGAATCAGCCGCTCCGCGCCATTGAGTCGCTCTTTGCTGGCTTCAAGCTGTATTTTCTGTTTTTCGTTTTCTTCTTTGATTTCATTCGCAAGGTTCGCGGACTGCACCAACGTTGACTAACGGCGATTCATAGCATCAAGATTGATAACAGTAGACGAAAGAAATTTTTTAAGTTGCACTATTTCGTCGTTCGTTCGCACTATCTCGTCATACATCTTCTGCTGCGTAATTTTGGATGAATCACGCTCAGCTGGTGGTGATTTCGATGACAAAGAAAGCCTTCCCGTGTTATTTCGGAGTTTTTTCATGCAATCGGCACAATTCCAAACACTTTTGTTTTTCGTGATATAGTCCACATCTGATGGATTGAGGATTACGCACTCCGGATGTAGTAGGTTACCGAAATTGTTGCATTTATTTTTACATGATTCTCTGTGAATCTTTTTTTCGCACTTCCGGCAGGAACTCATTTTCGCATTGTTTCTCTTCGGCTCGTGATTCTTTACAGCGTTTGAGGAAACCTAGACTTTTCGCAAAATTTTTGGCGACATCGAATATGTGGTCATTACAACGTAAGTTGTAATTGACATACATACCGAGAATGGAAAGTTTTGACGATGCCAGTGCCATTCATGTATAATAAATTTCGCTTTAACGGTAGCAGACAGTATTGTGTTTTCACATTAAATTTCACTCTGTTGATAGTTCCCCAATTGGTTATGCGTTAATATCGGAATTTAATGAGCTTTACATAAGCTGCCGTTCTACAGCCGAAAAACATGGTCGTGAGTCTGGGACCGAATATGAAAAGCGGAGAGTACTGTCATCAGCAAATGCATATATTGGATTAGAAGTGGTAGACGTAAAAGAAGGAGACGATGCAGCCAAAGTTAGGAGTTTTGAAGATGTTAGTAATTTGTAAAAGTTTTTTATTTTGTGTGTTGTATATATGAATTCACAATCTTCAATTTACCGAAAAAATTATAACATGACTGTTGGAGATACGCATACCTTATTTGTACATCAAAATATTCGTAGCATGCGAACCATTTTAACGTAGTATTTCAAGCATTTCAACCTAAGCAGCGCAGATATTCCCAAAATTGCATTATAAAATATGACACCTTTACAATTTTTTGTGTATATCGCTTGCGTGAGAACGGTTTAAGCAGAAGTATCTTTATAGAGAAAATGGATGGGCTGTTAAGAGATGTAAAAACGAAAAACTTAGTCATTTTACGAGATCTTAGCCTTGATTCTTAAGCACTAATTGCGATTATGACAAATATTTATTTTTAATGTCGTCTTACGGTTTAGACCCGCTTGTAAATGAACCAACTCGCATAACAGACCAGTCACAAACGTGAATTGACTATATATTTGTGAGGCTGCACAAAAATTGCCAACTTAGTGTTACTAGTAAAGTAGGTACTATATAGAATATAAAATTACTAATCACTGTGTGGTCAACTTGTGTATTCAGAAAAAGAGTTCGTGTAATGTAGATAAATACATACTCTTGCCGGTAAAATACAAAATTAACTACTCAAAATTGATAGGTGACCTTAAATTTGAACCATGGGTCTTTGTATATCGGGAAAGCAATCCTTCTACCGCTTATGACACTATCATGAACATTTTAAAAAGTCATATTCATAATTCTATGGGTGTTTTACCTCAGTCACGAAATGTCTAAAAATTAAAACGTCCTAGACCTTGGATTGGAAAAAACTTAGTCAAAATTATATCCAAAAAAAATCAAATCAGGAAAAAATTTAAGCTACATCCTCAAAATTCCAGGCTTAAGCGTTATTATCGCTGAGTCAAGCTATGAAACATGAAGTTGAATTTAGTTAGACTGACTAGCTGACCACCGCCCAGCGTACACCCGACATCAGTGCGCTCGTAAAAACTCGTAACATCTCGGCAGTGTAGTGCCGAGTGAAAAAAGTGAAAACATAAAGCGTGACGTGAAAAGAAAAAAAATAAGGAAAAATTATATTGTTGGCATCCCACATCTCCTGCCCCTGGTCAAAGTGGTGTTCTTTGAACCCAGTCACTGCAGCTGCTGTATAACTCCATCGTACGGCAAAAACAATGCCTGAGTGCATTTAATAACTGATGGATAGCGGGTTGTGAATGTGTATTTGGTTGGTGCATAGCTTCTGATTGTTGTAATGGCTAGCGAATTTAGAGTAGACGTAGCAAATATAAGTGGGCTAAAAAGTAACCACCTTTCTGTGTACGTTTACTTATGTAAATACAGACCAGATCTCACCGCGTTCTCGCCATTTACGTGCGTAGTGATCTTGCTTACTAAATTCCACCACAATGTAATCCTTATTCCAATCCGGAATTAACTTCATGTGGTTAAAACTCCATCTCCGTATGCAAATTATCCACTATTGCTTTATTTATATAAGCACCAAACTGGACAGCAATTCGACTCTTAACGAGTTTGATGCGCTGTCAGACGCCATACAAAGAATTGTATCCCTGTAGACTCATACTGAAATCGTTATTGCGGGCGATTTCAATATACACAATTATAGGTCGCTTCGACATTATGGACAGACAACACCCGAAGGACAGAACGTACCTGGATTTTTAACGTAAACCTCCTGTCATGTAGACTTAATGTTTACGAGGTGCCCATACACCCATAGGGAGCAAGGATACGCCTTGCCATCGCTAATCACTCGCTTGTATTATCTAATAATTCGCTTTTGAATTATACCAATTCGGAACTGTGTTGGAGGCACAAGTTCCACCCTTGGTATGAGTCGAGGCCTACCCAAAACCTCTTGCTGCTCTTAGGGTCGCAGCACCCAGTACTTCATTTGCAACTCTACAATGGGATAAACCAAAAAGGAAACCCGTACCCGCGATTTGGGTTTAAACCACAGCCACCATGGCGCTCCCACAAGGGGGCCTACCTCTAACAAGTCAGGCCCGGACCGAAATCCGGGGGGCTCCTGACTCCCATGGTACCGTGATTTAAGTCCTGGTATGGACTACCGGTGGTCAAGCCTACCAACAAGACCTATGACCGGCAACTTGTAACTGGTCAAATCGTATCATCCAGTCATGCAATAAAATCTGGATGTTTACGATAAGACCAGTTTAGAATAATCTACCCCCGCTTTTTATTAGACAACGTCATTGATGGGCGAAGCCTTGATAATTGGGCGGGGGCCCAACCCGAAGGACAGTGTGCTGAGATGTTCGCTGCGGAAAATAACCTAACCCAGCTTGTATATAAGCTCAGACGAATACCAGACGTTGATAGTCATACCGCCAATACCCTGGACTTGATTTTAACTTCTCACCCCGATAAATACAAGGTCAATGTGCTATCCCCCTTAGGCTCGTCGGACCACTCTGTTATATCAGCTAATTTCTCGTATACCGACCAAAGAGTTAGAGAATAGATTCCTAAAAGAACCGTATGCCAATACGAGAAAGCCAATTACCTAATAAATTTTCTGAAATTTTACGAAATTTTTAACCTTGCAAAATTTCCTAAAAATAATATTTAGAAACTTTTTTACGTATGAACAGATTTTGTAGTAAAAGCCATTTTTCGTCAAACAAAAAAAGAAGTGTACCTATTGAATTACTCAAAAATTGCTTAGATATTTTTATGTGGTCCTGAGGACCTTTTTGGAACAGTTTATGAAATGTTTATAGCAATTGTTCAAAATGCCTTCCTTCTATTTGAATACACTTTCTGGGGCGTTTAACTATTTTGGATGGCAGACTAACGGTCATCAAAATTATTTTCATCTCTTCTGAAGCGACGCTAATATTTCTTGGAGCTCTACCTGACTCGACATTTCTCTAAAATAAACCTTTTCTTTCATAGCATCCAAGAAGAAAAAAATCCATGGGTGTTAGGTCGGGGAATCTGGGTGGCCAAGGGTTAGAGTGGAATCGACCAATCCATCGTTCGTTAAAAGTATGGTTGAGGAACGAAGTTACCCCGATGCTACTGTGACAAGGTGCACTATCTTGTGCAAAGAACATCGCCCTTCTCTGAACAAAAGGAACATTTTCAAGGAGTTCCGGCAATCGTTCTCTACGAAATTCCAGGTAGTAATGGAAATTAATTGTTTGTGGAAGAACGTGTGGGCCTCCTAAAGTGTTTCCTATTAACCAACTCAAGCATTTACGCTAAACCTCCTTTAAAACAACCAACACATTTTGAAGAAATTGTTTATAATAATTAAACTCTTACCTTTGAAAGGATGTTGTGCGTATTAAATGGGGATTGGAGTCTGACCAATGATGCAAATTATTATGGTTTGCAACCCCATTTCTTGTGAACTGCGCTTCGTCAGTCCACAGAATGTTCTAGAGAAATTGCCCGTCTTCTGCATGTTCGCGCAGTAGCCATTGGCAAAATTCGTCTCTTCTTTGCTTATCACCTGGTAGTAAATCCTGTACCGCTGTCAAATGGGAAGGGTTTTATCTATTTCTCTGTAGAGTCCTGTGAATTCTGGTTTTGGGAAGTTCTAACTGCACAGTTAGTCTACGGACGCTGACTGAAGGCTGAACTTCCACAACACGCAAAATCCCATCCCCAACCTCTACCACCGCTGCGTCTGAACGTCCTTCTCTTTTTTTTGTGCAGTTGACCCGGTATCAACGAGGCGCTGATACGTATCGGCGAATAGCCGGATGCACGGTGTTCTACGATTTGGGTATAGTCGTTAGTACTCCAATCTTGCCAACGAAGTGTTTCTATTGCAGAACCCGTATACAAACATTATTTCCGCGAATTCACGTTTTGAATACATTTTGTGGAGATCAATTTATCAATCGGCTGCTCACTTGCAGAGCAAAATGTCGATTGTAGATCAGTTGAAACAATGTCAAATTGAAGAAAAAAGATCAACAAAGAATTATTCTTTGTTACGATTTTTTTTTCCTATTCGACAATTAACTGTTAACTGCATTGCTCATAGGTACGCTTGTTTATTATTTTCACTTATTTTTGTTTGACCATTTTTCTTTGACCAAAAATGGCTTTTTCTACAAAATCTGTTGATTGTACGTAAAAAAGTTTCTAAACATAATTTTTAGGAAATTTTGAAAGGATAAAAATTTCATAAAATTTCAGAAAATTTATTAGGGAAAAATTTTAAGAAAAATTTTAAATTAATAAATGGAACAGAAAATTTTCATAATTTTGAGTTTAACGAGCCATAACTTTTTTGTTGCTGCAGAGATGTACCGAAAGCATTTAAGACTTATATGCACTACTAAATTATCTTTCCAAATGTTCTGTACCTGTACTAGTTTAGAAATTATAGCGTTTAAAGTGGTTACACCTCCAAATTAGAGGTCTCCCACTTTGTTAGACTGTTACTTGAAATGGAGTGAGAATAGACCCGACCCTGCCATACAATTTCTTGTTCGGCGGAACTTCGGGAATATACCCTTAAAGGATTATACCGCTAAACGGGACACCCTGTATACATATATATGGTGTTCCCTAATTCGTTGACCATAATTTGGGAAATGATTCCTTGGCATATTCTAAGAAAAAATCGTTCTACAGTCATTTATCGAGGATTTGACTTGGTGTACCCTGACCCATGTTAACGGAAATTGATCTGTTAGTGCTTATGGTAAAAATTTCGTGTTACAATTTATTTTTAAAAGAAATACCAGCCTTTGTAATGGCGTTGAAATAAAGTTCATATCTTGTTTGAGTCTTCAGACATCCAATTTCTAAGCCTGTTTCGTTTTCATTGCCCATGCTAATTTTTGATTTTGAGGTCAATTTTTTCCATAAAATGCCTAATTAACATAGCGTTTTACTATTTTTTCTTATAAAAATAACAATAATGAAAAAAAAATCAATGAGTTTGCAGAAAAACCCAAAGATTTTATGATACTTGGAAAACCTGCAGCAGTTAAAATTTATAAAAAAGGTTTTTTTTTTGCTTTAAGCTGCAAGGCTATGAATAAAAAATGATTTTGCGCGGTCTTAGGTCGTTTTTATTTTAGATGTATACTAAAACAGTTATAACAGGTGCTCAAAGTGTCTTCCGTGATTTTGTATGCATGCTAGAGCCCGTTTTTGGACTGCGATGGTTTATTGATGCTAACTGCTGCCTCACTTTTGATTTTCCAATTCAATGAAAGTTGCTATTTCGGTTGAATAAACAAGTTCTTTCATTCTTCCCCATACAAAAAAATCCAATACTGTAAGGTCAGGAGATCTTGCGGGCCAGTGAACCTATCCATTTCTTCCTATCCAATGGTTACCGTACTCTTCATCTAGCCAATTCGTAACCCCTCGACCATAGCACCGTCCTGTTGAAAATATGATGAACCTAGTTGAATCAGTGGAATGTCCTCCAATAGTTCTGGTAAATCATTTCGCAAGAACTCCAGATAGTTTGTAGAATTCAGCCTAGGTGGTAGTTTGAAGGGGCCGATTAACTTGTTTCCAAGTTTCCAAGTACACATGTTTTTTTTTGGTTTTAGAACTTAACACTCAAGTGGGTGTGAACACAGTCATAACGCTTCAGCATGTGTTAAATATTTCGAAAATGGGATAGAGAGAGAAAGAAAGATGTTTGGGCTCAGTTGTTATTTCGATCTATGGGTGGCATCCAACATTTAATGGGGAGACTAAATTCTTAGTGGAAGTTGGCTTGATGTTGATTTCTAGTCAACTACTCGTCTTACTTGATTTTCGTTAACTGAAAAAATGGATGATATGTCTTTCGGGCGAGGCTGGGATTCGAACCCCGAACTTTCCGATTTGGAAGCCTGTCCACTACCACTTGCGCTACGGTCACCACATATTGACGCTGAATTTGTATTGAAATGATTTATTTCTCATTGTATGTGGATTGTCCGCAGCACACTTATAAAGATTATGAAAATTTGTGATCCCATCCCTTGTAAATTGAGATTCGTCTGTCCAAAGAATTCTGCTAATAAACTGGTTGTCATCTAAGCTCCGCTACAGCGACCAGTTAGAAAACTCAGGTCTCTCTTCCAAATCATTGGGAAGCAGTTCTTGTGCAGGTGTATGGTGGTGTGGATAAAGATTTTCTCCATGCAGTACATTAGAAATTTTATGTCTGGAAACATTGAATTGCAAAGCTAAGCGTCTGATGCTGATTGATGGATCAGTTGTAACAGCTTCCAGTATTCTTTCATCAGTCGAAATCCTCCTTGCTTGTGGAGCTCCCGCATTCGGTAGTGTATTCGAAACTGTTAGGATAAGGTTCTTGGTATCTTTGTCGCGCACTAGTTGAACTTCCGTTGCAGAGCCCATAAACGTAAATGATGTCTGCGTATTCTTTGTTTGTGAATGCTGACATTTCAAACAGCGTTTCTAAGCAACTGTAAACTTAGCGTAAAAAATTAAACTGATGAATTACTTTTTTTTTCTAATCTTTTATACCATTATTTTTGGTAAATTTTCGAAATAGGCCTTCAAATCCCAAACCTAACTCTTTCTGAGAACTTTTAAGGAACAAGGTAAGGAAATCACGATTTGACAAACAAGCGAGCACGCTTTAAAACTCTTCAATACCTATACATTTGTAAAAAAATATTGGAAAATTAGTAATTCTTTGAAAACCACTCCTACGAGTATTGTCAACTGTTGTCAGAAATGTTGGTAAAAATTCATAAATCCCTTGGTTTACCTGTTACATGTTTTACCAAGTATCATAAAACCTATGGGTTTTTCTACAAACTGGATGATGACTTTTTTGAGTACTGTTACGTTCATAAGAAAAAAAATAGGAAAACGGTATGTTAATTAAGCATTTTCTGGAGAAAAGTGACCTCAAAATCAAAAATTAGCATGAGCAATGAAAATGGAGGAGGCTTAGAAATTGAATGTCTAAAGACTCAAACAAGATATCAACCTTTTTCAAACGACGTTACAAAGGCTAGTATTTCTTCTAAAAATAAATTGCTACACGAAGTTTCTATCATTAGTGCTAACAGCGCAATTTCCATTAACATGGGTCAGGGTACACCAAAGTAAACCTTGTGTCATCTCTTTCTGTTTAACTCAAACTAGTCGAAATGGCATGTTTATCCATCTTACTCACTACGTCACTGTCTGTCTCGCTAACACTCATTTTAACTTATTAAAAAGAATTAACTATGAATCGGGTTTCTTTAATATTTTTTTTTTCCTCTATTAAGCGTTAGTTTAGCAAGTGTCATACCATTTTGGAATACAGACTAACTACGACATCTTTTAATTTTACTTGCCAAAATGACACAGTACATTTTTTTGTCAGCACAGTCAGTTCAAGTTAGGTGATTAACGATTTTCAGATACATGGATGGACAAAAAAACATTATTTTAGTTAAAACCGCTATGGTTATGTTTAAATTTTGGACCGTAATTTACAGAACAGTTACTCAGGGTTACGTGACAAAAAAAAAGTCGAAGAAAAGCAAAGATTTGCGGTCACAGTACTTGAAAGATCGTCACAAGGTGTCAGATTTCTCGATTTTTTTTGAATGCCAATAATTTTAAGAGTACATGACTTAGACTTTTTTTTTATAATTTTGTGATAACCAACACCACTTGACCTATCACCCGTTTCTGGCTTGGCGTTGATTTTTGTATATATACATTTTTCTAATTTTTTTATTTTTACCTATTGTTTTTTTTGTTTTGTTTTAATTAAGTAAGCCGGCCATGGCTACAAAAAAAATTACGGTGACCAACTTTGCTTCGATGGAAGCTATCTATCACGGTAGGAATTCGACGATGGAGCATCCTCCCCTTCAACAAGCCACCAAATTTGCTGGTGCTGTCGAGCAATATCCCTCATGTCGCGTCTCCCTACCAACCTACTGAATCGGAGACGCTCCGCACTGCTATGTGCGACGTGTCTGTTGTAGTTGAGTAGCCTGTCCGAAGCAGTTCGAACAATGTGGAAGATTAGCGGCACCGCCAATCTGCCCTGGATCAGATCTTTTTCATCCAGATAGAGGAACGCTTCTGGAGGAATAAAGCCGTCAAAGCGAACTCCCATTGCTCTTGCAAGTCAACTTAATAAGAAAACTGGCCACTCTTATTAGGTTCACCCTATTGTACAAGACCTCATTAGGATAGCATTTTATGTACTCAGATTCTTGTGTTCTGTCTAAGCGAAGACAAGTGCTAAGACAACCCCTCTCAAACACCCGAATCTTTTCCAATAAACTTGTGCTCACGCTGAACCACACGGGACATCCAAATACAAGCATTGGCCAGATAAGGACTATGTAGGAGATCACTTTCGTCCTCGCATCGAGTTGGCTGTTATAAAATTGTCTCTTTGTAAGAGCAAAAGCACCTTTGGCCCTGGCCAGAGCAGCATCTATATGTTTGCTAAAATACAGATATTGACCTAGCCAGATTCCAAGGTATCTGACTACATTTCGACAAACAAGTAGCTGTCCATCATGTCCGACGATAGAAAACTTTCGCCAATTCTTTCTGGTATCCCTAGAGGCCCCAGACAAAGGTATCCTGAACAGATTTTGTTGATTTTCAACTTCCAGTCATCCAAAGATCGCTTAATTTTATCGAGGTCACCTTGAAAAAGCATATTAATGACATCAATATTTGGGCCCGATCTGTACGCGATTAAGTCGTCTGCGTACGCTATGGCATGGTGAAGTGAACCTACCTGGTCACTTGTGTAAATATTGAATAGGATCGGCGAATTTACAGCACCTTTTTGAAGACCGTTTTTAATGTGAAATGTTCCAGCAGAAGTCACATCGCCATTTTTCACTATCAACTGCCTATCTGAAAGCATATTGAAAATAATATACAGAAGTGGTTTACTAATTCCCAGCCTGTTCATCTTGAAGAAGAGTCCCTCTAACCTAACTAACTAATACGGTTTCGAAGGCTTTTTCCAAGTCAATCAGGCAGGCATCAGCGACCTGGTTCTAGCCTTTGTTCCATTGGATATCAGCAACTAGTTTAGACGCGGCATGATTAATATCATGCCCCTCCTAGAAAACGAATTGATTATCCGGAACTGTATTTTTGTCCTCAACCCACCTAGTCAGGACTCTATTGATCACCTTCTCGAAAATCTTACTGATGCTTGGAAGAAGACTGATCGATCGGAAATTCGCTGTATTGGATGTGTCTTTATCCCTTTTGGGGCTGGGATGTACCACCGCAGTGTTCCAATGCGCTGGATAATGTGCATTGTTCATTGCATTATTAAACAAGGTGGTATAAATGTTCACCGCTTCTAGTGGGAGATGTCGAAGCAGAATGTTCGGTACTTCATCGGTTCGCTCTGATTTCTTACTTCTAAGTGATTCGAAGATCGTTTCAAGCTCTTCCTTCGGAATAAACGGGAGTAGTACCGTATCGTTGGTGATGACATTACTTACCATATTCTCGTCACTGAACTGGGTGAAACCCGAGCTCTCGAATCGCCAATTCACAATTTCATTTCGAAGATGGAAATTGTGCACAAGGACTCGATTCTCCAGATCGTGGTTCGGGCCAATGATAACATTCGCCTTGTACACTTCCTGGAAAGTCGCTCCCATAGCCTATACCTGCTCCTATGCATCCTCGATCACAAAGAAGTTGTCATCATCAACAGCCCCATTTGGATCTATGCCTGCTGCTACAAGTATTTGTTCGTTGTTCGTCGTCCGGGCGATTTTAAGACATGGGAGGTCGTTCTGATTATTTCCCCGAAATCAAGCAGTGTTGGGGGCGGTAAGTAAGTAGGTGGGTGACCACATGGGAACTCAGTACTCCGCGTGCTGTTGACAAAACGCGCCACATGGGCATAGTACCCCGGCGTTAAATCCCGGACCCTACAGATTAATTTGTATCGTTCCGTTGATAATAATAATAATTTAATTTATTTGCGGGAACATATACATGTTCGGGTTGCTGGTGTTTGCAGTACGAATTTTATTGTTCCAACACAAACTTACAGAATTTCTATAATTTTCCTTTTTTAATGTTTGGAGGTTTTTAATCTAATACTTTAATATTATGATCTCCGGGTTATGTCTGTCAGTTGACTGTCTGTACAAGGTTCTTAGTCTTGATTGCAGCCAACTTAGATGTCGGTGCTGTGAGTCAATGGTTGCGCTGTGGAATAAGTCCTCGTTTTCAGTGTGTTGATACCGAGGTATCGTTTTGTCCATTGTTCGTTTGATTGTCTCGTCCAATAGTCTTAGATACCTGTCAATCTCCTCGTTTGACAGATTTCTGTTGGACGGTGGGTAGAGCGAATTCGAGGAGAGTGCTCTCATCAGTAATCTTGAGAAGTATGTCCAACGGACCTTACTATAATTATAGGAATGTCTTTGAACAAAATTTTCCAATTCCGCAGTTTCGTTGGGAACAGTTATTTCGATGCTGAGACCGCAATGGCGACTGTCATGCACGAAAGTGCATAGACAGTTTGTAGTTTTTTGGTTAGTGCACGTCAGTTGTATTGGTGAGCCGAACAGAAGAAGATCCAAATAGGACCCGTGTCTGGAAAACGACGGACTATCCGTGGCTTTAAGGCCGGGTCGCTACATCATACTGTGCTGACCCCACCAATTGAATAGTGGGTTGCCTCTAGTATTTGGTGTATTATTTCCCCAATCACTATGTTTGACGTTGAAATCTCCGCCGATAATAAAATAGTTGCCTTCCAATTCCAGCCTCAGGAATCGAAAAAGGGTCTCGAGCTCTGAAATGAATAATGTGGATTGAGTAGCCTTAGGTGCATGGACAGACACCATGTACAACCGCTTTCCACTACGGAGAAGAATATACACGATGTGTGCTTCCAGCACCTGGAGCCTACATACTAAACAACTGTACACTCTTTTAAAGCGTATTACTTTTCTTACAAAGATCGCAACGCCTCCTCCGCTAATGGAGTTGGGTCGGTTTCTCCGTACTATTTTACTATCTTGTATATTCTGTGCCTCATATACAAACTTTTGGTAAGCTTTCGCTAACTTGGTCTTTAAGCAAATTAAATAGTGCGGCTCGTCGTTCGAACCTAATCAGTGAATCAACATTCACTGCAAAGACTTTCATGGTTTGCTCCGCCACGTACGTACCCACTACGACAAAAGGCGCTTTAGGCCCGGCAGCAGCGCGTATATTTGATCCACCCGCGGGGTCTGTTCAGTTATATGACGTTGGAGCTGAGGCGTCCGCCCATGAATAGAGGGAAAGATAGCCAGCATGTCCGGAACTGGTTCCGGTGCTGTAGGCGCTGGGGCCTGAGAAGCAACTTTCGTTTTCTGTACCGTATTTCCCCTACCTGCCGCCATTTGGGCGTTGGTAACTTGGGGAGTACCGGCTGGTGTTTGTATATGCATGGACGTTTAACTTCCACCTTTCTCTGCAGAGCCAGATTTACTCTTTTGAACTATTGGGATTTGGGACAACCCCGATAATTTGCGGTGTGTCCCGTGTTCCTACATAAGGCACAAGATAGTTGACTTTTTTTCGAGGCTCCGTACTGCGCTTTCTTGGGATGATCACTACTTATTGTCACTTTATGCTGGCAAAGTGCTCGGTCTAAGGAAGAAGGTGCAAAAGATGAGAGTTGGAGACATAATTATTCAAGGCGGTTATGGATATATCCATAATATTAATATATTGTTTACCCAAAAAAATTAGCCCGTATTAAGTTTATTTAAAAAAAAAAGCTTTAAATTAGACATTACAATTTACAGTCACTAGATTGATAATTTCTAAAATATGTATCACATTCATATTTTAATATATATGTTTATTTAAAAGACTCTTCTTAATGCCTGTTCTGTAATTAAGTGCGGTTAATGTGTATTTACACAAAGCCTCCCGACAAAGTTTATCTTTGAAAATATTCAGCACATCATTTGTATCTATTGCAGTTGCACCAAAGTATCTCGGAAGTCACTTAAGATAGGACATTTGGCAATACATCTGGCAATACAGCTGGCAATACATCTGGCCTACATTCTTCCTTTCTTGTAGATTATACAGGTGACATAGAACTGGCCAGTCAGTTCGATGCGGGACGTAATTTAAATGAATTATTTCACCTCTTACTTTAAATATTAAATTAATCATCTTTAGTTGAAAGCGATTAAGGAAGTAAGTACGTGTGTTCTTAACGCTTATAATTCAGCTGGCTGTAAAGCAATATACTCGTATGTTGTGAAGTTTATGTTTCCGTTTTATAATGGTCGTTCGAAGTGCAGCTTACTCTCTCTAATAGCTTTGTAAAAATGTTCCTTAAGCCAGCAATGCTAAACTCTCCCCCAGCTCCTCCCACTTTTCGATAAAATTTTAACTTGTCGATATAGCTGCCCTAAGCACTAGTTTGGGCAGCAGCCGTCCCTCTTTCATCTCCAGTAACTTCACGACATAATCAAAGTGCAGTTTAAGCGTGTCTAAAAATAAAGTTGTCACTGCTGTTTCCAAATGGAGCATATAATTTGGCGTGCAATTTGGTAGTCGGAAAATATCTCAGAAAACTTTCAACCTCTTCTAACTGAGCTCTGCTCAATGTATTTATTGTCTATCCATCGGCCTCATGCTGAAGAAACGCTTCTATTCGCTTCAGCTAGTTTGAGCTGAAAATGCTTTCTCATTCCGAGATTCGCCGTGATTAATACACCTACATATTAACTCATAATCTCCCGAGTTATTGAGACATTTTTTCCTTTGTTGGTAAATTTTTCAATACAAGCATGGCTACCTCCACCAGCTCTGAATAACATCATTTTAGATTTCTCTAAATTAACGGACAGATTCCAAAGTTCACAGTAACTCTCAAGTCGGTTCTTCATTCGCTTCATTGCTTCAACTGATTCCGAAAAAAAAAACTATATCATCGGCGAAAACGAGTCCTGGTATCTGCATACTTCCAAATTGAATTCCTCCCCCAATTGCCTTCACTATATCATTTATAAATACATAAAAATACATAAGATGAAAAGCAATATGTTCAAGACGCATCCTTGCCTGACTCCCATTTGCGTTGTAAAGTCTTCAGATACAAACTGACCGTTAAATATTTCAGTAAAACAATAATTTCCCTTAAGAAGACCCTATTTCACACATAGCTTATAAAAAAGTGCTTCACATGTGGTAGAACCAAAGCAGCACAAAAGTCGACGAAGAAATCTTATAACTTCTTGTTCATTTTTTGAAGATAATTTCTCCTAAATCCAGCTTGAAATTTAGTCACAATTTTCTTATTTTGCACTTCGTAAGCCTAGTGAAAATCAAGGTACTACAAAACTTGACCGAAGTATTCAGGAATGAAATGCCTAGAGAATTTTCAGGGTTCTCATATGATCCTTTTTTGTGTAGAGGAAATATTATTGTTCCTTTAAAGTTTTCTGGAACACTCGTTGTCTAAAAAATTCTATTGTATTCATTGGTTAATGCAGACAGAAATTCGGTTGAACGATTTTTATAGAATTCAGCTGGTACGATCGACGTCTCCTGGGTTCTTACTAACTTACATACTGTATCCCAAAAATTGTAAATGTAGCATCTAGAGCGCGTTAAGGAGGTTCGTAAAATAGTCTTGAAGTTCAGATGCTTGTACGGCATACAATAATATTAGTTCAAAACCCTGCAGATTACCTTGAAAAATTTAATACGGCTAGGGTTTGTTGCTCCAGTTGCTTCATATTTATAGAATAGAGGTAGCCAAGGTCCCTATTGGCTACTGCATAAATATTTTTGAAGAAAGGCGTATCATGTCATATGTTTGAGAGTATCCTTACTCCTGCCTGTATAGTTTGCTGGAACAGCTTTAACTATTAAATGATTTAGGTGCTCCATTTCAGTGGATTATTCACTAACTTTTGATAAGCAAGTTCCCGACTTAAATTATTTTGGTATTTAGGTTGAAAACTATCCCTCCATATCAACTTTAGCAGTAGTCCTAGTTGACAATGACTAGTGCTGAGCGTTTTCTAACTTCCCTATACTGTGCAAGATATTTCCAAAGGCATATGGTTTGAGAAAGTTTGCGCAGCTATCCTGTAGTTACTGAGAATACAGTTTCACTACCCGGACACAAGGCAGTAATCAATGACTAAACACGCCGTTCATCGGATAAAAATATATTCGCCATTGGGGCGTGGGCAACTTCCAGCGTTTTAGCACCTTTCCTATAACGCACTTCATCTTTTCATCACGATTAATAATTGCTGAATAGATCCACTTACAAAATTATCTTGTGACAATCCAATCATTGCATTGTTGTCATTCATTAAGTTCAGACGTGCTTAATTTCGCTCCGCTTATTTATTTTCATATAATTTGTTCCTGCCTAATTTGCAATAATTCGCACAAGCTATTTCTCGGTCATCGCCTTTGTTGTTTATTGTGTAAAAGTGCTTAATAACCCAATTCTCATTCACCGCCCTTTGCGTAAATTTTCAACTGACCTACCCTAACTTCATCGTCATCATGTCTGAATTATGAGGAAGTGCAAATTGCTCCTTAACAAATGATCCAAATGCTGTTATGGTGATCTGCAGTGGTCTTTGTTGCAAGTCGTTCTACGCTCTATGTATTGGGTTGAGTAAGAGATCCATCGCGTATTAAGGGATTTTAAAAACAACTTTTTGTTCTATTGTGATGAGTGCAAGGACATCACTCCGTCCCACATCTTGCTTGCTATCAAGTATCTCAGTTATTTGGTCAACAACTTTGCGGCGGAAAATAACCATGCATTGAAATCGATTCACAATCAATTCACCAAATATGATGACATTTTAAAAACAGTTGAGGACTTATCAATTTCCCACGAGCAATCTGCAATCTATAATAAGAGTCAATTTAGAATCTTATCTATGCAGTTGGCTCAAAATACTGATTTAATTAAACGAAACAATAAATACGAAATTAGTGAAGATTTAAAAAATTGTATATCCCATAGTGTTAAATCTATAATTAAATCGCACATCCCCACAATAACAGACTCGTTAAGTTTTCTACGGTCTTCCCTCGATTTTCATCTTCAAATTACGTCCCGAAGCAGCGTTCCCTCTCCGCCAAATAATGATCAGTTGCTCATAAACATCATGTGCGAAATGAGTGGTTTAAGCAACAAGATAGCCGAATCACGCGCGCTCTTAAACGAAATTGCTGATCACATGCGGATAGCTTCCAGTAAAATCGATGATATACCGGTACAATCCCAGGCCCCACCGACTGCATCATACAACACCTCGATTCTGACTGAGATGCTTGAATCTGCAATAATGGAACCACCAGTAACTCCTGGGTCATCATCTCCTCCACCACAACCCGCACCGGAAATTGATCCAAATACACCAACTCCTGAACCCACAATCTCACGACTTGGAACCTTATGGATACTTTCGGACTGGAACAAGAGAATCAAAAAGTTGAACAATTCCAACAAAGCCGAATCGGTTGCGTTTTTAATAAGAGGTACACATCTCGATCGAGCCAGGCTAACTAGTCTCTTCAAATCTAAATTTAAAATTGATGTCATCAACTGCCGTAAGATCTCCACCAACACCCTCAAGGTAAGCATCCCATTAAAATATGAATGGATGTTCATCAACCCTGCTTCCGACGTCATCAATCAGAGTGGAATAACCATGGAAAGATTAAAACCAAATAGAGGAAACAACAAACATCGCAAGGATACTACCTTTAATTCAAATCCCACTTAACCTAGAAAACAGCAGTCTAACCCTTTACCAAAGCCCAACTCTCACAAAAAAAATCCAAAGCCTAACAAACAAGCTCCTAATCCAAACTGGAGTTTTAAAGTTGGGACATTCCCTTTCTTCACTCCTTCTTCACTTCATACTGCTAATCGCGTATACACAAAACGTTCTTCCACACCGTCTAACCCAATTCCCAAACGTGTATCTATTAATCTTGATCCTCCTCTCAATCATTTAAAAAACCCAACAACTTCTCCTCATCTCACTCAAACTAAAACGACATACCCTAACTTTATTCGCTCCCATATTTTAAATCTCTCCCCATCTTCTAAGCTAGAGTCCCACCCTAATACCACACCACCTTCCTTTTTAGACCCCATACTTCCTCCAAAGGCAAAGTTAACCAAGCACCTTATCGATTCAGGGGAAGATGGCCGGTATGTTCTCTCTCGACTACGAGACCGCAGACTATACGATAATGTTCGTTTATATCTCGCATATCTACATGATAAGCCAGATTCTGTCTGTATAGACGGTATAACGAAAACCAATGCAATGGTTTCCATTCTGCAAGAAGGCCTTCCCACTAATCACAATGATCTGCGGCAACTTTTTATACGTTTTCATGAGCAATTAGATATAACTCCTGATAATGTGGCTAATGATCTCTCTTCTTTCGCGTCTCACGTAAGTTCCAAACGCATACTACACCTCCAGCGAACACGGTCTAGTTTCAAAAACTACCATCGCTCCTAACCCACCACTCAATTCTTTGCCGAAGCCTCCCAAATATCTGTCCCTGTATTATCAAAATGTAAGAGGATTACGAACTAAGATTTCTGCTATATATCTTAATTCGCAGATTCTGCCCTACGACATTTTTACACCCACAGAAACCAATCTTACCCCTAATATTAAGTCCCAAGACTTTGATTTACACCGTGACGACGGTCTAGATAAAGAGGAAAATTTATATGGCCGTGGGGTACTTCTAGCTATACACTCTCGTCTTGAGTCTAAACCCTTTAAAAAATCGTCCACTGCATTCTTTGAATTTGTATGCGCTAGAATTCCTATTTGCAAGCGCTGCTGCTGCTGCTATATTCGCCCCTCTCAACCAATTCAAGGTTACCAGCTAGCTGTTGATGCAATCGACAGCATTTTTAATACTGCTGATTCCAACGACGTAGTTATTTTTTTAGGTGATTTCAATCTACCGAAGCTTGTATGGGCTCAGACTGACCAGTCCTACTTTACTGCAACAAATCCCACCTCTGATAAAGAAAACCTTTTCATCGATTGCCTTACTGACTCTGGTCTGTATCAATTAAGTGGTGTCACCAATAACATTGGCAGACACCTCGACCTAGTCTTCGCCACTGATACAGATAACTGCATCATTTTAGAAAGCAGACATCTTCTTTCTAAGTTGGATAGTTTCCACCCTCCCCTTTCTCTTACGTTAGCGTATGACAATGGTCTTAATCGCGTTTCTTATGAGTATTCTTACAGTTTTAATTTTCATAGGGCTAACTAAGCCAAACTGAATAACCTCCTCAGTATGGCCAATTTTGAATTTCTTTACGATAATCCCAACCTCACGGTTAACGATGCTCTCGCATCCTTTTATACCGAAATTTTCAAATGTCTCTCCCAATCTGTACCTTTTTTATCCAAAAAGAATCCCTCATCATCACCACCCTGGTATAATAAAGAGCTGCGATCTCTTCGTAATAAGAGAAATAAGCTCTGGCGTACTTACTTAATATCGCGTTCCGACATCGATTTCTTTTACTACCAGTCTGCCCTAATAAATTTCTCTGTACTTTGTCAAACTCTATATGACAACTATTTAAACCAAATGGACCGCACACTCATTTCCGACCCCAAGCGATTCTTTCAGTTCATCAAAACTAAAAGTAAATCGGATAACTATCCATCATCTCTGAATTTTCTAGATAAGTCCTCGGGCGATCCCCAAATTATAGCAAAACTCTTCGCAACTTTTTTTAGCCAAGCGTTCGCCACCCATTCCCAAGAGCCAGACCACTCTTACTTTTCCTACTTAAATAGCTGCCCACAAACAACTTTGGAATATGTGTCTATAACTTTAGAGCAAGTCAAAGATAAAATAATAAACCTCAAAGATGATTATTCCGCCGGCTCTGATGATCTTCCCCCTATATTTTTAAAGAAATGTGAAATGCACCTAGCCCAACCTCTTACAGCTCTCTTTCAGCTTTCTATCACCCAGGGATTATTTCCCTCAACCTGGAAAAGGTCATTTATTATTCCCCTACATAAAAAAGGCACGGATTTCTCAAAGGTAGATCTACGACCACCAACTTAACGGAATTCGTATCAAGCACTTCTGAAATTAAAAGATCTTAGTTTCCAAATAAACTTTATAACATGGGTTCAATCATATTTAAATGAAAGACAATACTATGTTTTATTTAGGTCCATGATTTCTGACCCAATTAAAGCCTCCTATGGTGTCCCTCAAGGCAGCCACCTTGGCCCCTTACTATTTATTCTTGCCATTAATGATGTTGACTGCATACATATCTATTTACGCAGACGATATGAAAATCTTTAGATATACATACATCTTCTTCCCCAGACAGCCTACCATTGCAGGAAGATCTTGACAGATTTTGTACTTGGTGTCAGAAGAATTTTCTTGAGCTTAACGTCAATAAGTGTCAGGCTATAACGTATTCCCATAAGCGGCCCCCTACTTCACCTCGCTGCTATCTAATCTTTAATCTGCCTGTTCCCTTAGTGAATGAGTTGCGTGATTTAGGTGTTATCTGTGATAAGGAACTCAATTTCCGTTCTCACATTGATAATATAATAAAGAAAGCCAACTCTGCCCTTGGCTTCATCAAGCGCTGGTCTAAAGAGTTTTCCAATCCTTATGTTACCAAATCTCTTTACATAACCTTTGTTAGGCCTCTTCTAGAATATGCAAGCCAAGTTTGGTCACCCTATTACAGAACACACATCCTCCGGATAGAAGCTGTTCAACGCAGGTTTTTAAGATTTGCTTTACGTTGTCTTGCATGGGATGATAGCCAAAACTTACCACCTCATATTGCCCGACTGAAACTTATAAATTTACAACCGCTTTCTATACGTCGACATTCTCTTTATTCATCAAATTTTAGTTGGGAATATCGATTGTCCTTCTTTACGTCGACTTATTTCTTTTAATACCAACCCACGCAATCTTAGGTCTGTGCCACTTTTCCGGCTCAATCTTCACCGAACGAATTACGGACACTTGGAGCCAATGTCTAGAATGCTTCGTGAAGTTAACGATATTCTGCCTCTCTTCGACTACCATCTCACCAAACTCTCTCTTAAAAACACTCTTATTTCCACCTATGCCTCACATCCTAACTTTTTTTAACCGCTCCCACCCTTTAGTTTTTATCTTTAGTTTTATGAAAATTGTTAGTTCTAAGAATAAGCTTGCAATAAGCAATAATAAATCTGTTCGGGGTTGACCCGGGCCGCAAATCAAATCCTTGCGTTGAAATCGCCTACAAGTAGCAAATCCATTGACCCCAAGTCCTGTACTGTGCCGCAAAGTTTATCATAATCCCCACTTCAGTTATTATAGTTCAGGTAAATTGGTACAATTAAAAGGACTGATACCTTGATTTTTACTTCCAAGACACTCATTTTTTCTGCTCGCTTAAAATTCAGAACAACTCCTTCAAGGCACTTTCGATAGTATAGTGATTCGTCCACTTCTTCTTCCAAATGTATTTGTTTTCACTGCTGTAATTTATTTCAATTCATAGCTACTAAATATTTCTTTGAATCTCACTCTGTTATTTTCTAAGACAGGCGTTTCAAAAAGTACAAATAAATCAAAATTTTTTACGTAGTTAAAAAATCCACCAATACATTATTTTGCCGTTCCACTTGGACGACTTTGGGAGAGATTTCGTCGTACTTAATTTTTAAGCCGGTAACTTCTGCGCGAAGTCGGCTTTTGAAGGAAGTTCCTAGCCGAACTTTTCCATATTAGCATCCAGGATTTCCTTCAATATTTCGACGGTTATTGTTGAGGATGGCTCCATAGTAGGCTTAGATTGTTTTAATATTAATGATACAATAGTAAGATTCTGCGCTTTTCCGCTCCCTTATTCGTTTATTGAGGTTAATTTTGGGTTAATAAAAATCCGTACTCTGTCTCTTTTAGTTGCTAGAACTTACACGCTAGTTTGATTGTAAAAACGTAGTTGTCAATTATGAGGCTAATTCACTCATTTTTTTATAGTTTTACTTTTTGTAGTTGCTCTTTGTTAAACTTGTAACTGTGTATAATATTTTGACCGACCAAATGTCAAGTTCCCGGAATAACCACCGTGTGGCGCTCCCATTATTCCGATTTGAGTTCTGTTTTTTTTTGTTAAGTTGGTAAATCTGTTGTTGACATTCTCTCTAAATCTAAGCATCATAGCTTGACATTTGCAAAAGTTACGTAGCCAAAAGTACATCTATCCCTTTGTGTGTTGGCGATTTTTTACAATTTTAGAAATGGATTTAAATTTGCAATAACGAACTTGTGTTAAATTTTGCGTAAAAAACGGATTTAATGGTGCGCGAACGTTGGAAATATTGGGAAAGTGCTTCGGCAACGATTCTTTAAAGAAAACGGTCGTTTACCAATGGCACGAGCGGTTCAAAAGTCATCGTGAGTCAATCGAAGATGATGAACGCAATAGCAGACCATCGACATCGGAAACCGACGAAAACATTAATGAAGTAAAAGAAATGTTGGTCAATAACCGCAAATTAACCATCAGAGAAATAGCGGAGGACTTGAACTTTGCCTATGGATCCGTCTAAGACATTTTGGTTAATGATTTGGGCTTCCGTCGTGTAGCAGCAAAGTTGGTGCCAAAGGACCTCAATTTCATGCAAAAAAGAGACCGTGTTGACGTAGCAAAAGTTATGATTTGCGAGGCTGAATTCGATCCCACGTTCATCAAAAGGATCATTACTGGAGACGAGACGTGGATTTATGAGTACGACATGCAATCCAGACATCAGGCACCAAATGAGCCGAGACCAAAAAAACCACGTTGTTTCAGCCAAAAAAGAGGGCAATGCTCACGGTTTTCATGGATTACAATGGCGTAGTGCATCATGAATTTTTGCCAGAAGGCCAGACAGTGAACAAAGAGTATTATTTGGGCGTTGGTTGAAATTAATATACATACATGCGATATGTACAAGATAAAGAAAAATTCATGCAATAAATTTATTGTTAGTGTTAGTGTTCTCCTGGTGTGGTGCCTCTTGTGGTTTAGATCCAAGTGAACGAGAGAACACCAATTTGATAAGACGAAGCATAATTGAAAATTAGTCAAAGTGTTATACTAAAGAGAGGCTCATATGAGAATGTACATTGATTTTAATACACCAGTGACTGATAATAATACAAACTATGAATATGATAACAAAGCAAATAGTGACAATATGTATAACAGTTTAGCGATTAGTCTTTAGTTAAGTTTGAATAGATTGAATTGCGAATTTGTTGTTTACAAAAATTTTGAATCTTAGTTACAATGCAAAATATGAAGCGATAGATTTGAATTAAAATACGAGTTTATACTCGTACTATACATAGTTGTGTAGGTTATTTAGTTTGGACGAGTTTTAAACAGGCGTTATGAGACGTTTGCGTGATGCAATTCGCCAAAAACGACCGGAATTGTAGGCAGAAAACTCGTGGATTTTGCAAAATGATAACGCACCGTGCCATCATTATTCGTAATTTTTTAACAAAAAATGCAACAAATATCATCCAACAGCCATCGAATTCACCTGATTTGGCTAGCTGTGCCTTATTTCTGTTCAATCGAGTTAAAAAACCACTACGGGGAACGCGTTTCAGCAGCCGAGAGGAAGTAATGGAAAAATCGCAGGAAGCACTGATGGACATACCGAAAACCGAATGTAAAAAATGTTTCGAGGATTGGATCAAGCGCTGGCGTAAGTGTGTTGCAGTCGATGGGGATTACTTTGAAGGGGACAATATAGATTTAGATGAATAAACTTGTATTTTAAATTTTCTGAATAAATTCCGGGAACATTCAAAGTGGTATACTCGTATTAAGTGTGCTCCCTAGACAAATGCGTCTGCCTTGCGCTTATGTCAATAAACAGCAAGCAGTACTTAAAAATGAAAGAAAAAACCAAGTTTTTTATGCACAAAAATAGGGGAGTGGGAAGTATGTATCATATTATGTCTTGAGCTAAGATCCCAGTTCACTAACTAGCCAATACGTCTACGAACATAACGCACAAAACTTTGGATCAATCGGGCCATTAGTCTCTGAGAAACTTGTTTAGCGATTCAGAAAATGCCATTTTGAGTAAAAGGCGTTTGAAAGTTAATTTTGTTTGGTAAGCTCATTCTTTAAACTTGTTTTTAGTTAGTTACCGATTCCAGAAGCAAACATTTCATCGAATGCCTCTTCCTGCTCCTTACGAACTTATTTTTGGGCAATCCGAGCTTCTTTGGTTGCCTCTTAATGTTTTTTTTCTCTGCTAAAGTTGCCCGCTTCTCTTCGAATCTCATAGTGAGATGGTTGCATGGTTGCCAACTGCAATTTTTAGTACTTCCTTAATTTTCAATAAGGTGTGAGAACCTACCGTCAACCTGCATTTCTACAATATGCTTAGAAAAAAAAGTGTGCGTCTGAGCTAGAGACCGAATGAGGTTGTTTAAACTCTCGTTGCTATTTTGGGTATTTCTTCGAAGGTACCTTTCTCTGTTAAACTTTAAAAACCGGATTTCAGAGATGTTGTACTTGTACTTCTTGCACAAGGGTTGGTTTATGTGCATAAGGTGTTTTCCGACTACGCTTTCAGGTACTACAGCATCGCGCACGGGAAGATGCCGTTTTTAAACATTAAATGTTTATCTACATACATATATACTCGTACTTTTAATATTTTAAGCAGGAAGAATTTCGGTTTAAAATATTAAGAGAATATTTCGTAAATTAACATATAATAAGCATTTAAAAAAACTAAATACAATAACACAAAATCGATTTAAAAATAAAACAGAGACCAGCCCCTAAACAAAATAGAATGAATTTTTCAGATGTGAAAAAGACCAGCTCCGTTTATTTCGTTAGGCAAAATGTTTCCAATGCACTGCTCAGTTCGCGCAACGCAGAAGCATTTGTTTAGGGAGCACACTTAAGCATTTAAACGGTGGATGGAAAACACACATGGTTTATCCACAAAACTAGAATATCGTCGAACAGCCAATAAAAAATTGGCAAACTATTTTGAATAAACCATCATCTTGAACAAACTAAAATTAACAAAACAAACAGAAACAGAAGTCAATTGAAATAACGAAAGACGCTGGCTCCAGAGTGTGACCCAATAATAGTACGAGTATGAACTAAGCATGATAAATACGACGACTTTGTTTTTTTTTTAGTTCCAAACTTTGCTTGACACTGCCAAGGTTTGTAACCGCAAATATGTACAGCATAAAGTATCTAAAGCCCATTGTTTTTTTGTTTTTTAATAACTTAAAACTCAACAGGATAGGACTACACTTAAAATGCTTCAGCATATGTTAAGCATTTTGGAATTTGGACAGAGAGTGAAATAAATATATAGTGGACATACGAGAAAGGCTTTTAGTCAAGATTGAAATGTTTTTTTTTTAATTGATTAAGGTGGCTGTCTAAAGTTGAAGCGTAACACAACGGGCTTAAATTTTTTTGAATTTTAACTCAGTTAAGAAAAATCTAGAAAGTTCAGGGCCGTCCACTTACAAAAGGCAATGAAATTGCAATGCTTGAAAAGAGTAACCCAGAAATCGTGAAAAAATTCCCACGAATGGACATTATTTCTATTATCGCTGTGGAGATCTCTAAATGGAACAAAATATAAGCGATATAGTAAAAATAATAAATCGTGACACAGGGTTGAAAATCTTGGCTTCAGTGGCTTTTTTTTTTTAAAGAACTTAACACTAAAATGGGTATGAATACACTTATAATGCCTCAGCATGTGTTAAGTTTTTTGAAAAATGAGATAGAGAGAGAAAGAAAGATGTTTGGACTCTGTGGTTATTATGCTCCATGGGTGGCATCGCATCCAACATTGAATGGGGAGACTAAATTCTTGGTGGAAGTTGGTTTGATGTTGATTTTTAACACTACTCATCTTACTTGATTTTCGTTAACTGAAAAAATGGATATGTCTTCCGGGCGAAGATGGGATTCGAACACCGAACCTTCCGATTTGGAAGCCAGTCCACTACCACTTGAGCCACGGCCACCCACTTAAAATTTTATATGTATAATAAGATTATGAGAGGAAATAGGATTCCAGTTGAAACAACCAACAATCTGTGCTGCTAACCCTATGGTAATTAGTGTTGCCTCATAGAGGTCGAGCTGACTTACGATACAATTTAAATCCTGCGAATAGTGATGAAGAAATACAGCAGGACCACGGCATGATATCTTCTAAAAACATGATCCCGTATCAGTAATAAATAAAAGAAACCGTTTGAATTTTAGAAAAGTATAAAAAAACCGTGTGTTTTTTAATTCAAAAATTTATAGGGAAACCGAACGAGTCTGATGACTGTACAAATAATTTTAATATGAATGTGAAGAGAGGAAAATGGAAATTACTAAAGAGCCTTCTTTAACCCAAACAAAACTTGCAGGTACTCCGCAAGTAGCAACCAATAAAATTTAAGCCAGTGTAATTTACAGTATTACCAGATACAAATTAAATTAAATATATTGCTTCAAATCTCAGTAGATTATTCATTACATAATATTTTTAACAATATCAAAATGGAAGTAAATTAAACAGCAGTTATAATTTGGAAGTTCGAAATCAAAATAGAAGTCGTGTATCTGACATATCGGCTACACCCTATGTAAGACCATTTCTTTTCCAACTTTGAAAAAGTAGCTGGAGGTATTCAAGGTATTGGACAGCCGAACGAGTTTGGCAGATACGAGGGCGGGTCAATAAGTCCGTGACTTTTGGATTAAAACAGATTTTTTTGATAAAAAAATAATTTTATTTTTCAACGTAGTCTTCCTTGAGCTCTATACACTTTGTCCAACGCTTCTCCAATTTTTTTATCCCTTCCAAAAAAAATGATTTGTCGAGGTCCTCAAAATGACGAGATGACTTCATCATTGGAGTCAAATCTTGTTCCACCAAGCCATTTCTTCAGGTTTGGGAACAAGAAGTAGTCGCTCGGAGCCAAATCTGGAGAATAGGGTGGATGAGGGAGCAATTCATGGATTTTTGCCATGGCAACTGCACATGTGTGCACCCTTGCATTGTCTTGGTGGAAAAGAACTTTTTTCTTGGCCAAATGAGGTCGTTTTTTTTTTAAATCGTCATTGAATCGGTCCAATAAGTTGGCATAATATTCCCCATTGATTGTTCTTCCCTTTTGAAGGTAGTCAATGTGGATTATCCCGCGTGCATCCCAAAAAACAGTCGCCATAACTTTATTGGCTGACAAACCCACCTTGGCCTAGAAACCCACTGTTTTGACTGTTGTTTGTTCTCTGGTGTGTTGTGATGGATCCATGTTTCGTCCACGGTTACAAAACGGCGCAAAAACTCCTCCATATTGCGATTAAACAACGCCAAACCTTCCTGTGAAGTTGTTACACGATTGCGTTTGTGGTCGACTGTGAGCAAACGCGGCACCCATCTTGCGGAAAGCTTTCTCATGCCCAAGTGATCATTCAAAATTGAAACCACTGAGCCATGCGAGATCCCTACGGCTTCCACAATCTCTTGCACTTTCAATCTTCGGTCGGCCAACACCATATCGTGAATTTTTTCGATTGTTTCGGGTGTAGAGACCTCAACTGGGCGTCCAGGACGTTCGGCATCTTCAGTGCTTGTACGGCCACAACGAAATTCAGTAAACCACTTTTTTATCATTGAAATCGATGGTGCAGAGTCCCCATAGTATTTATCAAGCTTAGCCTTGGTCTCGGTAATGGTTTTTTTTCGCAAGAAATAATGCTTAGTAAGCACACGAAATTCACTTTTTTCCATTTTCTCCTCAAATTAGTGAGTAGTCTGATAAAAATAGCTGTCAAACACAAACTAACTGACGCAGCAAGTTTAAATTTTGACAGGAGTCAACTGACAAATGCCTGTTGACAGGAACAGTGTTGCTGTTTCAGTAAAGAGGTCAGAAATTGAAAAATGCACGGAATTATTGACCCGCCCTCGTATGTCCAAATACGCGATTTTTGCCAGGCTGACGCGTGGTAGAAGTGGAGTTTAGTTCACGGCATAATTTTTTTCAGAACTGGATAGAACATCGAGCATGTGCTTTCCTCTCTTTGATAACTGTTCTTTGAAGGTTCGTTTATTCTAGAAAGGTTTTGGAAACTTATACGTACAGCAGCAATTTCAATTTCCAATTCAATTAAATATATTTCTCTATTAATTTATGACATTTTAAAAGACTGCAAATAAAAATAACTGACATAAGTTTATATAAAATAAAGTAATAAATATAAAGTAGTAGATGGATGAATAATGCCTGTCAAAATTGTATATAAATGAACCCATTTTGATTGTAGTGGTATTACTGAAAATTTTTCTTACCATTTAAAATTTACAACTTATGTGTGTATTAGTTTTCCCCCGATGTTCAACCCCTTCAACATTGGTTAAAAAATGCATCCCGTTTTTTACTTTACACTTCATCTCTCTCTTCCATAAAACAAGATTTACCCCATGGTAATTAGTCCATTTTGCGCTGGCGCATTCAGTGCGAAAATTTTACAGCTGACACGAAAATAGAAAAAACAAGTTTCGATGGCAGAAAAATTAAATTTGGAATATGATTTCGTGAAAAAATTAATAATATTAGTGGAAAATAATAAATGTCTCTATAACAAAAGCGACTCCATGTGCTAAATACAATAAAATTTAAAAATCAAAAGGGTGGGCTCAAATTGAATAACAAATAAAGGCTGTAAGTAAATTCAAAGGATTCTTTCGTTTGTATATTTATTCAAATTTGGAAAACTGAATGCAAGAATCGATGGAAGTTGTTGCGGAAGCGATTCGGAAAGGAGCTGAAAAAAATGGAAATACCATCTGTTAGCGTTTTTTAAAACTTTGAGGCATGGCAATATTTTCAGAATATGTTCTTCTTAAAAGATTGCATGCAACCACGAATGTACGTAATATTGTTCTTTGCTAGGAAACGTGATATTAATATATTCTATGAATAATCGTTATTTCAGAACTGCTTGCAATGAAATGATTGAAACTCCTTAAATGGAAAACCCCTCAGCATCCTTCGAAGATGCAAATTTTAATCGCAGTTTAATTCGACTTCTCCAATGTCTTCCGGTGAAAAAAAAAAAGGTTCTAGCTCCCCTCGATAACCTTTTATACCAGGTTTAGCAAAACAATCGAGAAAATAGAAGCGAAATAAGGACGCCAAATAAGGACACAGCCGATGAAGTATACGTGAGGACAATGGTGACGTTTATGGAAGACTATCCCTCTTCAGGATACGTGCCAATCAGATATATTCCAAACTTTGATGAAACTTCGAGAAGGCGCTGAAGAAAATGGGTTAATGTAACAATTTTAAGTTTTTCCATTTTTTTTTTAAATATGTACATAGTTAATTTTTGAAAATAAATTTAAAATAACTGGTTTTCCGTTTTTTTTTTTTTTCAATCACAATTGAATTATATAAATAGTAGATGCGTAAAAATAAACAAAATAAAATAGGATTGCAATTTAAAAGAAGTTGCTTCAATTTAATTTTCATTTAGAAATTTACAAAGCAGGATGGTAATTCTATAACGTGATAGCACACAAAGTGATATCACTAATGATAGTTTTGCTTTCTGTAACAACATAGATGACAGCGAAACTGTCTCTAAGGAGCGAGCACATAAATGATAGTGAGAACAGTCTGTTTTTTTAAATGTTGCTTTTAGTACTACTATCGCTTTGCTGTCATATTTTAAGAAGATATCTATTGTATATTGGTGTCGTTTTTAATATCGTTTTTCTCTTTGGTTTTACATTTTCTTCAATTTTCGCTTGGTGAAGTTAAAAAGGTTTGCAAATCGTAGTTTCTTACTATTTGATAGTGATAGTGATTCCAACGAAGTGGAAGGTGAACAAATATGCGAGTAAGAAGAATCCATTTACATTGTTTTCAAAACAAGTTATTCCAAAGTACCGCACTTCCAACGAGGCTTTTAAGTACTTTTTTATATGTTTTGAGCCTTAAAAGTGGACAACGATTAACATTTATACATCCTATTTTAAAATTAGCCGCTACGTTGGAAACAATTGGATCCAGTGGATACCAGTGGCTCGCTTTTTGACTCCTGCGTACTTTTGGGGCAAAGTACCCTTTTCAAAATTATAAATGAAGTAGTAAATGAAATAGAAAATAAAATTATAGAAAATATGGAATTCCGGGAGGCAAGTATCTGTTTTAAAAAAATAGTCAACATATACATATGTATGTATGTATATTCCACACTAAAACATATTTGTAAAGTTGTAGGATTGATGGATGGAACTCATCCTTATATTAAAAGGCCACATGCAAATGAAGAGTTATTCTTTAATCGAAAGGGAAAGCATAGCATCAATGCCATGATCGTGAGTAATTGAATAGTGCGTATTGTTTTTTTCTTTTAAGAGGTTTGATCAATTTCTAAGATATGCGATCACGAAATGCGAATCTTGGATATTAATAAAAATATGGTGGTTCATCACATGACTCTTTTGTCTGGGGACACTCCAACGAACGCTACTACTTCCAACAAAATTTTCAAGATAACAATTTTGATTTTTTTGCTTTTAGGTAATAGTTGTGAATAACATACAAACATATATAAAAAGCGATATAACATATGGTATGTAATTTCATTACAATAGATATCCTTTGGAAGCATGGCTACTAACACCATATAAAGCCTGTACTGAAGAAAAACATATAAAATTCAACATTCAGCATGGAAAAGCAAGGAATTTAGTTGAACGTTGGATTGGTGTGAACGAATGAACTTTTCTAATTTGTTTTAGTTTAATAACTCAAATTAGTTAATTCTATCAAAGTCGCTGGCGAATTCTTATGGAGCAACGAAAAAGTAGTTACACTCCGGAGAAAATGATGAAATTTGGGAACGTGTGTGCCGCTTTACACAATATTTGTATTCTCTTTAAAGTGGAGAAATTTTTAAATTACATAATTGAAGAAATATACACATATGGTAGTGAAAATACGAGTGTAAATAATAACCAGTAGAATCTTCGATCAGTTGCATTAAGAAAAAGAGATAGCATAGCAAACAGTTTAATATACTGTGTACCGAAACACATTTAATTTTTATCCTTTAAAGGGTTTTTCTTTTATAAGTCTAATTTCATTTTATTTTCTTTCAACATGGCTTCATTTTAGCTTTATTTTCTATTCTTTTTTAGGTTTCTATTCTTGAACACTGGAAGTTCTTTAGAAGTTTGTTTATAAGTCTTGACGTAGTCTTTAAGGATTTCATTTCTTTCTTTTGCCGCCTGTTTCTTAATTTCGGTGCTTTCTCTTAGTTTTAAAAAGTTCGTATTAAAAAATTTCATCCCTCTTAAAGCGCGTTGATCTCAAAAAGGTCTATTATCGAAAGAGGTTTTTCAGCGGCGATTTTTCGCACGGTAATTTAGAATTGGAAAAAAATAATTCCAAATAAAGAAAATCATAAATAACACCTACGCATCAGCAAGCTACTTCTACTTCAGGATTGGCTGATTCTTCTTCATTCGGCTCAGTCCCAAATTTAAAGCGATTTTTCAAAAACAACTTCAGAGCTTTCCAATTCTTCTTCCAAATGTTCGCCCTTATGGGCTGGATCCAAACTTCGGCACGGTTCCTCAGCTCCAAAACTTTAGTTTTTTCGTTTCTCAATACAGCTTTATCCAGGGAAACTAAGACATTTACTCTTTCTTCTAGAGGACTAAGAGCAATATTTTTAAATGGGCCACCTCCCGTTTTTACTATTTTTTTTCGAACTCTCTCCTCTTGCAGTTTGACTCATGACACTTCTACCTTATAAATCTGGAACAATGTATGGCAGTATGAAATAAAATGTCTTCCTTTCTTGGATCGGCTGCTGGAGTATCACAGAGTTTCATCCTCGAGCCGTTATTGCTCTCGCTTTATGTAAATGAACTCCCTCAGCTAGTAAAACATTGCTGTGTCCATATGTTTGCAGACGATGTCCAACTTTATCTTTGCTGTCCGCTAGAGGGAACTAGTTGTGCTATAGAAAATATAAATAAAGACATGGAAATTATCTGAAATTATATGAAAGCACAACTTGTCCTTTAATCCAGGGAAATCGAAAGTTCTATGTATTTATAAACAGAAATCGGATACATCCAATTTCCCACCTATAAAATTTGGACAATCTTCTCTTGAATACGTTCATACGGCAAGAAACTTGGGAATAGTATTCAACGATACTGGACCGATCATGCAACTGTCACAAGCGGAAATGTTTATAATGGTCTCCGTTGGTTATAGCTAACTCAAAGCTCTGTGCCTATTAAAACCAAGATGCTACTTGTTAAGACGCTACTCTTGTCTATATTATTGTATGGGTGTGAAGTCTTTTGCAATGTTGACTACAATACTCGACGAAAACTAAGTCGTCGAGTATTGTAGTAATTTGGGAAGGTACGTCTTTAACAAAAAATATTATGACCATATATCTATTATAGCTACTCTAATAAGATAATGAATCTCCGTTATGATAACCTTATTAGGTTCATGTCATTAATGGACAGCCCGAGTATTTAGACAACAGACTAAATTTTGCCACCTCACAAGGAACAGTTACTTTAATTCAGCCCAGATTTAATTGTCTACATTCTGAACGTACATTTTTCATCCACGCCACTCGCTTATGGAACTCATTACCCACAAAACTTAGGAGAGTCACAATCGCAAACAAATTCACAACTAATCTTTTTAAACACTTGGCCAGTGATACACAATGAACTCTAAATAAAATCAACTTTTGGTTTGTAAAATGTTCCCTTTTCAACACTTAAAAATTGTACTTTTTAGTTAAAATTTTTTTTAAATTTTTAATTTTTACATTTATTACTACTTGAATTATTTCTTAACCCTTTCACAAATTCTGAGATATTGTAATCTAACTGTGAAACGATTATAAAATAAATACATGAAATGAAATGAAATACTAAAAGTAAAGAAATTGTTTGTAATTATTTAAAGATATTTTATCCCCTTTCTTAAATAACGGTGGCACTTCGGCTTGTTTTACTAATAACACGAGATAAAATGTCAGAAATATTCAAGTTATTTTCTGAACGAATTTATCTTAAAATCAATTACAATAATAGTTTTAATTTTATACACCTCAAAAGACGTTATTGGGTTACAGAAGTAATTCCGCGAGTATGACATATCATTAGCTAAGCATTCACATTTAGTGAATTAAGCACAAGTATCTGACACCACTTTAGTACCGACAGAGGCAAAATAAACATTGTACTTATCATCACCTTTAAAGTCCGAATTTGTTGAATTTAAGTTGATTTGTTTAATATGTCTTTAACCAATTTCCATTCTTTTTTCGAATTACCTTTAAACCCTCGGAACTTGTTCAACCCTCTAATGCCTCGGACCGCCGGTACACTCAACGACTCATCACAGGTGGGGGTTTAATTTTAAATAATAACTGTTCAGCCCTTTTGTAGTCGAATGATTGTTCTATATATTGGTATTTGTCGCATCGCTGTAGTTCGTTTCACTTGCAAGCAATGTTTGTTCAAAGTCAAAATTGACCGCGTTAACATCTAAATTAATATTTCGCTGCAAACACGAGTTTCGTATTTTAAAAAAGTATAGTAATTGTGGTTATATTGTGTTAAAAAAAAAATCAGTAAGCAGATAAAAGTGTTTTTTTACTGAATGATGAATAGATTTTAAGTTTTGAACGATATTGTTATAAAATAATTGAGTTCGCTTACTCCCGACTACAGACGGGCAAAGGCAGTTGGCAGGATTTTTTTTAAATGTGTCGTTAATGTTTCAATGTTTTTTTCAGGTGTTTTCAACCGAATTTCGAAATTTTTTTCTCATTTAGCAGTTATGTCGCACCATAAGATTATTAACAACATCATCGCCGGATGACAGATAACGAAATTGCTAATTTTATGGACTCAATTTCGAGCGCGGAGGACACTGATGGTGGAGATGAGTTCGACGATGACCGCGAAGATCCAGAATTCATTTGCCCAGAGGATGACTTGCTAATTGACAATTGCTTCATAAATTCAAGTGAAATTCAAATCTAAATTTCAGCAACTTAGACGAACTGAATGCACCTTCGTCACCATTACCATCCATGTCCGTTTGTTCTACTGTTGATTCCGAATCGAAAGTCACTGCAAATGTGCATTCTCGATTTCAAAAACGTAAACGCGATTCAAATGATACCAACGAATAGAAGAAGACGAAGGCGGCCGAAACACTTCGAGCACTGGCCAATTCATCGGCTCGATAAATAAAATGAAAAATGATGGAGATGAATTCACATAAACGAAGAGGTTTCCCGAGGCGTGAGAGAGCTACCAGATATACTAAAGGGACTGAAAACTCCATTCGATTGCTTTCATTATTTCGTCACCGATCAATTCATGCAGTATCTGCCACTCTAAATGAATTTGTATGCTTGTCAGCAGAAAATCGATACTCGATTTGTCACTGATTTCCAAGAGGTTCGCAAATGTATTGCGAATTTATTTATTATTTAATTTTCCATGTCCGTGTATCGCTATCCAAACGTTCGTTCCTACTGAGGAAGACATTCGTTCGAACCAATCAGAATAACAATGCCGCTCATGAAATTCGAACAAATCCGTGAAAACTGCGATTCCGAGGGGCCAGCGTGGACATCACAAACTGCTTAGAGTGCGGCCACTAGTATCTCATTTCAATGAACGATTTGGGTTTGTTTCGATAATCTGTCGTCTTTGTGCAGACGAAGAGATGTGCGCTACGAAAATGGGTGGCAATCCAACTCGCCAATACATGCCAGCCAAACCAAATAAATGGGGAACCAAGCTCTTTGTGCTGTGCGATTACACGGGCTACTCGTATTCTTTTGAAGTATATTCTGGAGCAAACGATAATGTGATTCCTGTTAATGCATCGGATCTTGGAGCTTCATCGAATGTCGTTGTTCGTTTGTCACCCAAAATTCCAGATAACGTCAACCATATAGTTTATTTCGACAATTTCTACACTTCTCTGGGTTTGCTCATATAGTATATCTCAGAAGCCATAGAATATAGAGATTGGGAACAGTACGCGCGAATCATGCCCCAAACATCAAATGAGCAATGCTGAACTGACACAACAAAAAGTTGAGCGAGGGTACTCCGAAGAATACGTCGCCAATATTTACTGAATCGATATAGGCAGCGTTTTGTGGCTAGACAACAAAAGTTTTAGACTGCTTTCGATCAGTGTTGGTGTGAAACCATTTTTTTCCCGCGAACTTGGATCACCGTCTTCGAAATCCACTCGATGGGATCGAAAAAACGAGCAGAAGATCGAAGTAGACTGCCCGTTTATTATCAAAGAATATAATCGGCACATGGGCGGTGTCGATCTCATGAATTGTCTTCTTGGTAGCTATCATAGGAAAATAGGCAAATCGCATCTTTTTCCACCTACTGGATGTGGCAATTGTAAATGCTTATATTCTTTATCATCGGTCACACAAAGGAGTCAACACTGAACTGCCGATGTTTCGGTCGGAAGTTGCGGAATCATTGTGCATGGTTTCAAACCAAACTAAAAAGGCTAAAGGCCGTCCAACGGCGTCACCACCTCCACCGCCTCTGAAGCCAAAGAAGGCTTATATTCCAACACCAGATGATAACGTGGACCACTGCCTACCGCACCGGCAAAAACACTTGCAAATTTCTTGGATGTAAACACAGGCTCATTGCACCACATGCAGTGTGAATCTTTGCAATTCAACCACCAAGTCGTGTCTCCATAAACAATAATTTTATTTTTTCTTATAAGAGTTGTGAATACGTGAATATGATACTATTCTGATTAAAGAATATACATACATATACACAATATTACAAACACGCTTTGTTCAGTGTTTTTTTTATTTTTTTTTATTATTTTCATTGAAAATATTTTATTTTAGTATACCACAACTGCATATTTTTGTTTTGCTCTGACAACCCAAGCCCGTCTCAAGGCCGTATGCAAACTTTTACCTGTAGAAGGTGTTAACTTCACCAAAATGAAAAACGGACTTCATATTCCTTATTTTCACGTGAATATTAATCTATACTGATTTATTGACCCAATTCAAAAAATTAGGTATTAAAGGGTTACATAAAAATTGTTTTTACACAGCAAAACATCTTTAGAAATTCTTTTGTATAATATTTTATAAGCAGTACATATCCTAATATTATTCGGACACTTGAGATTTGTTCTTATAAAATTGATTTGTCTCATCAACTTTACGAGGGTTGTCTGAAAAGTTTCCGACCGTAACGTAAAGATAGCAGCACTCGTCAATAAAAGCTAGTGAATGCAAGTTGTGCATCTTTTGACAGTTTCAGTCATTTTGGATGCGCAGTTTTTAGTTGACAGTCGTTTGAGTGAGTCGATGTGAGTGTTTTTTGTGAAAATGGAAAAAATTGGGTATCGAGCTGTTATTACATTGTTGTTTTTGAAAGGCAATCCGCCTACGCAAATCAAAAATGAGTTGGACTCTGTGTATGGGGAGTCTGCACCATCATTTACCATAGTGCAATATTGGGCAGCTGAATTTAAACGTGGCCGTAAGAGCTTGGGAGATGATGAACGTTCGGGACGTCCAAAAACTGCAACCACTGACGATAACATTGCTAAAGTTCACCAAATGGTGTCAGACGACCGCCGAATTAAAGTGAGAGAGATAGTAGAGGTTATGAAAACGTTAGACCAAAAACGTGTTCGAATGAATATTTACAACGGTCTGTTGGCGCAGTTTAGGCGCAATAAATCTGAGTTTTGGTGCCGATTAATTACTGTAGATGAAACTTGGTACACCATTATTCGCCCGAAACAAAAATTCTGTGAAAACAGTGGACTGCAAAGGGCGAGCCGGCTCCAAAAAAAGCAAAAACAGTTTTTTCGGATGGGAAAGTGATGGCGACTGTTTTTTGGGATAGTAAAGGAGTTATCTTAATCGATTATCTTCAAAAAGGAAAAACCATTACAGGAGCATACTACGCATCATTACTTGCCAAGCTGAAGGCAGAAATTTTGGAAAAGCGGCCACATTTGCAGAAAAAGAAAATCCTGTTTCACGCCGTCTCACACCTCAGCGGTTGCCATGGCGAAAATCCATGAATTACGGTTTGAACTGCTTGACCATCCGCCTTATTCACCAGATCTAGCTCCAAGCGACTTCTTTTTGTTCCCTTATCTAAAAAATGCGCTCGGAGGACAGAGATTTTCATCAAATGAGGAGGCAATCACTTTCGTGAACAATTATTTTGCAGAGAAAAACGCCAAGTACTATTTGGACGGGTTAGAGAGATGGGAGCATCGCTGGGAGATGTGTGTAGAAAACTAAAAAAAAAAGTTGAGAAAAAATGTCTTGTATTATTGTTCGGTCGTAAACTTTTCAGACAACCCTCGTATTAGCCAATACAGAAATTATCCAAGGTTTTGGCTTTTTTGATTTATTCTTACTTTTCTCTCTCTACTTAAAACAGTTGGCCAGTTTATTGCGAATGTCTCTTAAATTTGCACTTACAGAAATTCAAATTTTTTTAAAAAAAGGTAACTTTACAACAACAAATACAGGAAAACTATCACTGAAAGAGAAAATAAATGGAAGAGGACGTGCACATCCACGCATTTCCATTCTTTTACTCCCTCCACGCATGTGGCCGTTGGCCAACTGTTTTGAATCGCACGATATGTATACTGACTCTAATCGTATCACTTTTTGCGAGTAGCACTCTGTTGAAGTTCGTGTTGCTGCTGAATTAAAACAGAATCTAGAACAAGCTGGAGTTGTTGTTGCTTTTGCTGTTGAAGATCTTATTGGTGTTGATGTAATTGACTCCGTTCTGCGTTGATTAGATGAAAAGTTTTTTTTGCCAATTTATCTGATCTGATTTATCCAAAAATTGTTAGTTTTTTTTAACCTTTTTTTTTTTTCTGATCACTTTATCGTAGAGTACAAAAAGTGCTACTTGCTTGATTCTTTACCTATTTGAGATGGTATTAAAGTCCGGATGGGACTCAATCAACAATTTTTTCCATTTAACGCGATCTTGCGATAATCGCTTCCAATTGCGCTCACCAGGTTAGCTGATATCCCTTTCTATATGTACGAGTACATATAATGACAATATCAGGCTTACAGGATCCCCGAAGTTGAGTGTATTCAGTCATTAAAATGATGGCATTGGCAAAATTGGCGGACGTGGTTTAGCCAGGATAGTACCTATCATTGAGGTAAGTACACACACAGAAGTGGAGCATAGATCGCAGAGATTCAACCTTTGCTCATTCTTATATCCATCATTTCTTTGGTCTTGTTTGCATGCACGATAAAAAACTGAGCCAGTATTGATTTGACCTTTCGTGGCGTGATTAATATAAATCAACCGAAACGATTTAAAAAAGAAATCAACTTTATTTAATGATGGTAACAATAAAATGGGCTTGTATAAAAGAAGCTAGTCCTATTTAAGGATTTCAGTTTGCAAAAGACTGTGGGAACGGAAATGAAAATACATGATAAGCAAGAATGTTCCCACATTTAGGAAAACAAAAGTTTTAAGTTACGACAAAAATGCAATCAAGAAAAAAAAATAATAAAGAAAAAAGGAATATCTATGATTTGATTTACCATTTATAATGTTATGTTACTTAATTCCTCCCGTCCTAGTGTGAAGCGATGGCAAATAGAGTCTAATGCTGGAAGACTCTTTCTGTACTGAAACTTCAGAATTCATCTCCTAGCTTGTTTGAGGACCGGCTATGGTTTCTGTTTGATTTCGATTGCTGCGGATGAAGAAGAGTGTAGATGCTATGATGGTGATGAAGATGCAGGTGAATAGCGGGAAGATTTGCTTACTCCCTGTACGTTCGATTAGTTCAATGATATATCTATTGGTTATTCGCGTGAACCGGACAATTTTCCTCCCCCACTCCAGCACATGACATCCTGGATTATTTCTTCAAATTTTAAACTTCCAATTTTTGTAGCAGTTTGAGGTTGCGAAATCTTGGAGTTATCTTCTCCCCACCAGTTGTTCCATGTAAGATCCAGTGACAATGTAGCTGACAATGTGACAAGGTGGAGCGATCAGGGGTAGGAAGTTCAGAAGACGGATGGCTTACAGGACTAAAATTTATGAAGTAGCCGATCGAGGAGTGGCCAGTAATACCCGGAAAATCTACCATCGACCTGGTGAGCGAAGACACTCTTTATCCCGCTTTTATTCTTCTGCATGAAATACAGAATGCGCCTTCTTTTAATATTTTCAACGAGTTGAAGACTAGATTTCAATCGAAGTTGGCGACTGAGAGGGTTTCGTTTATCTCAACTGCAGAATTTGTTAAAGGGGAACTGAGGCTGTTCGGGAAGATTCCAAACGACGCCTTTCGCTCAGAAGTCGCTGCGCTGAGGGCGATTGAAATTGTGGCTACATCGAATAGAATTTTTTCGATCTCCCCTTTTATGGACGAGGAAAGCACTTTCCGAGTATCCGTTTAAGCTTCATGGGACAGAAAGCGCTGGTGTCTTATGCTTCTTGACATCCCGCAATCCTGTCCAAAAAATCATCCGTTGGTCGATTTGTTTTTGCAATTTCACCATTAACGTAATCTGCACGTTGGGACGGAGACAATCATATCAGATATCCGGGAGAATGAATGGGTCATTAATGCACGGAGGGTGATTCAGCGAGCGAAATCCAGGTACAACACACGTAAAAAATTGAAAGCAGTTCTTGCGATGTCAAAGTTGGGTCTTTTCACTGAGGTCCGCTTATTTTTCAAGTCAAGGCCTTTCACCCATGTCGGAGTTGACTGTTTTGGGCCCCTCTTCGCCAAATTTGAAAGAAGCGCCGTGAAAAGATATGGCATGATTTTCACCTGCCTCATGTTAAGAGCTCAAAACAAACGCTCACACCGAATTTGGTGCTCTTTGGCGAGGGTAACAGGGACACCATAGCCTCGGGAGTTTTTGCGAAGCCCATGCCTTCGGCAGATTTTATAGTCAACGTTCGCGATATCTAATGACCTAGCTCGTAAGGCGGTGGTACCTCGAAAATCTCCCAGAAATCATACGTCGCTCTAAGTGGTATCAAGACTCAGAACCAGTTGAAGTTGGCCAGATAGTCATTTTAGTAGAACCCAATGAGACCCCTTCATCATGGCAGTTAGGACATATGGTCAAAGCCTACCTCGGGCAAGATGGGGTGGTAAGGTGTGCAGATGTACAGGAAAGTGGAGGTGCAGTCAACCCGGGCGGGCAGTTGCTCGCCTTGCTGTTTTGGATTTGGAATTTTCCACCAGAGTTTCAGACGGGCTCCGTGATGTCAGTGATTTGATCTTATAATATTTCAGTGCTAACTCAACACAACAGCGAATGAAACACTTCCACGTAATGAACGCGCCCCAGATTCCTTTTCGATCAGCTAGCTATCTCTTTTCTCTCTTTTTCTCGTTGCCATATTTCACATAGAGATTCAACATTTGACAAGATTCGGTGTATAGTGTTGGCGTTCGCTGTTGGGACTAGGTTAGGAAAACCGTAATTTCTGTACATACGAGTATATCTTTCGCTAGAATTATTAATTTCTTTCTTAGAAAATAAAATTGTATCAACTAGTCCTAGTCTTGGAATTTTATTACCCTAACACCAATAGTTCTCAACGTTTACACCACAGTGCGTATTTTTTTGTAAAAAAGCTAATTGATATCTGGCCAGATAATCTTCTTGTTGTGATTTTTTATGGTTAGTCTCGTTGTAGCTGTCTCGTAAGTTCTTTGCTCATGTCGTGTTGATTCAGTTGTAGCTTATTTTCGAACTCTATAAATTTCCAATTAGTAGCTGCTCTCATAGGACCAAGATTTGTATTTGTATCTATGAGTTTTACTGACATCTTAACACTGTTTCTTAATAGGGAGTCAAGTTTATGGTATGTAGAAATTTAATATGTGATTGAATTATTCGCGCTGTGCCTAATTTCATCGTTACTAGACCTTGAATCTTCGAAAGATCTTGAATCTCTATTCGTCAACCAACGATTGGGCTTAACCTGAAATTTACGTTTCCAATTAATTTGTGTTTATGAGCTGTAGCGTTAGCCTTTTAAACAAAAAAAAATAAATACATTTGTCTGTGGTGTTCATATTTGTGTCATTGTACAACATCAAGTTTAATAACAGACCTTTTCCCCTCCCAATAATTCTATTAAACCCACTGACATACTGTCACAGATCACCACAAAACCTCTCTCTAGTAGTTACGATCTGTTGTCCCTCTGTTTCCGAAGACCTCCATTCGTTTCTAGATTCTCTCTCTCCCCTATACATATGCTACATAATTTCGCCGAATTTAAAATTCAGGAAAAGGAGTTGGATGGCCTTGCTAAAGTTCCTGATGATGTATGGATGACCGTATGTATGAGAAAGAATGTAGAGTAAGAAACAGAGGAGATTACGGAAAAGGAAATTTTTAAGAAATGCAATGCAAGGTAGCAAAAGAAGTCGGTCAATAACATTTGCGGAAGTTGAATCAGCTGATCAATCAGCAGACAATAGTGGTGCATAGCTTTTGTCTGGAGATTACAACGGCAAGGTCGTGGAATTTTTTTTTGGTTGGTTCAAGGATAGTGGTTGATGTGATAGTCGATGTCTGGAGATTATAGCAGAAGGCCGCGTTTGATTTTAGGTTTTTGTTTTAAGACATTCGGCGCCCAAACCTTTTTCCACTTTGGGTATACGCGGAGATATTCCTTCTTTTTACATACGTTGTTCCTCGAATTTTCTTTTTTTTTGGAAGAAAAGAAATTGTCAACAGTCGGAAGAAAATTCTCCCCTGGCAAAACAAAACAGAAAAAAAAACAAAGAAAGTGACTGCCGCGGAAAAAAAATAAATAAAGAAAAACTTGACATAAATAAAGGATGGTGCGAAATACGATCCTCCATAAATAGCTGTATCGCCTGTAAGAGGTGCTCCGCAGGACGTCCCACAACAAACTCAACAACATCTATACCTACATACTACATATCCATATATAAAAATGGATAAAATAAAAAAAACAAACAAAGACTAACACAAAATTGAATTTCTTAAAGAAAAAAAATTAAACTGAAAATGTAGTGAATTCCGAGATCAGGAAATTATGTTAAAAAAATTAAAATTAATGGAAGTGTGCTATATAACTAGTGAATAAGTATTGAACATACATATTGTATATATATCTAGGTTAATATTAGTTAAGATTTAAATTTGTAATTCTTTTGAATTTATTATTTAGGTATTAATTATTATTTAGTGTAAGGAAAAGAGCGCGCGAAAAAAATTTGTTTGTTTAAATTTACAAGGATTCTCCGAAGTGCTGGCGGCAGAACTACGAGGGATCCGAAAAGAACCTGTAAGTCCTATAAATACATTTTAAGTGGCCAGTTTAAAGGTAGCCTACTAGTCTTAATAAAATAGAATTAGAATACCCTATTAGTTAGTAAGTTTTTTGGTTTGTGAATTTTTAATTTTTTAAATAAATCTAAGATGGATTCTATAGTTATGTGAAATAAAGATTTTTTCTTGATGGAAGTTTAAAACCGTTGTCGCGAGTGGTGTGTTGATTGTCGGACCGTCTGTCCTTCGATGGGGCCGACTGTGACTGGACATGAGGTACAAACAGTGACAACCTGACGGACTTCTGCTGATTCCTTTTATTTCAGGTGCCGACTGGGAGGATCTTCGTTGTAGGGGCTACCATTCACATTTTTGGGCAGGATGGTAGCGACTGGTCGCGTTTAAGTGCGATAAGGGTGGGTTGGCCATCCTCAGCCAACAACAACCGGCTTATTTCAAGTCGTGATGAGCCCTCATCGCGTAGTGATACTGGGACATATTATTCGGTATGGTATATATAGGTATAGGGTTAAGTTAGCTTTAGGTTTAGTTTAATACATTATTTAATTTTCGGTAATAGGAATTATGTTAGTATAGGTTTAGTTAGTTTCATCGCGTTCGTCACGGTCTTGCAGAGTGGTGATGGCACCCAATGTGATCATGGTGTTTCCTTTGGTCCTTTTTGTATCATCTTTTTCTCCTCCTCTCTTTTAAGTCCGTCCGTTTTGTCAAATTGTGGTAGTATTTAGCTTTTTTTGATAGTTTCATCACTAAATAAAAAGGTAAGTTAAGTTCAGATGCATGGGGTAGTGTCAAGAACCAACCCAACCCGAAGAGCTAGAGCCGAGTAACCGCGAGCGTGCCACTGCCATCTACTCTGGCATCATGAATGCCTCCGTGGCCAATTGACTCCTTACAGAGCTTTCCTAATTAAGATATTCTTTAAAAACTAATACCGCTTCGATCAAAAAGTCCCAGGAATTTATTTAGAAAATTTAAAATATGTAAAATTTTTTTCATCTAAATTTATATTGTCCCCTTCAAAGCAATCCCCATCGCCTACAAAGCACTCATGCCAGCGCTTGATCCAATCCTCGAAACATATTTTATATGCGGTTGTCGGTATGCCCATCGGTGCTTCCTGCGATTTTTCCATTACTTCCTCTCGGCTGCTGAAACGCGTTCCCCGTAGTGGTTTTTTAACTCGATTAAACAGAAAGAAGTCACAGGGAACCAAATCAGGTGAATTCGGTGGCTGCTGGATGGTATTTATTGCATTTTTCGTCAAAAAATTACGAATAATGATGGCACTGTGCGACGGTGCGTTATCATGGTGCAAAATCCATGAGTTTTCAACCCACAATTCCCGTCACTTTCCGCGAATTGCTTCACGCAAACGTTTCATAACGCCCAAATGATACTCTTTGTTTACTGTCTGGCCTTCTGCCAAAAATTCATGATGCACTACACCGTTGTAATCCATGAAAACCGTGAGCATTGCCTTTTTTTTTCCTGAAAATGACGTGGTTTCTGCTTATTTGGTGAACGCCATTCACTTGCCTGATGTCTGGATTGCGTGTCCAATAATAATCCTTTTGATGAATGTGGGATCGGATTCAGCCTCGCGAATCATCTCTTTTGCGACGTCAACACGGTATCTTTTATGCATGAACTTTGCTGCTACACGACGGAAACCCAAATCATTAACCAAAATGTGTTGGATGGATCCATAGGCAATGTTCAAGTCCTCCGCTATCTCTCTGATGGTTAATTTGCGGTTATTGACCAACATTTCTTTTACTTCATCAATGTTTTCATCGGTTTTCGATGTCGATGGTCTGCCACTGCGTTCATCATCTTCGATTGACTCACGACCACTTTTGAACTGCTCGTGCCACTGGTAAACGACCTTTTTCTTTAAAGAATCGTTGCCGGAACACTTTTCCAACATTTCCAACTTTCGCGCACCATTAAATTCGTTTTTTACGCAAAATTTAATACAAGTTCGTTGTTGCAAATTTAAATCCATTTCTAAAATTGTAAAAAATTGCCGACACAGACAGAGATAGATGTACTCTTGGCTATATAACTTTTGCAAATGTTAAGCAATGATGCTAAGGTTTAAAAGGAATGTCAGCAACAGATTTCCCAACTTAACAAAGAAAACAAAGCTCAATTCAAAACAATGGGAGCGCCACACGGTGGTGTCCCCCGGGAACTTCTTGATCAATATGTTGTGTAAATATACGAGGGCGTTCTACATATTCTCGATATCAGGGTGAAGCCGTGGTTGTATATATAAATTGACTTATTTGTCAAGTAATACTATTATTTTAGTGCATTTTTGTAAAATTTCATATAAATGTGATTATTAATTCGCGTTTTATCTCTAGTTAAACAGAATCATAATGGCAACTGAGACGATGATGGTGAAAATTGAGCATCGCGCTGTAATTAAATTTCTCACTAAGCAAGGAAAAAGTCAAAAAACTATTCATGAAGAGATGGTGGCTGTTTACCAGGGTTCCACACCTTCATTATCAACTGTGCAAAAGTGGTCAAGTGAGTTCAAGAGAGGCAGAGAGAGCATTGAAGACGACCCCCGCTCCGGCGCCCCGGCTACTGCTTGTACGGAAGAAAGCATCAAAGAAGTCGAAAAACTTGTTCTTGAGGATGCCCGAATAAAGGTGAAAATGATGGCAGAGATCACCAAGCTTTCAATTGGTACCATTCACACCATTCTTCATGACCATCTTAACCTTTCAAAGGTCAGTGCAAGGTGGGTGCCACGAATGCTCACAGCGCCTCAGATAAAAAGTGAGAATCGCATGCTGTAGAGAGCTTTTGGAGATGTGTAGTGAGAACGCGGACGGTGTTATGGATCGAATTGTTACTGTGGACGAAACATGGGTCCACCACTGTGACCCTGAAAGCAAACAAGAGTCCATGCAGTGGCATAAAAAAGGAACAGACCCCCCAGAAGAAGTTCAAAGTCACTCATGGCCACAGTTTTTTGGGACTCAAAGGGAATCTCGCTCATTGAGTACAAAAAAAAAGGTGAAACCATCAACGCCACATCCTACGCTTCCACTTTGCATAATTTGCGGGAGGAAATTAAAAAGAAAAGACGGGGTAAACTCGCAGCGGGTGTGTTGCTTCTTCATGACAACGCTCCTGTTCACACGGCGCGAGTTTCCAAGGCTGCTGCGCGAGATTGTGGTTTCGAAGAAATCCAACACCCAAGCTATAGTCCAGACCTTGCCCCTAGTGATTATTTCCTGTTTCCGGATTTGAAAAAATGTCTTCGTGGAAAAAGATTTTCGGATGATGAAAAACTCAAGTCGGCAATAAATGGAGAAAGAGGAAATTTATTTTTTTGAGGTTTTAAAAAAGCTTATCTCAAGACGTAACAAATGCATTGATGTTAGGGGAGATCATATTGAAAAATAAAAACAATTTAAATTGAATTCGCATTTTCCTTCATATCGATACCGAGAATATATTGAACGCTCCTCGTACGTCTGCGTTTCGTTCCAAAGAAAATATTATAAACCATGGGCAGTTTAAACAAGTAGATACATAGATTCGTAAATCACTAGCATTATTTTGAAGTGATAGATTGGACATTAAAGGGAGGGAAATGGCAGCGGTTGACTCGTTTATATTTATCTCAATCCGATTAAGTGCGTCACCATTTGTATTGGATTTTAACTTTTTGAACACATCTTCATAGTGGAACTCCTAAAATTTTAGCTGCCATTTAACAAGTTCTTGCGATGAACTTTTCCGCAGCCATGGTCCCATCAGCCAGTGGTCCACCGGGCGGTCTTCTTGACAGGAGAGTTCGGTCGGCGAAGCTCTAAGAACTTGCGACGAACTAGGAGCCCAAGGTGCGACAGGAGGTTCACCAGGAACACCATTGTCGGAACCCGTAGGATAGACGGGAGACTCGCAGTGGGCTGTATCATACGGCACGTCTGAAAATCGTCGGCGGGTGGGGACGGACGGTCTTCCTAAGCCAGACACGCCAATACGATGATGACGGGCAGGGAAAGGCTATCCCAGGAGCCTACAGCCCAACAAAATCCAAGTAACATGAGTTAAAATTAGTTACTCAAACCAGTTCGCCTTATTCACCTTTTCAATTATTTTTCGTCAAATTGCATTTTCCGGTTCTTAGCCCTCAATGCTGGAATTCATAAATTTTGTTTTGTTTGCTGGCAGATTTCAGTGCAAAGCCCCTATCTATAGTAAATTGCAACCAAATAATACAAATAAAAAAAAATAATGATAAAAACAATAGTTTGACCTATATTGTTCATTAACCTACACAACTAATTTATCTACGCGACCGTGTGTTTAGTGCAACATTACCAATTTCGAATTTTAAGCATTTCTTGCGGGATCGATAATTCTGTAATCGATGGGTAGCGTGCAAGGGCGTCTGTGGAAAAGCTTTTCATGTCATTTGGGTCGTGTTAAACATAATAAATACGAAGCTTATCTAAGAATTTTGGTTATTGAAACATTGTTAAATGTACTGAAGAGTTACGTAACTCAGAGCAAAGCTCAGCTGATCTAATAAGATCCAAGGTAAAGGACATGGATTGTTATCTATAAATAAATCAATTAAAAACGAAATTAAAATAATTATGAATACTATAAAATAGTAATACTATATTAAATTTACTTATGTTACTTTACTACTTTTTATTGCACAAAACTATTGCATTACAACTATGTTCTTATATTACACTTACATTCTATTCTATTGAATTTATAACTTTGAACTGGAATATATTACGAAATATAAGCTCACTCTGAATTAAACCATCTTCTCGTGCGTTTTGATATTCCAACATGGATAAAAAAATTGCTGGTCTAATCGAGTCAGACTCCGGGAGATATAAGAATGAAGAAACTCCCTTACTTCACCTGGATAAAGTGCTGAGTAAAATCAAAGTTATCTGTGCTGCGCAGGTTATTTCCAACCAAAAAACCTACGAGTTTATAAGCTCCCTGCGTGACGACATAGACATTCATTTCCAGTCCTCGTCGCACAAACAACTCTCTCTCAAACATTGTGATCCCATGCTCGAAGTTATCTTCGATAAAGTGAGACGATGTCGGTGACGAACTTACTCCGACTCGATCCCTCGTATGCGATATTAAATATCATATCGCAACAATAAATAGCAAAATTGTTAATACACCAAATTTCCCGCAGCCTTACCAGAATGTTCCCTATAATACATCGCTAATGGCTGAATTAATGGACCCTGAAGTGGATTCACTCTCACCCCCACATAGAAGTCATCTGCGGACGGTTCAACTAACTGATTCCAGCGAAGTTTCTTCCAACTTTACAACAGAGAATACGTCTATGTCAGCTCCTCCAATCGCTGCCCCACGGAAGCTTATCAATCATTTCAATTCAACTTGGACACCTTCCGATTGGCAACGAAGACTTGATAAACTTGCTTAGAAGAATCAATTGGTCACTACGCTTCTTATCAAAGGCACCCCCCCAAACGCTGATGTCGATTGGATCTCGAATTTGTTCGAAAAAGAATATGGCATTACCATTAGCCACTGCAATTTGCTTCCAACATCTCACCACAGAAGTAAGCTCAGCTTCAAGCTCAATCTTCCAGCCAAATACGAATGGTTATTCCCCAGCCAGCAACAATTTCAATCTTGGAAAGATGCGTGTCTGCAAATGGTTGGAAAATACGACCAAGAAGCAGGATAAAGTCAAGTATTCCGTCATACCTAAACCAACAAATAACTTAGCAAGTAACTCCAATTTGCCAAGACCCACCTCCTCTCCCCACAACAAACCCAGCTTCAATTGGAGTCTTAAAACTAAAACTTTTCCTAATTTTAAGCCTCCCACCTATACTCAACTCCCCCTATTCCACCGAAATCAAAACTCAAACTCCCACCATTAAAACTCCCACCACTCAACCCCTAACACACACACCTTTCCCTAATTTCGACCTCAGAACTGGAGCTAATTTCATCAGTTCTCATATTTTAAACCCTACTTCTGAAACCCCATCCATTGCGACGCCAAACTCATTCACCACTCCCTCTTCTATCGACCCCCTTTCGCCACCCACTGTTAAATTGACGCAGCAAACTAGCGATACCACCGAATGTCGTTATGCGCTCTCTAGGCTTAGAGATAAAAAGATATGTGAGAATATACGTCTATATCTCGCTTATCTGCACGATAAATCCGACTCGGTGTGCCACGAGGGTAAAACAAAAACAAGTGTCATGGTTTCTATCCAGCAGGAAGGCCTCCCTATCGACGTTACCAGTTTTAGGACACTTTATGTAAAGTATCAATACGCCCCGCCAAAAAGTTGCAGACGATCTTACCGCTCTTCGCCACTATGTACACTCTAAAAGAGTCTCACACCTCCAACGCCGTCAATTTGACCACGATAAATTTTTTCGACCCTAAAAAGTCATGCAAAAATCTCCCTCTCACCTTCTATTACCGGAAAGCTGAGGGCTGCGTTCTAAAACCCACGCCGTTTTGCTCCAATTTCATGCTCTCCCATTTGATATCTACGCTCTGACCGAAACTAATCTTATCCCCAACATAAAAACCAGCAGTTACCCCCATTAATTGAATCTCCTTGTCGAGGCGTCCTACTGGCTATTCACAACAGCTTGAACTCTGCTCTCGTTGCAACTTCATGTTCTCCTAAGCTCGACTTTGTATCAGTTAAAATAACACTTACTCGTAGATGCTTGTATGTTATGTGTTGTTACATTCTTCCGGCGCAACCTATCGTATCCTACCAACTTGCTATTGCAGCAATTGACAATTTGATCGACTTATCAGACTCGCTTGATGATATCGTTATCTTCGGCGATTTTTATTCTGCCTCAGCTGAAGTGGACTCCATCTGAAAACCTATCTTTTTTAATCGCTCTCAATCTCACTTCTACTAAGGAATGCCTCTTCTTAGATCGGTTCACAGATTCTAGTCTATGCCAAGTCAGTGGCATTTCCAACTGCATATATGGAAAGGCAGTTAGACCTTATCTTCACAACTGATCCCATCAACTCCTCAGTATCGTGTTGTCCCCTATCTCTTTCAACTACTGATAACTTTCATCCTCCACTTCTTCTCTCAAATTTCCACAACTCTCCCCTCCAGTCGCTTACCTATTCTATTTTCACATAGCTAATTTCCGTAAAATCACTACTTATTTAAGCAGGGCTTCTTTCGAGTTTACCAATCTATCTTTGGTCGCTGCCCTCTCCATTTTTTACAGAGAAATATTCAAATCCATCTCCCTTTATTTGCCATATTCCCGCCATAAAACTTCTTCTCCATCCCCTCCTCGGTATAATCGGCGGTATGGGCGGTATTCCTTCGAACCCACTCTTCTTCCCACTATTCAAATTATTTAGGTACATATCTTCATTTCATTGAACTCTATAACTCTCATGAGATGAGAGCTGAAACCAAGTCCTTTTTTCAATTTGTCAATTGCAAAAGTAAGACTGATGGTCATCCTTCCTCCATCGCTTTCGAAACCAAATCTTCAAGTGATTTTCCTACCATCGCCAACTTTTTTCCAACATTTTTCAAACAATCATTTGCCAACAAATCCTTCGTTCCAGATCCCTCTTACTTCAATGATCTACCAAATTTTTCCATTGGTCCGTTTCTCCCTCAGATGGACTCCCCGCCGTGTTTCTTAAGAAATGCTCTTCCAACTTATCTCTACCCCTTTCCTACCTTTTCGTCTATCCCTTACACAGGGAGAATTTCCCTAGATTTGAAAGACCTCTTTTATAATGCCGATACCCAAAACGGGATCTAAGCATGAAGCTACCAATTATCGCCCCATTGCCAAACTCTCTCATATACCTAACCCCTTTGAAAGTATTTTATTATTATTATTATCAAGGGAACGATACGAATTAATTTGTAGGATCCGGGATTTAACGCCGGGGTACTATGCCCATGTGGCGCGTTTTTGTCAACAGCACGCGGGGTACTGAGTTCCCATGTAGTCACCCACTTACGTACTTACCGCGACCAACACTGCTTGGTTTTGAAAGTATTTTATACGAAGACTTAAGCTTGAAATGCTAGCCTTTTATTTCGCCCTGACAACATGGTTTTCTAAAAGGTAGATCAACTACCACAAACCTAGTTGAATTCGTGTCTTCTGCTCTCTCAGCCTTAGAAAATGGCAAAGAAATCAATGTTATCGCAACTGATTTCACTAAAGCGTTTGATAAGATATCTCATCAATTGATCCTCTTCAAATTGTCTGCTCTCGGCGTTGAGCCTCGGACAGTGGAACACTAACGAAGGCATCTTTACTGCCTAAGATACTTTTGGCTTTATTGATTCTGCCAGCGTTTACAACCTTTGCAGATTAGCGCCTGGTTGTGAATAAGCTAGAAGATGCAGTTGGCATTAATGTCTTCGGATGATTAACAGTTTTTGGAATGTTAAATCATATGAGTACCTAAAGCAGATTGAAGTAATTTGTACACAGAAAGTTTTTCCAAAGGGATATCGTGGTCCCACTATTGACAGTTTTCGGCAAAGAATTCTTGTCATCGTTCATAATAATGAACTTATCCACAGTTGTAATACTTCGAGCCGTGAAAAGTTAGGATTACTACGATTTCCGTTTGATGTTATTGCTAAACAGTTCTAAACAGTTACTCAAACCAGTGAGACGTGTTTTTGTTGCTCTCCATATTCACCTGTTTAATTTTAAGTTCTAAATTTCGTCAAATTGCATTTTCCGGTTAATAACCCCCAGTGCTCGATTTCATTATTTTTGTTTGTCTACAGGCAGAATTCAGTGCAAATAAAAGCCCCTATCTACAATAAAAAAAAACTCGACCTGTATTCATACCCTCACTGACCTACACAACCAATTTAAATATGTCTTGCGTAATTGCCAATTGTGTAATCGATGACAACAATGCTGACTGGGTAGCTTTCAAGGACATTTGTAGGAACGCCTTTCATGCCGTTTTTGTCGGGTTAAACAAAAGAAATACGGTGTTTATTAAAGAACTCTCCGATAACCTACTTTTCTTCTGTGATGAGTGTAAGAGTATCTCGCTTTCGTACGTGCTTTTGGCAATAAAATGTTTAAGCGATTCAAATGACTCCTACAAAGACGCACTCGCCAAAAAGATTACGTATAAAATTTCGGTCGTTGAAAGCAGTATTAAAAGTGTTAAGGAGTTACGTAACTCAGGGCAGAACTCAGCCGATCTAATAAAATCAAAAGCAAAGCACATGGATAAACAAGTTACTGGTGTAATCGAGTTAGACTCCGGCAGATCCAGGAATGAAGAAACTCCCTTACGTCACCTGGATAAAGTGTTAAGTGACATCAAAATTATCTGTTCTGCGCAGGTTATATCCGACCAAAAAACGTGCGAGTTGATAAGCCCCCTATGTGACGACATTGACATTCATTTCTAGTCCCCGTTACACAAACAACTATTTCCTAATAATCTGATCCAATGCTCGAAGTTATCTTCGACAAAGTGAACGATGTCGGTGATGAACTTACTGCGACTTGATTCCTCGTATGCGATATTGAACACCACATCGCAATAATAAACAGCAAACTCGTTGACACACCAAACTTCCGCAGGCTAACGAGAATGTTCCCTAGAATACATCGCTCATGGCTGAATTAATGGAACCTGAAGTGGACTCACGCTCACCCTCACTTCATTAAGTCACCTGCTAATTCTTCCTACTTGAAAACAGAGACACATTTATGTCCGCTCCTCCAATTGCTGCCCCGCGGAAGCTTACCAATCGCTTTAATTCAACTTGGACACCTTCCGAATGGCAACGTAGACTTGATAAGCTTATCAACTCTGATGTTGATTGGATCCCGAATTTCTTCGAAACGAAATGTGGCATCACCATTAGATTAAAGATTAAAAAAAAACGAAAAATATATTGTGTGGTGGAGAGAAAAAAATTAGATGTAAGTACATGCTACTCGTACTATATAATTAACTTTGATAGATTATCAATCTCATTGAGGTCAAAGTTTAACAGCCACCTCTTGACCGCTTTATTAAAGGAAAAGAAATTACTAGAGCGCCTTATTTCAATGGGGAGTTTATTAAAGATACGAGGAGCTACAGAAAAGTAATAACTTAAGAAGAGGTGAGTATTGTGTGAAGGAATGAAAGTAAAACTCATAGAAGAGCTGCGAAGACCATACGTATTCGGATCATGATTTAATGAGTATCCGCTTCTTAAGAAAAAGATTTTTAAAACTTTGTAGAAATAAAGATGCTTTAGAGGCAATATAAGAGAATGTGTAAAGAGTGGGAAACTATGTTCATGGCGCCTTTTTTTCCAGATAATTCTCAGCACATATTTTTGTAAAACAAGCAAAGGTTGCATTTTGTTTTTGTGTGTTCCGCCACAGCAAGTTAAACCATATTGCAATTTGGATTGAGCAAGACCATAATAAAAAGTTTGTAAAAGTTTTTTTGAGCAAAAAAGTCTCAAATGGTAAAGGATTCTGGTTGTTTTCAGCAGGTATTTCCTTAAGGAAGTAGTGTGAGCATCCCACTTTAACCTGCTATTGAACTCTAGTCCTAGATACTTAAAGACCTGTACGTTACCAATGACAAAACAGCTCGGTAGGCAATCTGTGGAAGTGTACCAGATCTTTCAGAAAGCGATTCACAGCAATTGTCAGAGTTTATCAACATATTATTGCAGTACGCACTATGAAATATAAAGACTGGAAGTTCTAAATGCGAAGAAGTATTAAAATACATAATTTTTGTTTTGTCACTAATAACTAGCTTGTGCACACGGAACCAATGTCGTAAAATCCGGCTTTATTCAATTTATTCAACAAGATTTTATGATCAACAGTATCAAAAGCCTTCGTTATATCCACGAAAAGAGCTGCAGTAAGCTTCTTGCTATTGATGCTTCCATAAATTGAACTGCTGAAATTAAGAAGTGCATCCTCAGTAGATCTCCTAGCTCGAAATCCATACTGTCTATCGCTAAAGAATGAAATACCATCAAGATATGACAAAATTCTTTTTTTGATTAATTTTTCGAAAACTTTAGAAAAAACTGGGAGAAGAGAGATAGGCCGATAATTGTTGAGTACTTTTTTGTCACCTTTTTTGAATATAGGTATAACTTCAGCAATTTTAAGCATTTCAGGAAATATACCACATAAGATACTTTTGTTAAAGATATGTGCCAAAATATCTACAATATAAAATGCGATGCTCTTAATAAATGCATTAGAATAAGATCTATGAGTAATGGAGGTCGAGTTGTTCAGAGACATAGTCGTTTTATGGACCTCAATTGATGAAATTGATTCATGAAAAAAGCTATGAGGCTCTGATCTTTCCCTGTTAGAACACTCAAGCAAACATCTACTATTATTATTACTAGGTGTTATACCTGAGGCACAGTTATCGTTTTATTTGCAACGCTAGTAAAAAATAAGTTGAAGCTATTAGCTACTGTTTATAATATCCTGATTTTCATGCCTACGACAAGATGGTATACCATTAGTACTACTTCTGTTAAAAAGCTCATTTACTATTCCCCATTCTTTTTTTAAATTACCTTTAACATTTTGAAATTTGTTAATATAAAAATTTTCTTTGCATAAAGGCACCTCAATAGCAATTTCCTTACAAATTTTGTCATAAGCACTACTAAGATGATTATTATTTGGTTGCTTTTGACATTTCACACTTAAATTATTTTTTAAATTAATTTTGTTTACCAGATAGTTAGAAATCCTAGGCTTGAGCTTGATTAGTTTATTATTTTTCTTACGCGCTGTCACCGTACAACTTGCAACATGTGTATTAAGGGTATTAGAAAACAAATTAAAAGCTTCATTGGGATCATTTGATGTCCATATCTCAGACCAGTTTTCAAGCATTAAGTGATTAGTAAGCTCAACGAGGTTCACGTTCTTAGACTGATAATAAGGATCATGTTTTTTACTTTGAACGCTATTCGATTGAAAGAACAAACAGACCATTGAATGGTCAGAAATTCTCAGAGCAGCAGTGCTACTAACGAGACACAATTTAGATTTACAATCAAGCTTACAGAAAATATGGTCAATACAAGTGTTGGAGGGTTGTCTTGTAGGGACATTTACGCACGACTCTAAGCCATTGGCACACATTAATGATTTATATAAACAACAATACCACCTGCAGCGTAGGAGTTATTACAATGAAAGTGGCTCTTATACCCTCGTATTTCATAAGAATCTTTCTCATTATCAAAAATCCATATTTCAGACAAAAAAATTAAATCGGGCTTGTTTAAAAATGACTCCAAGTGAGATAAAAAGAAATCGAAGTTTTTTCGCAGGCTGCGAATGTTTTGATGTACTACAAAAAAATCATTAAATCGCTGCTCACAATGAAAAACGCTTGAACAAAGTTCATTATCAAAATGGCAAAACGGAGTAAAAAAGTTAAAGTCATCAGTTAGATTGTTGAACTCAAACATGATAAACACAAAATAAGTTTAAATGATTAAAGTATTAACATCATCAAAAGAAAAAAATTTTAAAAACATTACCACCTTCTTGTTTCTTCACCCTGATAACCCCCTGCAGGAGGGCTTTGATGACACGACAACGCTCGAGTTGGAGAAAGAGAAGATGAGTTATTATCAGCTACTTGCTGAATGGCGAGTTGAGATGATTCCTTATCCATATCCCGCTGTTTGATGAGAGGCGGTGAGCGTAAAGAATTTCTTCTGTCTTTCTCACAAGACCTACAGTGATAATGTACGTTGTTCTTTTTCATATAGATAATATCACTAGCTTGAATTTTAACACAATTTAAGTGAAAGCAAACTTTACAGTCTTCACACTGAATCTTCGTCTTTGTACTAAGACGATCAACGTTTGTTCCACATATGCAGGGCATTTTTTTATTATTTTTTTTTAAATGAAAGCAAGCACTCGAAATAAGCAAATTAATTATAGTTACAACAGAACTTTGCAGAAGTCCGCTCTTCACCACAGATGAACTGTCACGATCCACCCCAAACCAAGGCCCAACGTCAACGTGTCTCTTTCGACTTAACCTCTACAACTCAAACTCCCAGCATTCAACCCCTGACACACATGCATTTCCCAAATTTTGATCTCAAAACCGGAGCTAAGTATCATAATTTCATTATTTCCCATATTATAAATCCCTCATTTGAAAATGTGTCTAATGCCCCTTCAATTATCTCAGCTTCGCCCTCAACATCTTCGTCCACTAGCTCCATTTCTAACCCCCTTCTGCCTTCCTCAGTTAAAATAACTTAGCAAACTTTTGGCACAACAGAATGTCGTTATGCACTTTCTAGGCTTAGAAAAAAAAAAATGTACAAGACGATAATATACGTCTCCTTCTAGCGAATCTACATGACAAACCCGACTTGGTTTGCTATGAGGAAAAGCTAAAACAAGCGTCATGGTCTCCATACAGCTGGAAGGTCTCCCTACTGGCCTTACAAATCGGAGTAACTTATAAATCAAGCTCCAAGAGATTTTCAATACTCGTATGTCTCCCAAAAACTCTCAGACCACCTTGCAGCTTTCGGTAGTTATGTGCACTCTCACACCTTCAACGAAGCAGAGCTGACAACGACAAATTTTTTCGTCCCTAACGAAAGCGTTTCAACCATCCACTCCTTCGCCCTCTTGATATATCATTCCTCTTACCTTCTGCTATCAAAACGTAAGAAGACTGCAATGTAAGATCCGTGCCGTCTTGCGCCGATCTCATGTTCTCCCATTTGAGGACTACGCTCTGACCGAAACTAATCTAATTCTCGACATAAAGCAACACGAATTATTCCCTTCTAGTTTCAAACTTTTTCGAGACGACAATCTTACCCGTCCAAATGATGATTCTCCTTGTCGAGGTGTCCTATTGGCCGTCCGCAATGACCTAAACTCATCTCCAATTGCTATTTCTACTTCTTCTAAGCTTGACTACGTTTCAATAAAGATAACACTCCCCAGCAGGTCCCTGTACATTATGTGTTTTTACATCCTACCGGCCCAACCAATCGAATGCTATCAACTAGCTATCGATGCAATTGATGAAATAATTAACTTATCTGATCCTCTTGATAATATCATCGTATTCGGCGATTTCAATCTACCTCAACTGCACTGGACTCAACCAGATGATGAAAATTTTTCTACCGCAATAAACGCTTATCTTAGTAAGTGTTCTTTTAATTTCGCCAATATGTCCCTTAATGGTGCCCTTTCCATTTTCTAGAGAATAGAATTATTCAATTCTATTTTTCTCTATGCCCCCTTTTCACGAAATAAAACCCTTCAACGAGCTCCTCGTGTTATAATCGTAGGCTTCGCTCTTTACGTAACAAGAGAAACAAATTATGGCCTTCAATCCAATTCCTTTGCTGACTATTCCAATTATCTAGCGTCATACCTTCAATTCGCCCAACTTTATGACGTTCTCTATCAGCGATACCTTGATAGTGCGCAATCAAGTCTAAACGATTCTAAGTCTTTGTAACAATTGGTTAACTAGCAAAACAAATTCGGACGTTTTTCCTCCATCCCTCTGATAGGAAAACTTATCATCAATCGATGCGCATACCATAGCCAGCTTTTCTGCTACCTTTTTTAAGCAATATTTTGCCAATAATTACTTCGTACCGGATCGCTCTTATTTCAAATACCTACTCAACTTCCCAACTTGCTCCTCTAGTTCTCAAAGTTTTGATCATACTATAATAGAAAATAAATTACAACAACTTAAAGATGAATACTTACCCAGCCCAGATGGCCTTCCATCCATTTTTCTTAAAAAGTGTTCCTCAAAACTTTCCCACCCCTTTCAAATCTTTTCCATTTATTGCTCTCTCTACGTGAATTTCCACAGATATGGAAGTCTTCTTTCATAACACCGATACACAAAAAGGGATTAAAGGGCGAAGTCATTATTTACCGCCCCATAGCTAGACTTTCACATAAGCTTCCAGTGCAAATCTCTTACAATATTTTCCCTAATCAACACGGCTTTCTGGAAGGTAGATCAACTACCACTAACCTCGTTGAATTCGTGTCCGCTGTTCACTCAGCCTTGGAATATGTTAAAGAAGTTGACGTTAAAACAACTGATTTCAGTAAGGCTTTTGACAAGATATCTCATGAACTAATCCTGATCAAATTGCCCGTCCTGGGCTTTGATCCCATTTTGCTAAAATAGATATTTTCTTACCCGGATAATCGTTTTTATAGTGTTTGTTTCAGGTCTGTCCTATCGGCTTCTTTCTTGGACACTTCAGGTGTTCCTCAAGGTAGTCACCTAGGTCCACTTTTCTTCAATCTAACCATTAACGATCTTGAAAAGGTCATTACAACTCTCGTCACGTCTCCTTACAACTCCATTTTCTTTTACACTAACCCTCGAAATCTACGTTGCCCCCGTCCTTTTTATCTACCAATCCACCGCACCACATATGGCTCTAACGGAACCAATCTCCCGTATGCTGTGTAAGGTAAACTCGATTTTAATCGCAGCACTCTTTCTATCAAATTCGATCTCCTTCACCATCCCTAGCTTTAAGCCCTAGTGATAAGTCCTAGATATTGCTGAACCTTAATTTGTATTAGTTGCTAAGTCCTAGTTTTTAAGCTTGTATTAAGCCAAATAAATGCGGGCGTTAGCACCCACCAAAATTAAATTAATGAAGACCACATCCCGCCACTGATGTGGAAGCAGCGCCAGCATCACATCTCTACAATATATGTGAATGCAGCTAGCTAGGGAGCTACCCCAGGTAGACTAGAGGAATAAAAATTTAAAAAAAAAAATAAAAAATTCTGAGTTCTGCCAGACCGATGATGGAGATTCTTTTGAAAGGAACGAAGAATTCGATAGCGAAAGAAGCGGGACAAGAGGACCTAGAAACTGTGTGGAGCCACCCAAGCTAGAGACGTTTTTTTTAATTGTAAACAATTTCTGCCGCGAGTGCGCAAACGTCTCGAAAAAAAATACGAGACACGCAACCCTTAAATAATTTCTGTGTTCAGGATTGTTAAATACCGGGTCACTCTACCGACGAGTGCTCGGTAAATTGGCGCCCTTTTCGTTTTACCCAGGTTTAGCTGCCCTCAAAGCTCAACCTGGACAAACACATAGCTGGGATTGCGGGATCTCAGAGTGTTATTTTTTGAGTCGGGGCAACGTGACCGTTGCCGGTATTCAAACTTAACAATTAGCGTCCAACGTGGGGCTTTTTAATTTCATTTGCCGGCATTTTCTTTCTTTTAATCGTTTTTTTTATCCATGTTTTTTTTTTTTTTTTTCGGTCGAAGTAAACTTGTTGCCGAGTTGATTCGAAATTTTTCTGAAGTAGGGGGAAGTATGTATGTTATTGTAGTTGTGTGTTTTTGATTTGTGTGAGAATTTTGATACTTTTGATTGTTTTTTTTTTGGGAGTGCAATAGTGAAACAAATGCAACAGTGCAACAGGCTGCAACAAAATTAATCAATCAGAGAAAAAATAAAGAAGTACCTGTGGATGTCAACAGTATTAGCTGTCAAGTAGGTGTCTCTTTAAGTGGTGCTTTTTTACTTTTCTAAGTCTAATACCTTTTACGTAATGACTACCACTAAATATACATATATACATATGTATAAACACAAATAAACATTGTCATACTTACTTACATAAAACGAACAATTATTGTGCGATTTTGTCTTTTATGCCAATTCTGAATTCTCTATAACATGTACATATACATGAACATATACAAGAACATGAACACATTCATATACCTACAATATAAATACTGCTTGTAAAATAAACAACAAGAAATATTTATATACATAAGTATATGCATTCTTATTTATATATACAAATGCTTAAATATACCCATTATTTTATTTAGACATTCTCGTATCTGTATACAAACATATATACAATACATATAAGTTAACGTTGCGCACATTGAAACACTCCAAATTCTGCATTATCATCATTTTCCCACGTTAATAAGTGCACGCAATCATACTGTCGTCACCCAACACCTTACACATGCCGGTACCAGGTCCCTGGGAAACATTTCAATACGAAACTGCTGACAATGCGTTTGCACCTGAGCAATGACTTAAATAGAATATTATAAATAGATGTAGAGAACTAGAATTGTTTTAAGTTTGGTTTTGACAATAAAGAATTGCGGTCAGTCTTCCACTGATCGCAATAAAATAATATTTTTAAATATTTTAATTTAAAAATATTTAATTTATATCATACAAGTTTACTTTTTTTTTGGGAATATTTTTGAGTTCTTTGTTTTCTGGGTTGGTTTATTTTGTTTCGTACTTTGAGGTTTCAGTGTTCAGTTTCGTGATTTCAGTGTAGCCATTTGTTTTCAACACTTTTGTTGCAGTTTTTGTTCCCTGGTGAATTACTTTTTTTAGGTTAAGGCTTTTCTGACATGACATGACATAGGTTTTTCTCTCCTTTCTTACTTTCGTTTTTAATACTTCTTTTTTCTAATATGGAAATAAATAAACTCGCTGTGGACGAGATGGAGGCTCGCGGTCTTCTCATTGGCAACTTGTATGCCATGAGGAAGTCGTTGAGATCCGCTCATATGCTGGGACGCAGAGGGTCTCTGACCTTGGACTCGGCCTACAAATTTACATTTGCAGAGGAGCGAGAGGCCACACGGACAAATATAGAACAAATCGAAGAGCTCCTGGAAAAACCTCCAAGTCGAAGGAATACTTGAAGATTCTTACAAAAATCGAATGGGCTCTAGGTAGATTGGATAGGGCGAGAGGCATTTCTCCTGAGCAAATCGAGGAGAAGTGTTATCACAAACATAGGCTAATCGTACTAGCCGAAGAGAAGAGTTAGCTGGTGGTATGGAAAAAGATTCGTACGATGAGGGTGAGGTAGTAAAGAGGACGAGGAATAACCAAAGTGTACCAGGCTCGTTAAGAACCAACGAGAGGCGAACACCAACAACATCAACAGCAAAGTAGGCAAAAAATATTATCCCACCAACAACATCATGCAGTTGACAGAACACCAGTTCGCGCTGTGAGATCACCAGTGACGCCGGCCGTTGCGGAAGAAATCAGTTTCACGGCAGCGATCGCTTGCAGTATGCGATGGGGGAAAACCTAGCCAAGTGGGATATTAAGTTCAATGGGGAACGTTGTGGTGCGTCGGTAAATTCGTTCTTGGAATGAGTGGAGAAGCGGGGTAACTGCAGTTTACTTATTTAGGGCTGCGGTCGAACTTTTCTCACGGAAGGAATTATTGCCCTATACCAGCAATTAGACTGCCGGTCTCTAATGGCAAGAGTTGGTGTCGGAATTGAAACTGGAGCTTCTTTCACCCAACTATGATGACCTCCTATTGAAGGAATCAGGGAAGCAACGGGTCCATAGGAGTTTAAGTGGCGGTGATATAAAACATGTTTGACAGGGTTTCGAAACCGCTAACGGCGCGGCCATCGTTCAGAGAAACCTGGCCCCCTTTTACCAGCAACAACTTGGGCTAGCAGACTCCAAGGGTATTATTGCGGACCTGGTTAAATTAGGTCACTGGTTAGAGACGGTGCGGGGCGACTTGAAACGTTAGCTCCGTCACCTAATCCTAGGTCGCGACATCTTCTAGAGCCAGATTTGGCCTTCGTAAATTAAGTGGTATTTTTAAGTTAATGCACGAGGGATTGGGGTATACTCATTTGGTAGAGCATAAGATTAGGACGTCAGCAGAACCTATTAAACAACGATACTACCAAGTGTCGCCTGCGATGCAGAAACATATTGACTAGAAGCTAAAGGAGATGCTAGATGCGGGAGCTATGGAGATATCGAACAATCCTTGGGCATCTCCGATAGTCCTTATCAAGAAAAAAGATGAGTTTTTTAGGTTCTGCGTCGATTATAAAAAAGTTGATAGGGTTACAGATAGGGATGCTTATCCATTGCCATTTATCTTATCGACATTGGATAAGCTTAGGGACGCCAAATATTTGACGCCATTAGACATTTAGTCGGCCTACTGGCAGATCCCCATGGAGGAGAGATCGCGCCCATTCACAGCCTTCACGGTTCCGAGTAGAGGCCTTTTCTAGTTTAAAAGAATGCCTTTCGCCCTACACAATGTGCCTGCTACGTGGCAGTGATTTATAGACAGCATCTTAGGGGCTGGTCTAGAGCTACACGTATTTGTGTAAATACCTGGACGATATTATTATCGTCGCAAATACATTCAACCAACAGGGTTAATAGTTTGTATTGACAAATCCTACTTTTGTAGGCCGTCTTTGAAATGTTTAGGTTATGTATTATATGTAAAGCGTGACCAGAAGAACAGCAACGGTATGTGATATAAAATTGATTCTGGCTTTATTTTGAAATTGCGTTCATGCCATTAAGTGTGGAATAGCACATCATTCAAATGGTTGTCTCAACCTCGCTGGCAGGGCTTCAAGCGGTCTTTGATGACTCGGTCCAATATGTGGGGCGTTATTCCGGCAATAACGTGTTAGCCTCGAGCTCAAAGTGACTATTGTTTGCCGTCTCTTCACCCATCGATCGATTTTCTCTGAGCTAGCAAGTTGCATTCACATCTATTGTAGAGATATGATGCTGGTGCTGTCTCCACATCGGTGGTGGGATGTTGTGCTCATTAAGCCTCATATTACTTGCCTTTTGTAGGGGTGTAGGCTCCAGGGATCGTGTTCCTCCACCCGTCATCATCGTGTTGGGATGTCTGGCTTAGAAAGATCGTCCGCCCCACCCATTGGCGATTTTCAAACGTCCTGTCTGATGCACCCCGTTGCAAGTATACCGTCTACCCTATGGGCACCAACAATGGTGTTCCTTGTGGACAATGGTTCGTAGTGAGTCTCCCTGCTGTACTTCTGGCTTCACCGAACGAACCCTCTCGTCCTCCTCTGTGAAGAAGGTCGCCCGTGCAAATTATGTTGGTCATTTTCAGAGGTCTGGGGCTGGTGGACCACTGGCTGATGGGACCATGGCTGCCCTCGACCTTCGCCAGAGCTCAATGTTCCCACTCAAAGAAAAGAGGGACCGAAAGGACTTCGCAGTGGAAAGAGAGTCAAACTTGTTCCGGCAAAATTTACAGCAACAAACCCCACCTTCACCTCTGAGGAAATGGGCTTGCATTCGCATTCACCAAACTGTATGTCCACGCTGATACACGTTTGAGGATCTTAAATGGTCCCACGAATTTTGGCGCTAGCTTGACCGCGTAGTAGTTAGCAGCGTCGGACAACACGAAGTTTCGCCACCATACTAACTCGTTCGGGAGGTATTGGACATCTAGCTGTCGGAGGTTGTAGGCTTTCACCGACTTCTCCTCTGGTGCTGCCAAGTTGCTCAATATCTCAAATCTACTACCTAACTCCGGTATATCTAGTTCCCTAATTTCCATACTTTCAATATCGAGGTCCCCACCAATAATACCTGGGGTCTCGCTACCGGGTACTATATCTCTACTACCTATCACAGTACCCCCGCCACCTATCCTACTCTGGGGATAATCTCCCGAGAAATCAAATTCTTTGCCGCGAGTCACTGTCTCTCTCCCGAACTTTATGTAATATGGGAATACCCCCAGTACCTCGCATTGGGCCGTGCAAATCGCGCACACAACCTTCGCCAACTGCGAATCCCAACCTCGGTGATTCTCTGAGACATACGCTCTTTTCTTTGTCTCAATTATTTGGTTTATCTTCTCCGCAGGATTAGCCTGCCGTGCCTGTTAGTGCCCGTGAACCTTATTTGTTACCCGTAAGAGTCAGAAAGAGCTTTAAGCCCCTTCCCCCGAAATTGGGGACATTTGTCACACATGACAACCTTGGGTACGCCGAAAAGTAGAAAGACGTTTTCCTATAGTTCCTTGCACACTGCCCTTGCAGTTGCTAAACGTAGAGGAAAGGGCAAAGGGAGTTTAAAAAAGTAGTCGTCAAAGGTAAGAATATATGTATAACCCTGAGTGGACTTGGGAAGTCCAGATCTACACAAACCATTTCCCAAAATTTTGACACACCTACCCTCTTAACTATCAGACCAGCAGGTCGCTCGTTCAAAAATTTTATCTGTTGGCAAATTTTGCAATTTCTCACATATTTTGTTACTTCTAACCGCATTTTCGATCACGTGCCTCAAACCTGCAGAGATGTCCCCCATCTACTTTCTGTGGAATATCTGTAAATCATATTGATGCAGCGTCACTGTCTATCGACCTAGGCTCTCGTGAGTTTCCTTAAGGTTACTCAGCCATATTAGCGAATAATGATCAGTTACGACTGTAAGCCGAACCTCTTCAATATATGGTCCCAAGTTTTCAATCTCCCAAAGCACAGCCAAGCATTCCTTCTCTCTGTGGTAGAGTAGTTACTCTCACAGAGACCTACTAAGATAACAAAAAACCTTCTCCCCTTCCTCAAACTCCTGAGATAATACGGCCCCTATTCCATAATTCGAGGCTTCCGTCTGAACTATCGAAGTCTGGACATGTCAAAATTCCGTCCATATAAATGTCATATTTTTCTTTAACAAATCTGTTAAAGGTCTAACTGAAGCGGCGAAGTTTGCCACAAAAGTCTGTACCAAGAAATTGTCTCTACAAAACTTCTAATTTCCTTCACACTCTTGGGTGCGGGTACCAAATCATGGTATCTACGTTCTCTGGATCTACGAGTACATGTAGTCCACTCCTATCTACTAACGGTTGACCAGATAGCAATGATAGTTTTTCCAACTGTTATGTTTCAGCAGCTGTCAAAGTTACCAATGACATCCAGCTGTCAAAATAATCAGTAAGGTTGTCACTTTATCAGGCATCGTTTTAATCTTGCCGAACGTGCGGAAATTATTAAAAAATATTATCGGCTCAGTTGTAAATACCCAACGTGAATTTCGTTGTGGAAAAGTTTGAACGTGAATACAATCTTTTGGATGTTAAGCCACCAACAAGACAGAGATTGGTACGAAGTGAAGAAAATATAGCCGCCAGTACCGGCCAGTATAGAAGAAGACCCAGAAATACCGATTCGCCGCCGATATACAGCCTGCATCGATATAAGATTCTGCTGACGCAAGAATTGAAGCCAGATGAGCATAGACAACGCAGTGAGTTCGCTAACTGGGCTCTGGAAATGTTGGCCGGAGATCCGGATTTTGCTAAATAAATCATCTTTTCGAAGTTGCGATTATTGGAGTGCACACAATCCACAAGTGTGTCCGGCCAAGCATCAGTACATCCACAAAGATTGACTGTATTGTGCGGTTTATGGCATGGCGTCATCATCGGACTGTATTAATTTCGAAATGAGAAAGGAGACACCATTACCCTCAAGGGTCTCAGGTATAGAGCGATGTTAACCGACTTTCTGTGGTCAGAGCTCGGCAACATCGATATATTCGAGCTGCGGTTCCAACAAAACGGTGCTACATACAAATGACATTAAACAACAAAAAAAAATACAAATAACAACACCAAGCGCAAAGTTAACACGCGTAAGCAGTCACCTATCTGACGGAAATACGAGAAGGCTCAAGTATCCAGTCAGACGCATCGTATGCATTTTTCACTTGCATGCGCGAACTTGCATGAGCTTTCCCGTGGGAACCAAGGCCATTGAAGTCAATTGTATCGAGGTTAGATTCTAAGTATGAGTTTCATAGTTAGGCAGTTCTAACGAGCACCTGGTTGAATAAACAACATATTAGCATTATAACCTAAAATTCGTGTTTTATTTCGATCCAAGTTGCGCGACTTGTTCGCGCGGATTTTATTTTTTTGGAAAACTCCTTACGAAGGACTTTTACTGGCGCCCGAGCAGGGACCGCCCAAAAACTCGTGTGTGAATCCTAAATAAGTAAAGTGAATGAAACCCAAATCACTTAAAATTCAAAAAAATCAATCTTTGTAAATCTGATATGTGAAGTGAATTTCACCCGAATCACTTAAAATTCCCAAAAATTATTCCTGTTAAATCTGATAAGTGAAGTGAACGAACCCCAAAGTACCTTCAATTCCAAAAAAGTTATCCTACAAAAAGAAAGTAGAAACCAATAAGTGAAGTGAACAAGAAAAACTCGAAGTTACAAACAGTTAAGGAAAAATAAGGAGAATAAACCATCCTATTTTAAAAGAAAGAAGAAGAAGACCAACTAAGGATTCAAACGATGAGGGGCTGTCCTATATTCCTAGGATTATAGTAAGATAATTTTAAGGAAATAATTGTAAGACAAAATATGCCAAATTAATTATATATCTGTTAAGACTAACATAGTCTCTTAAACCAAGAGAAAAGAAGAAACTCAAGTAGAGTTTATTAAACATAGCTCAAAATTATGCCTAGGGGCCAACTCTCATGAAAAAAGGGGCCGGCTTACTTAAGAATTAATTAATTTTAATCACTAGTGGTGAAGAACCTCATACCCTAGTAGGTCGCTGCGACTTTTTACGCATTAACGACTAAAGAGGATCCATATGAGCCTTCCGGACTAAAGTAGCTACCCCGAAAGTTAATGGAGAGCGCTTAGCAGGCATCTAGGGAACTTTAACCCAACGTCATTCTTTTGACAAAACGATTTAAAATACTTTTAAAAAAATTAATTGATCAAAAAAATAATAAAAAAAAATAAAAAATAAAAAATTATAATATTTAGAAAAAGCTATTTGCCACTTCGGTTGTTATTTTACTGTCGTGTTTTCTTATATCTAATTTTGTTCATTTTCCGTGCTCTCGAATACTTCCTTGGTAATCTCTATTAGAATGGATGAGATTAAGACATCCGTCACTCAGCTCACCGGAGCTATAAATTCCGTAATAGAACGGCTTAGGGAAATAGAAGGCCGCATTAGCAGAATAGAACAATTCAATCCACAAGAGTCCATTAAACACGTTAACGAACGCTTAGCGGTTATCGGGAATCGACTCCAAGTTGTGGAGCAGGGAGACAGCTCCGTTCCACTTGCGGAAGTCGCGGTACAATTATGTGGGCCAACATGCGAACAAGACTTAAAGGATATTTCTAAACTCCCTGATTCGGTGAAGGAATTACAAGTCTTTGACGGCAACCCAGTCCAATATGTCTCCTGGGTCTACAGCGTAGAGACAATTCTGAAGGACTATGAAATAGTTCGTAAGAAGCCAATCTACCGTGCGATTTTGCAACATATACGTCAAAAGATAAGAGGCAGGGCGGATTCTGCTCTTGTCTCATACAATATATTCGATAACGATTGGAACGAGATTAAAAAAATTCTCTCGCTCCATTACGCCGACAAGAGGGATATCCGTACCCTTGAGCACCAACTCAATCAGCTCACACAGGGTGGCTCAAGAGTTGACGATTTCTATGCCACCGTGAATCATCAATTCTCCTTGATAATCAATAAGATCAGGGCTGAAACTTACTCTACCGAAACCATGAATGCTCTGGTGGAAACATATAGAAACCGTGCCCTCGACGTGTTTGTTCGTGGGCTTAATGGAGACCTTTCAAGACTCCTTATCATTCAGAAGCCAAGAACCTTGCCTGAGGCATATTCAGCATGCTTAGAGATGCAAAACCTGAACTTCAGAAACAATTCTCTACATGTCAGGGCAGCCAATACAATCTCTTCCCCTGTGAACTACGATTTTAGAGGTAACTCAGGATCTCATCACAATCCTGGAAACCCTAACAAGTCGTATCCTCCAAGAGATAATCCTGCTCATTATTCACATCATTCGGGGAGGTCAAATTCTCAGCAACAGCACCAACCCCAAAGGCCAACAGGGCCAAAGCCTCCGGTAAAAATGGAAGTGGACAATTCCACCCAATCTAGGAAGGTTAACTATATGAATTTGCCAAAATTGGCTAAGAGAGAATCGAAATCCGATTACTACCCTCGAAAACAACAACGGCTTAATCACGTAGTGTCCACAGGTCCGGAAGACACCATGGGTGAAGAAAACCCAGAAATAGAATCCACTAAACTCCCCAATGAAGAGCCTAGGGGAGAAAATTTTATGGAAGGAGCCTCGTTTCCAGCGTACCATACATAGAATATGTAACGCGAGACGGGGACGTCCTAAAATTCCTCATAGACACTGGAGCGAATAAGAACTTCATCAAACACAATTTAGTTCCGTGTCCCGACCCCGTAAGAATCCCATTCCATGTCAACAGTCCTGCCGGAAATATCCTAGTTAGAAACAAAATCTGTGGAAGGTTCTTCCATTACTTAGGTTGTGATCTCGAGATAACATTTTTCATCCTCCCAAATCTGAAATCGTTTGATGGTATAATAGGTGACGATACTCTGAAACAGTTGAAGGCTGTAATAGACAGAGAAAAACATATGCTTACCATTGATTCGAATAAAATCATTCCTCTCAAAAACAGCACTTCCGCTGAATTAATTAGTCAAATGCTTACCTTAGGCGAAAATGTTTCCATGTCAGGAAGATCTAGATTAGGATACCTTTATATGAAGTTCAAAAGTCTTTTTGGTCCAGTGGGGAATGAGAAGGTGAAAACCAACGTCCGAGCCGAAATTCGTACAAACACCGACGAGCCAATCTATTCCAAAAGTTACCCTTACCCCGCTTGTATGAGGGAAGAAGTTGAGAGACAGGTAGGTGAACTCCTATCAGAGAACATCATTCGTCCATCCAACAGCCCGTATAATTCACCTATATGGGTTGTACCGAAGAAGCCAAAGCCAAACGGAGAAAAGCAGTACAGAATGGTCATCGATTACAAGCGTCTAAACGCTGTAACAGTTCCGGATACGTATCCTATCCCCGATATTAACAGCACGCTTGCCAGTTTAGGTGATGCTCGATTCTTTACCACGCTTGATTTAACCTCGGGGTTCCATCAGATCCTCATGAAAGACAAGGACATTCCGAAAACAGCCTTTTCAACGATGAATGGGAAGTATGAATATCTAAGACTTCCGTTCGGACTTAAGAATGCTCCAGCAATCTTTCAGCGCATGATAGATGATGTGCTTAAGGAGTTAATAGGTAAAATCTGCTATGTCTATATAGATGACATAATTATTTTTAGTAAAACAGAGGAAGATCATCTAAGAGACATAGAGATCGTCTTTACCAAAATCAGTGAGGCCGGGTTGAAAATCAATCTGGAAAAAACTAACTTCTTGGCTACCAGCGTCGAATTTCTTGGTTACCTTGTTACTCCCGATGGCATCCTTCCAGATCCAAAAAAGGTTAGGGCTATCGAAAAAATCCTTCCACCGACGAACTTAAAGGAACTGAAAAGCTTCCTCGGATTGACTTCGTACTATAGGAAATTTATCCGTGATTATGCCAAATTAGCCAAACCGTTGACGAATATAACTCGAGGAGAATTTGCACAAGTTCGAGCTAACCAATCAAAAAATGTTCCAATATCTCTCAATGAAGATGCAGTTAAGGCTTTCGAAACCTTAAAGGAGCTACTCACTTCTGCGGAAGTGCTTGCGTTTCCGAACTTCGAGAAAAGCTTCAATTTGACTACGGATGCTTCAAATTTTGCGATCGGAGCAGTGCTGTCTCAAGGTGAGCATGGTAAGGAGAGGCCCGTCGCATACATATCTCGTTCTCTGAATCGAACAGAGGAAAATTACGCGACGAACGAGAAAGAGATGCTTGCAGTAGTCTGGGCTCTGGATAATTTGAGAAATTATCTATATGGAGCAAAAAAGATTAAGATTTACACAGACCACCAGCCTCTTACATTCGCACTGAGTAATAGAAATCACAATGCAAAACTCAAACGCTGGAAAGCAAGGATTGAAGAGTATAACTACGAATTGATTTACACACCGGGTAAATCGAATTTCGTGGCTGATGCTCTCTCACGCCTGAAGACAGAAGTTAACCATCTGCCTGCTCTACCTAGCGGAACCGCAACAACTGGCGACACAAGCACCGAAACTGCAAGCGAGCTACAAGAAGCACTCTCGGAATCAGCCACAGATACTGCAGATGAAGGACGAGCCTCAGGGGCAGACTCATTGACTGGTACGGCAGAAGAAGGACTTTGTGAGCTCTCTAACAGTGATACAGATTCTTGCACCGCGCACAGTGCTGACCAGGATAATTCCGACCTAATACCACATGTAGAAGCTCCAATTAATGTTTTTAGAAACCAGCTTATTTTCAGAGTTGGCATCGATCTTTGTGCTCACGAAGAACCGCATCAGGGCTATCATCGCCATTATATTTCTGCAAGAACATTTTGTCAGGCTAATCTCATAGAAATGCTTAGGGAAAACTTGAACCCAAATGTAGTAAACGGAATTAAAATTCCGGAGAACTTTCTGGGATTGCTTCAAAAAGTTTATCTGGAAAACTTCGGAAAATACAAGATTCGCGTGACGCAAAGGGTTGTCGAGGACGTTGCTAATGAAGACCGTCAATTCCTAATTATGGAGAGGGAACATAAAAGAGCCCATCGGTCGGCAAGAGAAAACAAAGAGCAAATCCTCGAACAATTTTATTTTCCACATATGATGTCTAGAGTAAAAAAATTAACTTCGTCATGCGAAATCTGTAATGCCAACAAGTACGATCGACACCCCATAACTCCCACTTTACAGGGTACACCCATTCCCAAGTATCCATGCGAAATTCTTCATATGGATATCATGGAACTTCAAAACGAGAAATTTTTAACTATAGTTGATAAGTTTTCTAAGTTTTCTAAATTTTTCCACATTAAAGATAAATCTGCCATTTACATTAGATCAAAATTGATTAAAATTTTACATTACTTTACAGTCCCACAAATTTTAGTCACGGACAATGAAAGAGGCTTCCTCAGCCCAATTGTCCTAAACTTTATTAAAACTCTAGGAATCAAATTATACCTAACCCCAACCCACAGAAGCGAGGTAAATGGACAAATAGAAAGGGTACATTCCACTATACTGGAAATTTATCGGTGCCTTAAAACCGAGTATCCAGATTTAAAGGTCAAGGAACTTGTCTACGTAGCCGTAGATCGTTATAACAATACTATACATTCGGTCATCAAACGAAAACCAACTGACATATTCTTTAATAGATCCCAGAGAGTCAATTATCAAAATCTTTTAAACATCCGCTCAAGAATCAATAAAGATCTCAGGGGCATTATTAAGCGAAACATGGAGGCCAGAAATGTAAGGTTAAATTTAAAGAGAGGTAAACCCAGGGAGTATCGCGAGGGGGACGTGATTTACACTGCAATTAAAAGAATCAAAGGAAAAAACAAGCCGTTGTTTAAAAAAGAAATTGTGGCAAAGAATAATCGCGTTACAGTAACAACAGATAGTGGTAGGAAAATTCACAAAGCCCATCTAAAAAATGTCAATTTGCAAAAACAGAATTAAAGCGTTTGAGACTCAAAAAAAAAAAAAAAAAAAAAAAAAAAAAAGGGGGAATGTTTCCCTATATCATAAAAAATTATAAATTTTATAACAATTTCTGCACTTGTATATACTATATGTAACACACATATGTAACTAGAGTTAAGCTTTTATATTTGTAATAATGATCTTATCTTTAAATAAAATAACATATTTGTATTACAGTTTAGTTTTGCTGGTTCCCTCGGAAGCCTTGCATATTTTTTCATATAAATCGCCAATCGTGACGGTTAGAGAAGGTGACGCCTGGATGACGAATGGATACTTCAGGCTTATCCATGTTATTGACTTAAAACTTTACGACGGACTTGTACAACAAACTGAACAACTTGTTACGAAGCATGTATCGGATGAAGAAACCCGACTGGTCTTAAACTATCACCTAAACCAGACCAAGGATCGCTTAAGAGAACTCCGTGATCCACGGGCAAGAAGGGCTAGATCCATAAATTGGATTGGAACTGCCTGGAAATGGCTGGCGGGTTCCCCTGATGCAACTGACTGGGACAAACTCTTACAAACACAGACTGACTTAGCAAAGAACAATGACCATCAGTACAAAATTAACGAGAAGTTGTTTGACGCGACGCATGAAGTTATGAACAAGGTTAACAAAATGATCGACCGCTACAATAACGCCTTACAGAAGGGAGAATCTGAGAAACTTAGACATGACTTACTTGACAAAATACTTATACTAAAAGAGGGGGTAAATGAAATTATTAGGGCCTGCCAAATGGCTAAGACGGGGATAGTGAATAGCAACATATTAGACTCTGAAGAAGTTAACACTATAATAAACGAGCTAGAAATCCTACCTTACCAAAACGTCGTAGAAGCTGTAGAATACGGCCGACCCTCCGTTTTTACGAACGGAACTTTATTGCTGTACGTCCTATCAATTCCGAAGGTCGGACCCAAAATTTTTCATCTAGTGAACGCTCGCGCTGCAATTAATGACGGAAAACAACTTGACTTAAACTTTACGAAACTACTCATAAACTACGACGAAACGTTCGGACTAGAGGGTGATTGCCTTCATATTGGAAATACTTCCGTATGTGAGGAAAGGGTGGTAAAAAAATTACCAGAAGATACTTGTTTACCAAGGATCCTCAAGGGTGGTACAGCAGCTTGCGACTTTAGGAAGAATAATGCAGAGATCATTGAATTGATCGGGGAAAACACTATCTTTATTACTAACTTTAACGGCTCTCTTTTAGATAGGAATTGATCAATTCCTTTAGAAGGCACTTACTTGATCCAACTGGACAACGAGACAATCAGCATCAAGGATCGAACATACTCTAGTACAATTTCCAAGGGTCTACAAGCACTCCCTCCTGTCCTGGTCAACGTAACTAGCAAAAGGGTGAAAATTGATATAGATCATTTACATGACATCAGTGTTAAAAACATAGAACACATTAAATCCTTAAAAGAAAGTTTTAGTTCTTCTTTAATTACAGAAACTTGTATCATCATAGTAATCTTCATTTCAATCTGTTTGCTGTGTGGAAAGATCTACGGGAAAGCCAACATTCCAGAACTTCGTGCATCCTTTCGGCGCAAACAAGTCCCTTGCTCAGCCCAGCGTGTTACCAAGGGGGTTCAACAACCCGATGGAAACCTAAACTGCTCAACATGTTCATGCGTAGATCTGCGGGACGCAGATATTTAAAAGGGCGGCAGTTAACACGCGTAAGCAGTCACCTATCTGACGGAAATACGAGAAGGCTCAAGTATCCAGTCAGACGCATCGTATGCATTTTTCACTTGCATGCGCGAACTTGCATGAGCTTTCCCGTGGGAACCAAGGCCATTGAAGTCAATTGTATCGAGGTTAGATTCTAAGTATGAGTTTCATAGTTAGGCAGTTCTAACGAGCACCTGGTTGAATAAACAACATATTAGCATTATAACCTAAAATTCGTGTTTTATTTCGATCCAAGTTGCGCGACTTGTTCGCGCGGATTTTATTTTTTTGGAAAACTCCTTACGAAGGACTTTTACTGCAACAATCAAAAACCATAAACGATAACAACAAAGAGCGGAACAATACCATAAAACAACAACACCAACAGATACCACACCGGTGCCAGAGGGCCCACAAACGAAATAATAAAATAAATACAAAACTGTAAGGAATGGCATGCCATTGGTCAGTCCCCTTTCCCCCCAGATCTGAACGCCGATCCACCGGAGTAGTTAGGGATCGGCGGTACAGAAAAAAGGTTGCAAGAGGCACTGTAGCTTTTGTTGGGTCGGCAATCCAGAGGATGGCTGGACCGAGACTCAATCTCTTTTGGATGGTACCTACACTTTGTTTCCTTTTGTCCCAACATTCCAGCTACCTTCCTTTCCTTTCTCGTTTTATTTTGCGTTTGTTTTATTTTGCAATATACTTTTTTGGTATAATTCAATTGGGGAAATGTACCCGGGCATTAGAGAAGAATGGAACATTGCTTTTCGCAATTTTGTTGTAGAATCCAATGTTAGGGGACATAATAGGCATAGTTGGGATCCACAACTTCCATAAACTGTCTCAGCGGAGTTCCCAGTTATTACTGGAAGTTTGAGCGAATTTCGATACTGAGGAGTTAAGTCTGAATGTGTAAAATGGAATGATTGAGAGGCATGGCAGGACACGGGTGCACACACTATCAAAGCTTGCAAGTGGTGTAGTTAATAACCTCGTCGTTGGGTTCGCTAGAGCCAAATGAATGTGTGAGTGAACTTGTGTGTGAGTCTGACGGGAGTTGTGGGACAAAACAAAAAAAAAAAAGATTTGGAAGTCACTTTGCTGACGACCAGCGACTAGAGTGACTCATCGAAGATTTTTGATATTGAGAAAAGCCGTTTTCTTTTTTTATGGGAAAAGTAAAGTAGAGTGGAGGAAGAAGATTTTAAGAAAAAGAAAAAAAAAATTTCGAGTTCTGCCAGACCGTGGGTGGAGATTCCTTTGAAAGGAAGAGGAGGCAGGAACGAGGAATTCGATAGCGGGAGAAGCGGGACAAGAGAACATAGAAACTGTGCCAGGAAGGGGCGCAGCACCGCCAGGTAACCAAACTAAGTATAGTCAATTAGTGCAGTGTCGGGTAGGTTAGAGACACGCGATCTTTAAATAATTTCTGTGTTCGGGACTGTTAAATCGCGGGTCGCTCTACCGACGGGTGTTCCGCTAATCACAAAATCGTCGAGCTCCAACGGAGCTGTTATAAGGTGGTGTAAATCCCGTTTATTAATTTTTGTCCCCTTTTCTTTTCTTTTGTTTTCCTTTTCTAGACGGAACGATTTTCCTTTTTTTGCACGCAAAGGTTTAGTGATTCCTAGGAAAAATTATGTGGCGCCCTTTTCGTTTTATAAAGGCATAGCTGCCCTCAAAGCGCTATTTGGACGAACCCATAGCTGGGATAGTGGGATCCCAAGTTTTATTTTTTTGAGTCGGGGCACGGTAACCGTTGCCGGGATTCAAGCCTAACAAAGTTTCGAATTTGACTCTTTATTAGAAAATAACCAGTTAAGCGGCTTATAGTCCGTTATGATTTTAAAAGTTCGATCAAAATGGTAGGGCCTGAAATATGTGGTTGACCACATTATTGCCAATAATTGTTTTTCTATTGTACTATAATTTTTTCTGTTTGGGAAAAGTTCGTGAAGCGGAACACACTGGTTTGTCTGAACCTATTGGGAATTGGGTATTGCTCCGATAACAACGTTATTAGCATATGTGGTCAAACTGAAATCCTTAGTAAAGTAGGATATTGTAATAGAGGGGATAAATTGTTCATTAAAATTTATTCTGTTCCCCTTCTTTAAACATTCTGTTAGAGGTTTTGTTGCATTGTCAAAATTCTTAATCTTCTGTAATACTAAAGCTACATAAGAAGAGCTGTTAGTTCCTTTTGAGTAGTGGGCATTGGAAAATTTTTAATAGCGTGCATTTTATTTGGATTGGGTCTTACTCCATCGGGGGTAACGATGTGATCAAGAAATTCACTTCCTTACTGCTTACGGAGAAATTCTGGTTTATTAAGTTGTATTTTGAAATTTACCTCACGCAATCTTGAAGAGACTTTTCCTAGATTATCTAGGAGTTCCTGTAGAGAGGTTGAGAATACGATAATGTTGTCCATATATACCAGGCAAATTTTCCATTGTAGGTCTCGTAATACATTATATGCTATTCTCTGGAATTTGGAGGAGACATTTTTGAGTCCGAAAGGCATTCGGATATACTCATAGTACCCATGATCAACGGTACATGCAGTCTTTTCTACTTCCTTCCTTGGGTTTAAATTCAGATATAAGGTAGTGAAATATAGGTATTTTTCTACAATAATTTGTCTAGAATTTAGGTAATATTCGGTAATGGGTATCAATGGTGATGCATCATGTTTTTTAGGTACTATCCATATCAGGCTGCTGCATGTGGAGTAGCTGGGTCTAATTATGTTCGGTTGTAATAGTTTTTTAATTTATGATTGGACCTCATTTTAATGAATCTTCGGATATCTATAGTTAGTCAGTTAACTAAAGGTATTTAGTTTACCAATTAATTATTCCAAATTACCATAAAAACAGTACAATTTAAGTATTGGCTGACATATTTACAAATCTATTATTAACAAGTCAATTTGATTTAGCCCCGGCTCAACTCCGGACAGTTTATTGAAATGTTTAATACAAACATATAACTCAACAAACTAAACTTAAAAATATGACTTATAACTAAAAACTATTTTCTTTTTACTTAAACTAAGGTCTTATTATGGGAAAAATGGTTATTCAGGGACTTACGAAGAGCTAAGCCACCGCAGTGGAAATCGAACACTTGGCGCATTCGATTTGTTTCACATAGCATTCGACACAGTGGCTCGTTATGACCATAAGTTGTCCTCTGATTATTCGGACAAAAAAGGTCGACAGATCTTAAATAACACGGGTTGGTTTGAATAGGATTTGGGAGAGTATTGTGGGATAGTCGATGATGCCGGCTAAGAGTTTGTGAATGAAGAGAATATCAGCGGAAGTATCGTAGTAAATCCCCTTATCTCGCTGGCATACTCGAGAAGTGGACGAAGAAAGGTTATGTACAGGGATTTGGTGACATAGGGGTCTGAGAATTCTTTAGACCATCGTTTGAAAAATCCGAGAGCGGAGTTAGCCTTGGTAATTACGGAGTCAATATGGGTGCTAAAATTGGGCTGTGTAGCACAAATGACACCCAAGTCCCGCATTGAAGTAACTGCATCTACTCTTTGATTAGATAAATAATAAGTGCGGGGTGGAAGTGTCAAACGCTTCCGGGAGTAAGAAATGGCTTGGAATTTGTCTATGTTGAGCTCGAGAAAGCTTTTATGGCACCATGTCGAGAACCTATTAAGATCATCTTGTAAAAATTGAGAGTGAGAAAGGCTTGAAAACTGTCTATAGATTTTCATATCATTGGCCTAGATAGATATGTGGGAGTGCTGTATGACATTAACAACATCGTTAATAGTCAATATAAAAATTAATGGACCAAGATAACCGCCTCGTAGAACACCCGAGGTGGCAAGAATTGGATCTGAAAAAGGGGAACGAAAATGAATAAGATAGTAGCGTTTTTTAATGTAGGAATTAATCCAAGAGGTCCATCTAGGTTCGAAACCAAGAGCTTTGAGCTTGAATAGAATTAACTTTTTCAGGATTTTATCAAAGGCCTAACTGAAGTCCGTGGCGATTACATCAGTTTCTTTCCCACAGTGTACTAGAAACAAACTCAATGAGGTTGGTGACTACTGATCTGCCTTTGAGAAAGCCATGTTGGTTAGTTGCAAATATAGATTTACATTGAAAATACAGTGCATCATAAACAATACTTTCAAAAACCTTGGGGATGAAGGATAGTTTAGCAATGGGGCGATAATTGGTGATATCGTGCTTTGGCCCTCATCCAGAGATGGGGAAAGAACTGACGAGGGAGATATTTAGCAACAATTGTTCAGGTAACCAAAGTATTCAGGATTGACTAAAGAAGTTCGCAAATAGATTAGCGATGGTTGTCCGAAGACATATTAGAAAATTTAAGAGTTGATGGAGAGCTATCGATTTTTTTAGGATCTGCGAGATGTCTTTGGTAAATAGATTCAGCAGCTAGGGAGAAGTGATGTAGGCTAGAAGGTAGTTTTCTTGGTCGAAGTCAGAACCAGACTTAACGCATTGGTGCCATAACCTGTTTCTCTTATTACGAAGTGCACGAAGTTCTTTGTTATACCAGGGAGGAGATGACGAAGCATTTCTGCGTCGAATTAAAGGAGTAGTTTGCCTTATACAGTGCAAAATGTTATCGTAGAAGATAACTACAACAGAATCTGCAGTTACATTATTGTTGTGTAGAAAACTAAAATCAACATTTTTGAGAAGGTTGTTGAGTTTAGTGTAATTGGTTTTACGGAAATCGAAGTGGAAGGAAGTTTCTGAAAGCCTCAAGGAATTATTGTTATCATGCGAGGAGGGGTGGGTGAAGACGGTCTAATTTTGGGAGAAGAAGTTCACACTCGAGAGCAAGATAGTTCATGGTGTCGGATGTAAAGATCAGATCTAGTTTCCGACCCATTAAGTTAGAAATTGAGTTTATTTGAAAAAGGCCAGGGTTTGTGAGACAATTTATGAAGAGGATTCTTTTGTCATAAGTTGCATTTGTTGCAACAAGATAGGATTCTTCATCCGAGTGAGTCCATTGGAGAAGGGGGAGATTAAGATCGCCGAGAGCAATGATTTCATCACAGTTATCTGTGATTTTAAAGAGGGAATCGACCACTGATAACTGTGTATATAATATATATATGTTAAGGTTTGTATTTGGAGGTAGCAACTTTAATACAGATGATTTCAAAATCGGCGGTAGATGTTTTTTTGACGAGCTCGGGGTTCGAACGAACTTTGACTGCCAGAAGCACACATTGACCTATAGAGTCATCCTTGTTTTCACGTCAATCATCGCGAAATAAGCGGAATTCAGGTGTAAATAGTTCGGAATCCTACGGAAGCTGTTGAAAGTTGAGGTAAATAGAACAAGCCCCCTCATATTTTGGTAGTAAAGTGATAAACGATTGTTTGCTGGATTGTGGGGCGTGTTAGGGACGATAGTACCTTTAAAGCTAGAGCGCGTTTTTTTTGGAGATGCAAGACACGTTTGGAAGAGACATGAGCGGCGTATGAGGAGAGATCGTTGTCAACGTCTGTGGAAGAGATATTGAAATTGTTGTGAAAATCGGCTAAAATTCGTCGAAGATCTTTGGGATCAGTCTGGAGTCCTTCCATTTGGATTGAATCCATGAGATTTGTACGAGTTATGCAGATAGAATTGGGCTTATCGTATAAGGAAGCAAGGTAAAGTCGCACGTGCTGATATAGCCGACAGTCCCTCAGGCGGGTGAGGATACAACGACCCACAATTTCCTACATCGGCTAGCTTCTTGGTTAGTTTAACTGCAGGTGGAAGCAAGGGATCAAGAACTGTGGAGGATGAGGTTTCAAGAGTATTAGAGGAATTATGGTCAACCCCCATCATGGATGAAGGGGGATTAAGTGTATGAGAGCGGACGAAATTCGGAAAAGGAGGCGTAAATTGATGGAAGTTTAGGATGAGATGTTTGGATTTTTGTAGGAGATGGATTGGCCGTAATATTAAAAGAGACACGTTTGGGTGGGAAAGATTTTGTGGGAGGCAGACACCTTTATGTTTTTTTAAGTGGACGACATGAGGAGGGGAAAGCAAATAATTCTGTGGAGAAAACGAGGGAAATAAGCTAGTCTTAAAACTCTAGTTGGGGTCTCGATGGGAGGATTTGGATTGTTTATTGCACATAGCGTTGCAGTTTTCAGGGGGTTTGTGTGGCTTGGGAAACTTAGGCTTATGAGCGGAGTTAACCCTAGACGTAAAGGTAATTTTGTGTGAGCGGAGTTAACCCTAGACGTAAAGGTCCTTTTGTGCTCGGTTTGGTTATATTTCAAAATCTGCATCTTCATTCCATCAAGTTGAAAAGTCTCTGAGGATTGGCTACATATTTTTGGGGAATGTTGAATTTGAAACGAGAAGACTTTGACTTGTTGGGCGATCTGATTTTCTGGTTGTTGTCTATGGTGATTTTAAATCTGCGCTTAAAAAAGTTTACAAGCCAGATTGAGTCTGTTGTGACACATAAGCAATCGAGAATGAATGTAAAGGATGTTACACACTCAGACTTGTTGTAGTTGTCGAGTTTTTGAAGACGTTGTTTCCATTCCGAGGATGGCCAGAAAGTACCAAATCGAGAAAACGTCTCGATTTTCAGTGGATTGACTGCGATGTCTCAGAAGGTACAATGACAGCGTTCTCGAGCATTTCAGCTAGTAGGGATGTATTATATATTGCGCTATGTAGATTAGGGCTGTGGTTGTACAGCAAGATCGTCAATTTTGTTGAGCATCGTTCTAGTGTCATCAACGATATCGCCAAGAAGTAGGTAGGATGCTGCTTCTCTGGGGGAGGAGCACTTGAGTTTGATGAACCTTCGAAATATATATCCACGTCTGTTCTTAAGGCATTAAGAGCGTCAGCAATAAACAGAAAATAGGACTTAAGGGCATGTTTGAGTCATAGTGACATCACCACGAAGTCGACCAATCAAGAGGTCATATTTTGATCAAAAATGCCCCCGCAACGTAATGCATTAAATGTCAAATCAACTTAAAAGATACATATAAAAAAAAATATGCATAAGGGACAGTTCTTACATTCAATAAATTAATTTCTATTATAATAATGAAATTCTCGTTACATAAAAAAAAACTCGGTTCCTTTACAATCGGAATTCAATTTTATTCTTATGAATTTAATCCATACGAAGTTAAAACTTAACTGACCATATGCCGAGTATGTTACATATCGTTACAAAGTTAATGACATTAATTTGTACGTGCATGTAACACATGGGCTAGAAAGTCCGTGCCGTTATATAGTAAAATACAAAATTTTTGCAAAATTCAACTTTATTTATCAATATAGTAGCCTTCGAGGGCGATACATTGATTAAACGATTTTTCAATCTTTCGATACCAGTTTTGTAGTACGATTTCGGTTTAGCCTCAAAATAGGCCTCTGTTTCGGAGATTCGGTCTTAAATCTCCTTCCTGCGAGCATTCTTTTGAGGTCTGCGAACAGAAAATAGTCGCTGGGGGCCAAATCTGGAGAATACGGTGGGTGGGGAAGCAATTCGTAGCCGAATTCATTCGTTTTCATCGACTTGTGACACGGTGCATTGTCTTGATGAAACAGCACTTTCTTTTTCTTCAAATGCGGCCATTTTTCTGCGACTTCGTCCTTCAAACGCTCCAACAACGCAATGTAATAGTCGTTGTTGATAGTCAGCCCCTTTTGGAGATAGTCGATGAAAATTATTCCATGTGCATCCCAAAATACGGATGCCATAACCTTGCCAGCCGACTGTTAAGTTTTTGATCGTTTTGGTCGAGGTTCGTCGCCTGCTCGCCACTCAGCTGACTGCCGACTTGACTCTGGTGTGAAGTGATGGAGCCAAGTTTCATCCATTGTCACATACCGATGCAAAAATTCGGCCTTATTGCGGTTGAACAGCTTTAAACACTCCTCTAAATCATCAACACGTTGTTGTTTTTGGTCGACTGTGAGCAAACGCGGCACCCACTTTGAACAGAGCTTTCGCATGTCCAAATATTCATGTACTATATATCCAACAGGCTCTTTTGATATCTTCAGAGCCTCAGCTATCTCGATCAACTTCACTTTACGGTCATTCGTAATCATTTTGTGGACTTTTTTGATGTTTTCATCTGAAACAGCCTCTTTTGGATGTCCACTGCGTGCATCATCTTCGGTGCTTGTTTGACCCCTTTTAAATTTTCCAATCCACTTGCGAATGGTTCATTCGGCTGGTGCAGAGTCCGGGTAATACTTATCAAGCCATTTCTTTGCATCGGCTGCATTTTTTCCCATCAAAAAGCAATGATAAATCAACACACGAAATTGCTTTGAATCCATTTTTTTTCACAATAACAAAAGTTTCTTCACTCACAACGCTATATCTCGAGAACGGAACGGACTTTTCAGCCCATGTGTTATATTAAGTATTTAAGTGAACTAAACAAAAGGGTTCTGGGAGATGTTCTCATATATAATGTTAAATATGTATGTATATCTTTATGTACGACATTAAGGTTGTAATGCAATTTTCTACATCCTCCGCCGCCAAAGTGTGCGATTATTGAATTTCCATCGAATACAGCAACTGGACGTCGTAACTTTGTACCATTAGCTAATCTGATCTGACTGGCTCGCACTTTGTTATCACGTCCAGGAAAAACCTCTTCAATGACTGCCAACTTCCAGAGGGTTTTTGGTAAAAGGGATCATGCACAATAACGACATCATTCGGTTGGAAGTTGGAAGTAGTGCCACTTTTCCACTGATGAACCGTGCGAAGTTAATGAAGATATCCAAGTTTCCAACGCTTCCAAATATATCGTAGCCTTGATAGCCTGGAACTCCTTTTTTTTCATGAGTTTTCTCTTGCGTTAAGGGCATCAATGAAATTTTCGCCAGAAAATAAAATGAGATGGCGTTAGTGGATTAAGATCTTTTGGATCGTCTGTTAAAGGTCTTGCATTAATAACACTTTCCACCTCGGTCAATAGTGTACGCAATTCTTCGAAACCTAAACTGCTCTACCAAGTAAAATCTTCAGCACTACCTTTATGCTTTTGACAAGCCTCTACCAAAAACCACCACACCAGGCAGCCCTCTCAACAATATCTTTCCACCTCCCTTGTTGCTTACAAAACGCTGTATTGAGTCGCTCCCATGGTGTCGTTTAATGCCTTCAGCTCCCTTGAAGCCGCCTTAAACGTTTTGGCATTATCTGAATAAATTGTGTTTGATTTACCTCTCCTAACAAAGAACCATCATAAGGCAAGCAAGCAGCACTCTGTTGTTAGGTCTGTAACAAGTTCCAAATGAACGGCTCTAATTGAACCGCATGTCAGCAAACGAAAGTATACCTTCCTCAATGGTTTGCCTATTAAATATACAAAAGTATACCGTAGTCTACACCTGTCATATCGAAAGGTTTTGAAACAAGCATCCGGTCACGAAGTAATGGCGAAAATGGCTGAGTCCCAGGAAGAGCTAGCAAACGCCTGCCTACAACACACCGAGAAATTACCGATTATAGAAGTTGTCGGCCGCCGATTATCCAAAATTTATTCCTTATCTCAGCAAGTGTTGTATTTGTTCCACATGCAACATTGTCATATGAGCATCAAAGACAATGAGCTTTGTTACATGTGCTCGCTTGGGTAGAAGTATAGGAAATGCATTTATATCAATCCGATCAGCGTCGCCAAGCCGACTGTTTACTAGCAGTAGCCCACTCTCAAGAATTGGATTCAAAGTACATATATAAAACAACATTTCTCAGCTGAATATCTTGAATTTTGTTTGAAAAATCTATGGCTTGAACATACTTTAACCAATAATCCTCAGCAAAATGAATTTCTTCGGCAGTTATCTTTAGCAAGATCTTTATCTTTGATCCTCTTTCGCCAAATGCCAACAAAACGCATTACAAGTGCAGTTATTCGTAATAATTTTCTCCAAGAACTGTGTCTTTCCATTCCCAAAATAGGCTTCTTCTCTCTGGTCACACAATTGTCTAGGAAATCCTGAGTAAACGAGTCCCTTTGACTGGGAGGTTGTCGGATGCCAATTGTTTTAAGATCCCAAAATTTGCTTTCATCAAGTACAGTCAGATGGTAAACCTTTGTCTAACAAAATTTACAGCCAAATCTAGAAGCACAAAATGGAATACGACCTTGCAAGGTCCATCCAAACAATGTCTCTATAGCCATTAATCGATCATCGATACGTATTGTATTTCCCGTAACGATTCGACAATAATTTTCCGCACCGATCAAAACTGATATACCATTATATGGCCGACATTCAAACAGTCGATCACCAGTCAATACTAAATTAAAATCGCATATATTATTTCGCTTCGGAACGATTAGAACATCAAGACAAATTATTGGTACAACTACGGCATCTAGTTCCAGCATACCATATTTGCGCTATGCTATGCCTTTAATTTTAATCGAACTGTTTTGTATTTCATATTTCTTGGTTTTCGAAGGGTATAATACAAATTTTTCGCGATCCGACTACTCGAAAGCAAAGTTTTTCAGGTAACGATTCTTTGATGAATGTCGTTTGGCTACCTCCATCCAATATTTCGCGCACATAAGCACTAACATTGTTCATACTATTGAGCGCGAAAACCGAAACAGTCTGCAAAAGAACACTTGTCTTATTCTGATTTGCACTTGACGTATATAAATTGAGAGATTGTGTCTGATTAGAGTTTTCTAACGGGTGTGACGTTGTTTTATGGTTATCTGGGTCGCACATTACTTTTGAATGCCAACCTTTACTTGTATTACAACGTAAATTTTTAAAAGAGCATTTCTTAGCAGAATGACCCCGAGTGGTACAACGAAAGCACCTCCCATCTCGTTTAAGTAAATTCTTTCGCTGTATTAGCGTTAATGATGCACCACACTCTTTGGTGGAATATGATGTAGATTTGCAAAAGAAACATGAAGTTTGCGGATTGGAAGCTGTAATCAACCCAGCAGCTGTGGAATACTGTTTTAGATGCTTTTGCCTATGCCTTTCCTCTAACGAATTCTCAAGTGCTGTGATTTATCTTTTGATGAACGTTAGTATACCTTTAATTTGTTTATCACCATTGAGAACAAAGAAGCATTCACTTTCTGGTTGAGAAGCTGCATCCATAATAGCAGCTAGATCAGTGTCCACTTTAGGGGATTCAGGTTGATATCTAAAATAATGCGAGCAAAGATCATTTGGAAGGCAACACAGCAATTTTGATTTAAGCATTATATATAGAATAACTACTGGAAGAAATTCCTAATGGTGCTAAAGATCTAATGGAAGAAGTCACTGTGTTGTAAATGTGACGTAAGCCACGAATGTCTGTTTTCGAGATAACCTGGGGAATAGACATCATTACGTTCATATTTTTATCTATTAATTTTTCAGTGTCGCCAAATTCTTCTTGAAGTAAGGCTAGAGCCCTGTCATAGCAACTGCCACTAGTAGTAAATCCGGCTATAACTTCGGCTGCTTTCCGTTTCAGTGCTGACTGGGGGTAATTGAATTTGTCCGCACCCGACAAAATTTCTTTACTATGGACCGCAGTTTTGAACTGCTCCCAAAAAGGAAGCCACTCCTGAAAATCTCCCGAAAAGGTTTTAAGCAATAACTTCGGAAGCTTAACTCCATTTGAATTATCGCGCGAGGAGACTACGGTACGAGCTAACGGGTCGTTTTGGGCTTGCATACGTTGCAATCGTTCGATTCTTCGATTCAAAGGCGCCATAACGGAAATTGCTTTGTCTTCATATTCGGCGACTGTTTCCATGTCCTTTAATTGATCTTCGCTGGGTTTTCTACTAAAAGTTATATCCTTATTGGCCTGTGTAAGACACTCATGGGCGGTTTTTAAACGTTGTAGCAAGACTGAGAGTTCTTCTCGGTATTTATCCCCACATTTTCGTTCTCGGGTGTGGGAATAGATTCCGACGACTTTAAATACTCGTTCGCGTTTTTGCAACTCGCGTTACTCGGCCTCTACTTAATCCTCCATTATTTTTTCGAAGATTTCCTCTGCTTCAAGGCTTTCGGGCTCGTGTTTTTATGACTACTTTTTGCTTTTCAGTAACTTTTGGTATTTTTTGTTTTTTTCGTGTTTTTAGACCGTTACGTTTTTTAGATCTTTTTACCACTATTTGGTTGGTATTACAATTCCGAGCAACATCTTTGGATGACAGAGTCCGGTTTTTTACGATGGTATCCACTATTTTCCTGTCCAAATTTGTATCATGTGCTCCACTTTTAGCTCAAATTTTCTGTTTTCGCTTAACTGTCAACGTCTCCAAATATCGTTTAATAACAGAATCCACTGTGCTGCGTGCTATGTTTAAATTTTTTGCGATGAAATGTTTTGAACGCGAAGTGTTTTCGAGCCATTTGTCGGTGATCTTTTTACGGCCTTCCTCTTGACTCATATTTTATAAATATTTTAAACCACACCGAACTAAAATCAATAACAAACTGAAACTAGAGAATATACAGGCTAATTTGGGTACAAAACGGGATTGAAATTTTTACGCATTGGAAGTATAGCCCGTATTAAAATTTACAGATTTTATTCGTTTCAGTCCTTAGTTTCGCTACCGTATCAGCTTATTAGATGTCGTTGATAAAATCCAGCCTGTGTCGAAAAAAAGGAGGACAGCAAGCCCCTAGATACCACGCCGACGATATCCAGGAGGGTAGAAATCAAGCTGCCGAAGATCAACTTACCAGTTTTCTTGGAAACGTATGAGATGTTCGCCTCGTTGGTCCACCACAGCCCATCGCTATCAGAAATTGAAAACTTACACTATCTGAAGTCAACGTTATCTGGCGAAGCTGAACGGCTTCCGGCTCACCTAGGGTTTGACAAGAGAAATTACACCAAGGCTTGGAGCATCGTACCTGACAGGTACGACCATACACGCTTCCTCGTCAACACGCAACTGTAGTGTCTGCTCAACCAGCCGTCGGCGACCCAGGAAAGAGCGGAGTCCATCAAGAAGCTACTGGATACGTCGACAGAGGTTGTCCATAGCCTGACAAACTTGAAGGTGCCTGTTGAGCACTAGGATGCGGTGCTTATCTTCGGACTGCTACAAAAACTGCCATCAAAAACTCAGCAGCTTTGGGAGGAGAAGCTAGGATTCAAGGAAAACACCAAGGAACAGCCAACGTTTGTGGAATTCAAGCAATTTCTGGGCACTAGGTTTCGCACTTTAGAAGCTGTTACACGTAAGCAACCCAGACCGTCTGCAGACTGTTCAAGAAACACATCACAACGACATGCGTTCCATTCGACAACCAAATCCACCAAATTTGCCTGCAAGGTTTGCAGCAAGGGTCAGCTCGCGATTCGTAAGCACGGTCGTTTTTTGAAGATGAGTATCCCAGACAAGTGTCAGTGTGTAGATAGGTTAGGCCTCTGCAGAAATTATTTAGTCTACAGCTATTCGTCATAGATGTGACTACTGCCAACAGTAGATTTGCTGCTAGGTAGTGACGCGTTCCTAGAAATTCTGTTTCCTGACGTGATTAGGTCCCAGGAAAAGGACGTATAAGTCCTTCAAAAAACCAGATTAGTTTGGATCCTTTTCGGAAGAGCAACTGCAGAGTCGCGACCCATAAGAACTTTCCTTCAAACAGGAGATTTTGACGTACAAATTCGCAAGTTCTGGGAACTGGAAGAGTTGCCATTCGAGACCGTTAAGACTGCTGAGGACATCGCTTGTGAGGACCACTTCACCAAAAACGTGCGCCGCATGAATGATGGGCGTAGCGCAGCCATTTAAAGGTAACGTGTTACGTGAGCAGTACGTAGCATGCATAAAAGAGTATAAGGAACTCGGTCATATGGTTGAAGTCGAAGGATCCTCACTAATCAATGCCGGACACTATTTCTTACCGCATCACGTCTTCATCAGGGAAGGCAGCTCTACAACCAAGCTGAGGGTGGTCTTCGACGCTTCTTTTAAGTCAGCTAACGGAGTCTCCTTAAATGACCAGCTCCGGGTAGGCCCGAGACTTCAACACAACATTACGGACATAATTCTTCGGTAGAGGTTTTATCGCTTCGCAGACATCGGAAAAATGTACCGACAAATATGGGTAACAGAGCAAACTACCAACCAAATCACTGAAAGTATACCGCCTCAAGACTTTGACATTCGGCACGGCTTCTGAACCATACCTGGCTATCCAGTCGTTCATAGACCTCCGCGGTGTTTAAACGTGTTTCGGTTTGCGATTAAGTACATAGTAAAATCTAAAAGAAAGACATTTGAGGAGTGTTACATAGGCTCCAATTAGCACAGTGGCAGTGTGTTCGGTCGACATATCTTAGGTCGTGGGTTCGACTCCGAGTGAAGTAAATTTTTTTTTTGTTTTTGTTTTTTTTTTTTAATTTAAAAATAATAAAAAGTGAGTGATCAACATCACGCGATGTATTCGGAAGAGCATATTGGCATAGCGGGACCAGCTGAAAAGTAAGGTGATGTGTTCAGTGGGTCAAGCCAACAGGCGGTATTGGTTGGGCCAAAGATGAAGAGGAGGAGGAAGATGAAGCCTGCTCCGAATTCATTGAAGCGCACTTCCCTCTCAGCATCAACAGAAAAGCTGCCTGACGGAGCGAGGGAAGAGGTTCGCGCTATAACAACAAGGGCAGCAGCACGGCAGCAAACAAGGCAAAAGGCAGTTAATGATCATCTCCCGTATGTGCCTGATGGTAGAAAAGAAGTTAGCAACATGTTTGCATCTCTGGCAGCTTCTGAGTCAGAAGATGAAGAAGAGGAGGTGGAAAGAATTCATGCCAACATTAAAGAGCTTCAGCAAAGAGTGCTAGCTATTAAAGCTAAGCAAATAGCAAGAAGGGAGAAGGAACAGCTAGGAGAATTTCTAGACTCTCAGCAGCCACAACAACAAAAACCAAACCAGCAGCATACAGCTACACAGGCTCAAAAAATATATCAGCAGGCACCACAACAACAACGACAACAACAGCAGTAGAAGAGCCAGCAACAACAACAACTGCAATCACAGCAACACAGTGGAGCGCTATCATAAAGTTTGAAATTTGTTGAAGGATTCGACGACGGAGTTCTTCTCCTACACCCCGAAGGGGGAGAAGCTGCAAACTATGCTGCTGAGGGGGTTAGAACCGTCTACGGATCCGGAGCAGCTCCTTGCACTGCTTAAAGAAAAGGAGTGCGAAGAGCTCAAATTCAAAAGGGAGAAGCGGAAACTACCGTTTTTTCTGGTCCAGCTAAGTCCCAACAGCAAACTGGATGGTCTAAGGAACATAAAAGTTCTACACTACCAGGTTGTACACTGGGAGAAATTAAAGAGGAGCGAAAACATTTTACAATGTGTTCGCTGCCAAAGGTTCGGGCACGCCGCATCGAACTGCGAAATGCAGCCTCGATGCGTGAAGTGTGGAGAGAATCATAAGTCAGAGGAATGCGCTCTAGGTAAGGACGGAGCGTCGAAAAAAAGCCAACTCTCTTGTGCTTTATGTAGGAACACGGGACACACCGCAAACTATCGGGGTTGTCCCAAATTCCTATAGAAAGAGTAGATCAAACACCAGCCGTTACTCCCCATGTTACCTACGCCCAAATGGCGGCAAGTAGGGGAAATACGGCACAACAAACGAAGGTTGCTTCTCAGGCCCCAGCGCCTAGAGTACCGGAACCTGCAACTGACATGCTAGCTATCTTGCTCTCTCTATTCAGGGGCAGATGGCTCAGCTTCAACGTCAAATACAAGAACAGGCTACACGGGAAGGTCAAATATACTCGCTGCTGCCGGGCCTGACACACCGTCAGTCGTAAAGGGGACGTACATGGCGGAGCAAACTCTAAAGGTCCTTGCAGTGAATGTTAATTTATTGATTAGATTCGAACGACGAGCCACACTATTTAAGTTGCTAAAGACCAAGCCCCTGATGTCCTTTTGGTTAGCGAAACTGAACTTACCAAAAGACACGAAATGAGGCACAGAAGATTCAAAATATTGCGAAGAAACCGACTCAATTCCATTCAAGGAGGAGGTGTTGCGATCTTTGTAAGAAAGGGACTACGTTTCAAAAGAGTATACAGTCGTGTAGTGCGTAGGTTTCAGGTGCTGGAAGCATGTGTCATGTACATCCCTCTCCGTAGTGGAAAGCGGTTGTACATGGTGTCTGTCTATGAATCTAAGGCTACTCAATCAACCTTATTCATCTCAGAGCTCCAGACACTTTTTCGATTCCTGAGGCTGGTATTGGAAGACAACTATTTTATTATCGGCGGAGATTTCAACGCCAAACATAGAGATTCGGGAAATAATACACCAAATACTAAAGGGAACCTACTACTCAATTGGTGGAGTCAGTACAGTACAATGTATCGACACGGTCTCAAAGCGACGGACAGTCCGTCGTTTCCCAGACACGGGTCCTACTTGGATCTCCTGCTATTCAACACACGAATAGAACTAACAGGCACTAACCAACATACCATAAACTGTCTACGTACTTTCGTGTATGACAGTGATCATTGCGGTCTCAGTACCGAAATAACAGTTCCGAACGAAATTGCGGAATTAGATGAGTTTGTTCAAAGGCATTCCTACAACTATAGTAGGGTGGTTTGAACACACTTCTCCAGAACACTGACGAGAGCATTCTCCTCGAATTCGCTCTACCCACCGCCCCACAAAAATCTGTCAAACGAGGAGATTGACGTGTATCTAAAACTAATGGACGAGACAATTAAACGAACTATTGACAAAACGATACCTCGGTATCAACACACTGACAACGAAGACTTATTCCGCAACGCAACTATTGACGCACTGCACCGACATAAAAGTAGACTGCTGTCAATACTAAAAACCTTGTACAGACAGTTTACTGACAGACATAACCCGGAGATCATGACATTGAAGCTGTCGATTAAAAACCTCCAAACATTAATAAAGGAAAATTACAGAAATTCTGTAAGTTTGTATTGGAACAATAAAATTCGGGTTGTAAACACCAGCAACCTGAATGTGTTCACGCAAATAAATAAGATATTTCGGAGAAATAATCAAAACGACCTTCCATGTCTCAAAATCGAACGACGAACAACGAACAAATACTTGTAGCAGCAGGTATCGATCCAGATGAGGCCGTTGATGATGACAATTTCTTTGTGATCGAGGATCCGCAGGAGAAGGTAGAGGCTATAGGAGCGACTTTCCAGGAAGTATACAAGGCGAGTGTTATCATTGGCAAGAACCACGACCTCGAGAATCGAGTCCTTGTGCACAATTTCTACCCTCGAAATGAAATAGAGAATTGGCGATTCGAGAACTCGGGTTTCACCCAGTTTAGTGACGAGAATATGTCAAATAACGTCATCACCAACGAAAGGGTATTACCACCGTTCATTTCGAAGGAAGAGCTCCAAACGATATTCGAATCACTTAAAAGTAAGAAATCAGTGGGCACCAATGAAATAACCAACATTGTGCTTCGACATCTCCCACTAGAAGCGGTAGACATTTATACCACCCTGTTTAATAATGCAATGAATAATGCACATTATCCAGCGCATTGGAAACAGCGGTGGTACATCCCATTCCCATCATATCATAAAGATACTTCTAATCCGGCGAATCTCCGCTCGATCAGTCTTCTTCCAAACATCAGTAAGGTTTTCGAGAAGGTGATCAATAGAGTCCTGACTAAGTGGGTTGAGGACAAACATATAGTTCCGGATAATCAATTCGGTTTCAAGGCGGGGCATGATAACATTCATGAAACAGCAAGAAACAGTGCACTGCCTGATTGACTTGGAAAAAGCCTTCGATACCGTATGGTTAGAGGGACTCTTTTTCAAGCTGCACAGGTTGGGCGTTAGGAAACCACTTCTGTATATTCTTTTTGATATGCTCTCCAGCAGACAGTTCATCGTGAAGAATGGCGATGTGACTTCTGCTGGAATATTTAACATTAAAAACGGTCTGCAACAAGGTGCGGTGAATTCGTCGATCCTATTCAACATTTACATAAGTGGTCTGATAGGTTCACTTCACCATGCCATAGCGTACGCAGACGACTTAATCGCGTACAGATCAGGTCCAAAAGCTGAGGTCATTAATATGCTTTTGCAACGTGACTTCGAAAAAATTAAGCGATATTGCAACGACTGGAAGCTGAAAATCAACTTTCAGAAATCGGAAACCATTCTCTTTAGGACGCCTTTGTCTGTGGCCTCTAGGGATACCAGAAAGAACTGCCGAAAGTTCTCTATCGTCGGACAACATGGACAGCCACTTGCTTGTCGAAATGTAGTCAGATACCTTGGGATCTGGCTAGATCAATATCTATATTTTAACAAACATATAGATGTTGCTCTGACCAGAGCCAGAGGTGCTTTTGCCCTTACAAAGAGACTATTTTATAACAGCCAACTCGATGCGAGGGTGAAGGTGATCTGCTACATGGCTCTTATCAGGCCCATGCTTGTATTTGGATGTCCTGTCTGGTTCAACGTGAGAGCAAGTTTATTGGAAAAGATTCGGGTGTTTGAGAGGGCTTGTCTTAGGACTTGTCTTCGCTTAAACAGAACACTAGAATCCGAGTACATAAAATTCTATCGTAATAAGTTCTTGTACAATAGGGCGAACCTAATAAGAGTGGACAATTTTGTCATTAAGTTGACTCATCGAACAACCTGATCTCCGGGGCTTACTACCCTAATTATATGTATCACGAGAGAGTTCGCTTTGACGGCTTTATTCTTCCAGAAGCGTTCCTCTACTTAGATAGTAAAGGTCTGATCCAGGACAGATTGGCGGTGCCGCTAATCTTCCACGTCGCTCGAAAGGCTGCGGACAGGCGACTCAACTACGACAGAGACGTCGCACACGGCAGTACGGAGCGTCTCCGGTTCAGTAGGGCGGTAGGATGTTGCTCAGCAGCACCAACAATTTTGGTGGCTTTTTGAAGGAGAGGATGCTTCGTCGTCGAATTCCTCCAATACTTAGTAGCTTCATGTGAAGCAAAGTTGGTCGCCTAATTTTTTTAGCCATGGCCGGCTTACACAGTTTTAAGTAGGAGTAAGTTAAATTTAAGAAAAAAAAATATATAAAAACAAAAACAAAAAAATTAATAAAAATAAAAAAATTACAAAAAAAACACATATATATATACATATATCTATATATTATTTATATATATATCATGTATGTATATATAATGTATGAGATGTAAGTAGGTTAAGTAGATTAAGATTTATTTTTAGGTAGTCTGTAAGTTTTTAGTTTTAAGTTTTATAATAGTATTAAAAAAAAACTGTCCATTTACCAAGTTTTTACATAAAATTTATTTTCTTAGTTTTAGTTTCAATGAATGTAAAAACAAATATAGACTCTAAGATACGTCGAAAGACATAGTTTAAGTGCTAGGTTTAACTTAGAGTGCCCGCATGGGGCCAGTAAGTTAGAATTAGATAATTTTAAGTTAATTAAACTAATTTTTAAGCGTTTGTTTGTATAGCATTTAAGAGTAAATTAAGTAATATAAATAAAAATGCATAAAAACTGAAAAAAACTGATACCTGGCTATCCGCACTCTCCAAAGGTTAGCTGACGACATGGAAGCTCAATACCCAGACGCAGCGAATATGATTCGGAGAGAGATGTATGTGGACGATCTCATCTCTGGTGCAGACACCGTATCTGAAGCTGAAAGAAAAAGGAAGGAAGTTAAGACGGTCTTGGAGACGTGTGATTTCAGTTTACGCAAATGGACATCCAACAGAGAAGAACTGCTCAGGAAGGTTCCAGAACAAGACCACGAGTTGACATTTTCCCTACCATCCGAGGATTATGACAGAGTAAAAACACTCGGTATTCAATGGCTTCCCACTGCCGACCATTTTCCTTTCAGCTGCACTCCACCAAGTAATTCCCAACCAACGAAGAGGTTCGTGCTTTCGACGATTGCGCATTTATTTGACCCAATGGGATGGATCTCGCCTTGTATCCTTAAGGCGAAATATGTCATGCAGCTGCTCTGGATCCGCAAAACATCATGAGATGAACCTTTGGAGGACGATATCCTGCAAGGATGGAACTCCTTCTATGAGGAATTAAGATTAATCAACGAAATACGTCTGCCAAGGTGGATTCAGACAACCGGTAGATCAAACCGTGTCGAAGTGCACGGATTCAGCGATTCATCAGAAAGGGCATATGGCGCAGCAGTCTATCTACGGGTTGAGGACGAGAAAGGTAAGATTCACACACACCTTCTCATCGTTAAATCAAAGGTCGCACCTGTGGTACCAGTAAATCTTCCCCGGTTAGAACTGTGTGGGGCAGTTATGCTCGCTCCACAATTTCACACGCATCATCGAGCAGAAGGATATAAAGATGTATGCTTGGACGGATTCCACTACTGCACTATGCAGGATACTCGCACCACCTGCAAGATGGGAGACCTTCATCAAAAACAGGCTATATGGAAGCAAGATATTTAAGCATATCCCATCACAACACAACCCAGCGGATCTGGCGTCCAGAGGTGTACTCCCTTCAGCGCTATTACGGCCTAGACTATGGTGGAATGGACCATTGTTTTTGCGTGTAACTACGAGCTCCCGCCACAACAGGAAAGGAAGAAAACATAACTGGTTCATCGAACAGCCATCACAGAAGATCCGATAAACCAACTGCTACATCGTTCGTCGAACATCAAACGACTCATCAGGATAGCCGGTTACTGTAACTCAAGGGACGTACGCTCTAGAAGGGCTTTTGGATCCCTTTGCACAACGGAACTCGACGCTGCATCAAAAACCATTGCGCGATTTGCCCAGCAGGAGATGTTTCCGGAAGGGATCCCTAAGTCCAGAGGTATGGGGCCTTTGAATCCATTTGTGGACGAGGCAGGTATTATTATAGTGGGTGGAAGACTTCAGCTTGCTGATCTGCCATACGATCAACCACATCCCATCATCTTAGAAACGAAACACCATCTTACGACGCTCATCATCCGAGATGCACATCAAAGGACCACCATGAAGTGCTCTGTTTGTTCGGAGAAAATTGAAAGAAATTGCACCACTAAAATATCCTGCAACGATTGTTCAAACTATTTTCATGCAGATTACTTTCAAACAAGTGGAAAACCGTAGCGTTGCAACAATGTGAAGTGCTGAGGCGTAGGTCTATGCGAATGACAGAATCTTTGCTAGACAACAACAAGCAGTGTAATCCAAAACTAAAAGCAACTACATTAGGAAAACAAAGTGATGACGGCGAATACACTCTCCAAATGATATATTTAAAGCTTTCACAATTGGAAGAAACTAATGAGCGTTTTGTAGCTACAATCATCGAGCTGAAAACTGAAAACATACAGCTAAAGGCAAAAACAACAAAAACTTCTCAGCAATTGTATTGAAATTGTTGGAGTCCCAAACGGCACGGACGAAAATGCAACAGAGAAAGCTAAACAAATCTTTCAAAATGATATATCCATTGATATTCCCGACGGTAAAATTGAAAAATGCTCAGTGAAGAAAGTGTGAAACAAAGGAGAAAAGAGTAGCTCTTCGTCTTCACGCAATCCCATTATCTGTTCAGATTCGCTGATCATTCTATTAAGGAGCGAATAATGACTGAAAAGAAGAAAAAGAAAAACACACTCAACTCAAACATGTTTGGAAGCGGTAGCGGTAACAACAGGAGTGATGACAGCAGCAGCAGTACTAGCAAGAGAACCAGCATTTTTATAAATGAGGCACTTACGAACTACACACGGGCTCTCTACATGCAAACAAAAGTAGTAAGAAAGCAGAAAATCTATAAATTTGCGTGGTTTAAAGATAATCAGATTCTTCTTAGGAAGGTCGAGGGTGGAAAGGTAATTTCTATTAGTTCTTTCAATGATCTTGCACTAATTTATTGCGTATTTTTTATTTTATCCATATTTTGTTTAAATGAATTTTAATAATGAGATAATAGATGACCTCTCAACCCTCGAATTAAATAGCAAATAATGTAATAATATTTTCATTGATAGTTCATACTGTAACAATAAGCTTTTTATTATTTATCCATTAAAATGTTAGAAGCTTGCGAAAAAATTTTTCATCACTTGTTGCACACCTTGATTCATTTTTAAGCACTGCAGGTATTGTTATTGTATTTGAAATTTGGATTTATAGTTTTGAGAAAAATGATTATCATTTGCCTGGCTTTACATTCTTTGCGAAAACAAATGAAAGTTATGCGGCAGGGGGTGTCGGATGTTTTGTAACAAATGATTACATTATTAAGGAAGTGAAAAGTATCGATTTCCCTAGTGCAGATATTATTGAAATTAATCATGTTGAGCATGTTGTTTTATGTGTTTATAGGTTGCATATGTTTAATGTTGTGTCGTTCATAGAAGAATTTTCTTTTTTTTGAACGACACACTTTTTTTGAACGACACACTTTTCTTGATCCTTGTTAGATTAGATAAAATCAGATAACCAAATTATTGCCGAAGATTTCAACCTAAATTTATTAAATAGAAGCAATCTGATTTCTAATTACTTAGCTATTCTGGCATCGCATGGTCTTGCGAGCTCTATCAATGCACCCACCAGGATGATCTCTGAAAGCTGTTTGGATCACTTTTATGGTCGATTGACCAATATTTCATTGAGCTCCTGGGAAAGCGGCATTTTTAATTTAAATATTACCGACCACTCTGTGACAGCGTTGTTGGTAGACACTGGTACTATTCAAATAGCAAGTGTTGGGGTGAGTACTCCTAAAAGGGTTAAAAAATTTGATTTCGTACAACTGAAAACAAATCTTTTTTATGAGTTTTGGGATGAGGTTTACGCAGGAAGTGATGTCTCAGCATAGTATTCACTATTTCTGAATTGTCTTAAAAGCACATAGAGAACTGTACTTACATTGTGCCTTTAAAAAAATCTTGCAAAAGACTTAAACCTTGGATTACAAGTCTTCTTATTAAGAAAGTTCAGGCGAAAAACAAGTTAAGAAACATATGTTCCATAAACCCCAACAACTTTAGATTGAGTGACCGATATAAAAAATTATGCTCTCAATTTAAAAAAGAAACTCGTAAAAGCCGTGATGAGCAATATAAAATTCGGTTCTTTTTTGCTAAAGGTAGTTTAAAGAATGAATGGAACGTTGTTAATAGTATATTAAAAAAGTCTTCGTGTACTTCCAAACCTACAACAATTCGTATTAATGACTGTGATATTTCTGATCAACTCGATGTTGCTAATGCTTTCAATAGTTTCTTTTTTTTCAATAGCCAACAATCCAACTTCACACATAGGTCAACAACGTTGTTCTTCTTATAATAGCTGTGATGAGAATTTTCAAATTAATAGTTTTTCTTTCTAGCCAATATCTGCTTTTGAACTTGTAAAAGTTATTGGGATACTTAACGGTTCTAATGCTAGCGGCTATGATGGTATCTCCAATATACTTTTGAAGCGTATAGGATGTTTCATAGTAGATATACTAGCAGTCATTTTTAACCTTGGCATATTTTCTGGAGTTTTTCCTAGTGCTCTCAAATCTGCAGACGTAGTTCCTCTATTTAAAAAATGCTCAGCAGATGATGTGAGTAATTATAGACCTATTTCACATCTTCGAAAAAGTTGTTAAAATAAGAATTTTATCGTTTTTAAACAAGAATAAGTTTTTCAGTCCTGTGCAATATGGCTTTCATTATTGAAAATCAACTGAAGATGCCCTACTTAATTTTTGTTCCAGTGTTTTCTTTAACCTTGATTCAAAACAGTTCACTGCAGGTCTATTTGTGGATATTACGAAAGCATTCGATATGATTAACTACATTATATTGCTGAGGAAACTAGAAAATTTGGAATTTGGAAACTGGATTTCGTGATTTCATGCCCAATTGGTTCAGATCATATCTTTCAAATAGACCTCAAAGAGGTCTTAAATTTGGGAGTACCTCAAGGCCCTGTATTGGGACCTATTATGTTCCTCATACATATTAATTCACTCTTTGACCTTGATTTTAAAGGTGCACTTACTGCTTTCCCAGATGAAGTGGGCTGTTCCTACGGTTCAGATAGTGCTTTATACTTGGTATCTGGGATCTAAGCATTTTAAGGATCTGGTTCCCTGAACATAGATGGAAAATTAGTTCTAAAACTAAGTTAATGTTAAGTTAACCTATCGAACGCAACCGACATTAATACGGAGTCTTACTTTCATTTCACGGATTGTCAAAAATTCAAACTTGTAGGCTCATGTGTACCAGCTTCCTCTCTTCCTACCTTTAGCAATACTCTACATTGCAGTAATGAGTGTTTTCTAATTGAGAGCGTAGAAGAGTTTAAGTACTCGGGACTCACTATTGACTGTAAAATGTCATTCGCAAACCATACGCAGTCATTGAAAACATATTTCCGTTCCACTCTCCGACATTTTTTCTAGTGTTTGCTCTGGCGAATTATTAAGAATTATTTATTATGGAATTTTTCATTCAAAGCTCCAATATGGTATTGCCTGCTGGGGCGGCAAGAGGAGAATAAAATTCAACCTCTTTTAATTTTGCAAAAAAAAAGTCTTAAAAAAAATTTGTCGAAAACACCGTCGACATCCTAGTTTTCCTTTGTTCCGTGTTACGAAAATACTTCCCGTCCGTCATTTGTATTGTTTTAAGGTATTAAAAGCATTCTTTAACAAATCTTGGAATCGAAATTTTAGATTAATTTCTGATTATAATTTACGAAGAAATTTTGCTAACGTTGCATCTGTACCTTTACTCCGTACCACCGCCTTTCGTAACTTTTATTTGATTTCATAGCGCCTTCTTTTTAATAAACTACCTCAATCGATCAGATCAGAGACCGTTCCTGGAAAGTTTGTTAAATATGTCAAACTTTGGCTCTTACAATTAAATTACAATAATTTAGAAGCCATTCTTTCTGACATTCTGGTATAACTTAAGCCTTTTCTTCTTTTTTTTCTATATATTGAAGATTCATATTGAATTGTTGTTTTTAAAAATATTCATATTATCTTTTATTGTATATAAATGTGTATATTAATATTTAAGGGTCATCCCACCAATAAATAAAAATGTTAATCAAGTCTGTTGAAGTGGCATCTAACACTATTTTAGTACGTATAATATAAAAAATACAAAATGTCATTAAACTATTTTTAAAAATCAGAATTAAAAATTGTGAATTGTGTATATTAATTTATTTGAAATAAAAATCTAAATCTAAATCTAATCTAAAATCTAAAGAACTTAGACTTGTTTTTTTTTTTCACACACGCACCCAAGTGTCACACGCATTCAATGAAATCAATTGCACACTCACTCAGTGATCAAATCAAGTTCTCTTTCATACACACCATGGCGATTCAAACACATTTTTTTCATGTGAGTCTTAAAATCGAAACTACGCACACACATACCTATATATGTACATATTCATAGGCATATACATGCATGCACACCCTCACACACCGAAAATGATAACAAACAATATGAAATTAAAAGAATCCCACTAATGAATTTAAATAAAATACAAAATAATCAAGAAATACTACTCACCTGGATTAATAAACACAAAACAAAAACAAAGTAAAAAATACATAGATAAATAAGAAATAAACCACACGATTAAGACCAGCCTAAACTCGAAACGCCGAAACCTTTCACTCGACGTTATTATCAACTAACTGTAGCCAACAAAAGAGAAGAAAGGAAATCCGCACATACGAAAAACGGAATTATATGTACTCGTAGTACCTTTGCTGCGTACATTGTTCAGTCTTTATAATACTTGAGCGTTGTTGTTTTCTTGTTTTATTCCATGCCCGCGTGAAAATAAACTTCCTTCACTAAGATTCTCGCCCGTTCTTGTTTTGTTGTTGTACTTAATGTTGGAAACAATTTTAATCTGTCTTCTCCTTTCATGTATGAGACATCTTCCATGAACAGGGCCGCCATCATCAATCAAAAAGGCTAAGCGAACTACATGCTAATTAATAACTCCCAGGTATACTCGTCTGCATAGGCTACAAATTGATGGGAGGTCAGTCTGATGTGGCATGTAATTCAGATTAAATAGTTCCCCTCTAGCTCGCCAGATCAGTGAAATTTAGGAGATGCTGAGTTTCGAGTTAAGTTAGTTGATGACATCATGTATAAGTCTTATATAAATCAATGGTGAACTTGAGTTTTTTGCTAGCCGACGATCTTCTCTACCCTGAAATGTTCGTAAATTATGCTTAGAACCCTATTTTTCTAGAATTTTGGTAAGCCTCATATCGTCTTCTCCACTCATAAATTCAAATACGTATTGTATAATAAGTAAATAGGAATAATGGTGATATTTCACTCTCGATATGCAACATACACCTAATATACTCGTAGGTGTATTAGGTCGATTTTTTTTTTTTCACCTTTTTTTTTATTATTATTATTATTACTATTAGATAACATGGTATGTACATTAAGACATAGGTCTCTTTTAGTACTTAGGCTTGATATTTAAAATAAGAACTTAATTCCATTACATTAGATGTTTAAATTAAAGATATGTAAGATTTCAAAAGTAAAAATAATTCATAAGATTACTGAAATAAGCAAGGTTAGCATTTTTAAAAATATAATTTATGTGAACGATTAGACAAAAAAAAAGAACAAAAAGAATAGAAAAGAAAGGAAAGTCAACGAAGATGAAAAGTAAGAAGTAAGAGAAAGAGGAGATAGATATACATTAATCTTTATTGTTGCTGAGTAGAAAAATGCCTGAATATTGAAGTTTTAAAGCTTGCGGCATTGCTAATGCCCTTGATACTCAGGGGCAGAGAATTCCATAACCTCACGGCGTGAACGAAAAAGAACCTTGATGAATTGAGATATTTAAATTTTGGTAAGTTTATATTAAGTGCAACCCAATAAATCTTTCACATAGACCGATATCCGATCGTATTTGCGTAGTCTATGAATGTATCTAACTGCATCATTGAAGGCTACTTGTAACTTATTACGCGACAACGAATCCATGCTACTAAAAACAACATCGGCATATGCTATTATGGGAAGTGTAAGGGCTTGGACGAACTTCCGTCGAGTTTCAAAGGGTGTGAAGTTTGCAGCCACCCACAGTCTACGCAAACAACCATAAATGCGACCAATGACGTAGTTTATGTGGTTGTTGCAGGACAGATTGCGGTTTATTACAAACCCAAGGCTAGTAGGAAATCCAGAGGAAAACCTTAAACCAACAACGACCCTTTGAAATCGGTTCGACAAGTAGCTTTGCAAAAGTTTAACAGCTCTTTCACTAAACCCGAAAAGGTGTTTAAGCTTCCATAAAAGAATTTTGTGATTCACTTTGTCAAAAGCTTTTGAAAAATCGAGAAAGCAAAGTAGTGTCACGAGCCCTTTATCATAGTCTTGCCTTACATCATCCAAAATCTTCACCATTGCCGACTGACAACTATGCCCTTCTCGAAAGCCTGACTGAGAAGAAGTCAATAGAGAGTTGAAGGATAAGTGGCATTTGATCTGGCGGGATAAGACTCTCTCAAATACTTTTGATAGGCATGGGAGAATGCTTATTGGCCTAAAATCGTTGACAGAACTTGCGTTCGATTTTTTGGCAATCGGAATAACCCGTGCATGTTTCCAAACCTGGGGAAAGGTACGAGTAGATGTCACAATACATGAATTAATTATATGAGTTATATGGCTTACAATACTGGGTAAAATTATTTTTAGAAATTTGACTGGTATACCATCTTCACCGATTGCATTTGACTTAATGGAGGCAACAATTGAAATTACATCAGTCTCAGTTGTTACCTCAAAATCGGCTTGCCTTTTCACTGATGTAAAGGTGTTCGAATGAAAATCAAACATACCACCAGCCATTGCATTGTCTACAAAATGTGCATTTAGCTCATTTGGATTTAACGAACAGTTATCATTCCCTCCTTTGCTAACACCAATTTGCCGAAGACTCCTCCACAGTTCCTTTGAGGGCAAAGACATACTAAGTTTAGAGGAATAGTAATTTCGTTTCGAATCACGCACAGTGCTAGTGGCTGTATTACGAGCGTTTTTATAAGCGACCCAATTAAAACAAGAACGATTTCGCTTCCATTTGCTGTAAAGCTTAATCCTGATTTTTAGCGCATTTAAAACTTCCGCAGTAAACCAAGGGAAGGTCTTATTGCGAACAAAAAACAGTCTTAACAGGCACGAAATCTTCATAGAGTTGGGCAACACATAACTGAAAACGATTAATAGACTTAAAATCTTTAAATTCTTATTGATATGAGAAAAATTAATATCATACGTGCAAATCAACATATCATGAAACACCACCCAGGCAAATTTGGTCAAATAGAAGAATTGCTGATTGATCTGAAACAAGACCAACATCAAGAAGACTCGGTGGTGCATCTGTACGAAAACAAGTTGGATAGGACGTGTTAACAACATAAAGATCACTCGAAGAGGCATGATCCACCAATTGGCGCGACCGAGAATTGTTGTTTAATAAGTTAGCATTAAAATCTCCTAATACAATAATATTTACATATCTGGGTGAAAACTCCGACAGAGCAGAAAAAAATGGTTCACATGAAAATCTCCGGTTAGGGTTATAACAACAAGAAACCAAACATTTAACACTTCCATCATGAACCTCAGCAATAATGTATTCAACATCAGTGTCGACAGATTTTACTAACACATCACATTTTAAAGACGGCTTGCAATAAATTGCCACTCCTCCGCCTATTTTATAGGTTATTCTGTCGTTGCGATATAATTCGTAACCCTCAATATCATACACAAAGTTTTCAAACTTGGGTTTAAACCAAGTCTCGTTAACACAGATCACATCTATGTTTGAATTTGTAAACAAATAGCGAAAGTAGTCTCGCTTACACTGGTTAAGACTTCGAGCGTTTATATGACATACATTGAAACCATTCTTGTATCTCGACAGAACATTTAACAGACACAAAGTTGATCTAGCATTCACACCGTGGTTATGATTAAAAGTACTGTTGCAGTTAACCATTCTCAATTAGCCTACCGCAAACAGCACCACAATCTATTAGACACATTTCCACATCCTCATCCAGTAAACAAAAAGAAAATATATAGTAGATAGCAAGGATTAGAAGAAGGAAGGGCATAGAAATAGAAGAGAACATTTATAAATACCTATATAAAAATGTTATAATAATAAAGATAAATTAGGCCTTAAAATTCAAGAAATTAAGTAAATGAAAATAATAATTAAAACAAAAAAGCAGAAATAATTAAAAACTAAATTCTGACGATGTCGATGTCGATTTCTTCTTCATGCTGTGTGTCGGCAGCAGCGGCGCGAAGATCGTTGGAGCTTTCGATGGGAAAGCTCTTCCCGTTTGGAGTTTTTCTTACGAACAAAGAGCCAAATTTCGTGAACACAGCAAACAGTTGTCGTTTTCTCTTCATCTGAGTAGCGGTACGTAAAAGCAGGCGAACTCTCTTTTTCGATAGAGAGCAGCTGACTTCAGCACAAAGTTTCGCTCTTGCGGGCTACCAAACTTAAGTACGATCGGTGATGGCGATGACGAATCGTTGTTCAATGGCTCGTATTTTTTCACACGGAATGCATTTTTAAGTGTTGGCGGTTTGCATTCAATAGTGTGGCATAAACGATTGAAGATAGTAGATAAATTTTCTTCAGGTGAACTTGGAATGCCAAAGAGCACGGCATCACAGGCAGTATGCATGCGTTCAAGGTTGTCGATTTGTTATTGGAGGGCAAGCATTTCTTTGTTCGCAGATGTGGTTTCCACTAATGTAGACGTAGGAACAGCTTCAATGTCCTCAATTCTTTTTGTGATGTTTTCTACCGCCGCATTGACTGATGAAAAGCGTTCTTCCCACTTTTTTTCCATTTCTTCAATTTTGAGTTGAAGACCGTTGCTTATTTTATTGCATTCATCTTTTGTTGTTGCCTTGATGAATTTACAGAATTTATCAAGGCGGCTCTCCAATATATCGATTGTGATGATTGAAGAGTTGGTGTCATTTCGTTTCAAGGAAGGTGAACTTACTTGGGAGGACGTTGTCGGTTTATTTTGCGTCGATTTCGAGATCGAGCGGGTACTTGGTGGGTCTGGCATGGTGGTTGTGTTGATATATCACAGTTAACGATCCTTAAAGCAAGCGATAGATATGAACGCCAAACAATGAAATTACTTTCGAAGGTAAAATTATAAATGTCTGTACTTTGCGCGCACTTTGAACTTGTTAGTTTGTAAAGGTTAGAGGTTAGCTGCTACCGGACAGAAAAATAATACGTCTATACTGCTCTGAGCATGGCACGATCCTTGATCCTTACTACTAAGGATCATGCTACTTCTAAGGGCTCTCTACCGTACTTCCACCGTTCGTTATTCGCAAAAGATCCTGTTCCTTTTCGAAAAACCAGGACCGACGATATTGTGATGTTTAATTGGAGGCAGTTTGTATTGCAATATTCCTCAACTTTGTTAGTCATAAGTTACAATTCATTTGGTGTCTATGCTAGAATAACGATATCGTCCGCATAAAGCAGTGCTTTAAGTTTTATTTACCTGACCTGTATGCCTGCTGAATGTGCATCGGATATGTCATCCAGGAATAGGTCAAATACGAGGGTTTCCTGAAAAGTTTCCGACCGAACAATGATACAAGATATTTTTTCTCAATTTTTTTTTTATTTTTCTACATAGTCTCCTTGTAACCCTACACACTTCTCCCAGCAATGCTCCCATCTCTCTAACCCGTCCAAATAGTACTTGGCGTTTTTCTCTACAAAATAATTGTTCACGAAGGTGATTGACTCTGTCCTCCGAGCGCAGTTTTTAGATGAGGGAACAAAAAGAAGTCGCTGGGGCTAGATCTGGTGAATAAAGTGGATAGTCAAGCAATTTAAACAGTAATTCATGGATATGAGGTGTGAGACGGCGCGTTGTCTTGGTGAAACAGGATTTTATTTTTCTGCAAATGTGGCCGTTTTTCCGCAATTTCTACCTTCAGCTTGGCAACTAATGATGCGTAGTGTGCTCCTGTAATGGTTTTTTCCTTTTTGGAGATAATCGATGAAGATAACTCCTTTACTATCCCAAAAAACAGTCGCCATCACTTTACCAGCCAAAAAAACAGTTTTTGCTTTTTTTGGAGCCGGCTCGGCCTTTGCAATCCACTGTTTTGACTGAATTTTTGTTTCGGGCGTATAATGGTGTATCCAAGTTTCATCTACAGTAATTAATCCGCCCCAAAACTCGGATTTATTGCGCCTAAACTGCGCCAACAGAGGGCTGGAAATGTTCATTCGAACACGTTTTTGGTCTAACGTAAGCAAACGCGGCACCGAACGCGCGGACAACTTTCTCATGTCTAAATCTTGATTTAGTGTGTAACAAACACGTTCTTTGGACATTTGGTGAACTTTAGCAATGTAATCGTCAGTGGTTGCAGTTTTTGGACGTCCCGAATGTTCATCATCTCGAAAGCTCTTACGGCCACGATTAAATTCAGCTGCCCAAAATTTCACTGTGGTAAATGATGGCGCAGAGTCCCCATACACAGAGTCCAACTCATTTTTGACTTGCGTAGGCGTATTGCCTTTCAAAAACAAGAATTTAATAACAGCTCGGTACTCAATTTTTTCTATTTTCACAAAAAACACTCACATCGACTCACTCAAACGACTGTCAACTATCAGTCGTTCATTGATCTCCGCCGAATACAGACGTGTTTCGACTTTTGGTTGAGTAGTGACACGAGTTAAAAATAAAATAATTAAAAATAAAAAAGACAATTGGCTAATACAATATACGGCTCCAATTAGCCCAGTGGAAGTGTGCGCGATTACCAGTTAACGGGTGGCGGGTTCGACTCCGTGTTAATAGATTTTTTTTTTTTGTTTTTTTTTTTCTTCTTCAATTAAAAGAAAAAAAATAAAGTGTTAAACAACATCACGCGATGGATCGTGGAGAGCGGTCCGCTACGCCAATAGCGGGATCCGCTGATAAGACAGGCGACATATCAAGTGGTTCAAGCCAAACACCAGCAGGGGCAGAACCAAAGACGAAGAGAAGAAGGAAGTTAAGGGTAACTTCCAGCTTTGTACAACGTCCCATCTTACCAACCACCACTGTCGAGCTGCTTGGTGGAGTGAAGGAAGGGGAGCAATCAACGTTATCAACGGCAGCAATGAATCATCCCGGGCAATTTATCGACAACAACCCATTCGCCTCAGATGTTCACGAACATCTGAAAGAGAACAGCTTCGCTCCCTTGGCGTCAACCGAATCGGAAGATGAAGAGGAAGAAATGGAGTCAATCAGTCAGTTCAGTTCAGTTCAGTTTATATGCATTTTTATTGTTTCACTTAATTTACTCTTACTTGCTAGACAAAAAAATGCTTAAAAGTTAGCTTAATTAACTTAAAATTATCTTATTCTAACTTACTGGCCCCATGCGGGCACTCTAAGTTAAACCTAACACTTAAATTATGTCTTTCGACGTACCTTACTACTATACTATACTATTTCTATTAATTATAATTAAAACTAAGAAAACATTTTTTACAAAAAAACTTAGTAACAGGACTATTCTTTTTATTTTATTATAAAACTTAAATCCAAAATCCTACAAACTACCTACAAATAAATTTTAATCTACTTAACCACTTACATACATTTAATACATACATATATACATATATATATACACAATATATATATACTTAATATATATACATATATATATACATATATATATACATATATGTTGCTTTTTTTTTTATTTTTTTTTTTTATTAATTTTTTTTTTTTTTTTTTTTTACATCTTTTTTTTTTCTTAAATCTAACTTACTCCTACTTAAAACTATGTAAGCCGGCCAACGCTAAAACAAAAATTAGATGACCCACTTTGCTTCACATGAAGCTATCAAGTATTGGAGGAATTCGACGACGAAGCATCCTCTCCTTCAAAAAGCCACCAAAATTGTTGGTGCTGCTGAGCAACATCCCTCATGTCGCGACTCCCTACCGCTCTACTGAACCGGAGACGCTCCGCACTGCCGTGTGCGACGTCTCTGTCGTAGTTGAGTCGCCTGTCCGCAGCTGTTCGAGCGACGTGGAAGATTAGCGGCACCGCCAATCTGTCCTGGATCAGACCTTTACTATCTAAGTAGAGGAACGCTTCTGGAGGAATAAAGCCGTCAAAGCGAACTCTCTCATGATACATATAATTAGGGCAGTAAGCCCCAGAGATCAGGTTGTTCGACGATGTCATTGCTCTTGCAATGTGCCTTCGAGTCAACTTAATAACAAAATTGTCCACTCTTATTAGGTTCGCCCTATTGTACAAGACCTCATTGCGATAGAATTTTATGTACTCAGACTCTGGTGTTCTGTATAAGCGAAGACAAGCCCTAAGACAAGCTCTCTCAAACAACCGAATCTTTTCCAATAAACTTGCTCTCACGTTGAACCACACGGGACATCCAAATACAAGCATAGGCCGGATAAGGGCCATGTAGCAGAACACCTTCACCCTCGCATCGAGTTGGCTGTTATAAAATAGTCTCCTTGTAAGGGCAAAAGCACCTCTGGCTCTGGCCAGAGCAACATCTATATGTTTGTTAAAATACAGATATTGATCTAGCCAAATCCCAAGGTATCTGACTACATTTCGACAGACAAGTGGCTGTCCATGTTGTCCCACTATAGAGAACTTTCGCCAATTCTTTCTGGTATCCCTAGAGGCCCCAGACAAAGGCGTCCTAAACAGAATGGTTTCCGATGTCTGAAAGTTGATTTTCAACTTCCAGTCATCGCAATATTGTTTAATTTTGTCAAAGTCACGTTGCAAAAGTGTATTAATGACCTCAATCTTTGGACCTGATCTGTACGCAATTAAGTCGTCTGCGTACTCTATGGCATGGTGAAGTGAACCTATCAGATCACTTGTGTAAATGTTGAATAGGATCGGCGAATTTACCGCACCTTGTTGCAGACCGTTTTTAATGTTAAATATTCCAGCGGAAGTCATATCGCCATTCTTCACGATGAACTGTCTACTGGAGAGCATATCAAAAAGAATATACTGCAGTGGTTTACTAATGCCCAACCGGTCCAGCTTGAAGAAGAGCCCTCTAACCAGATGATGTCGAAGGCCTTTTCCAGTCAATCAGGCAGGCACCAGTGCACTGTTTCTTGCCTTTGTTCCATTGGATATCAGAAACCAGTTTGGACGCAGCATGAATGATATCATGCCCCGCCCTGAAACCGAATTGATTATCCGGAACTATATGTTTGTCCTCAACCCACTTAGTCAGGACTCTATTGATCACCTTCTCGAAAACCTTACTGATGTTTGGAAGAAGACTGATCGAGCGGAGATTCGCCGGATTGGAAGTATCTTTATCCTTTTTAGGTATGGGATGTACCACCGCAGTTTTCCAATGCGCTGGATAATGTGCATTATTAAACAGGGTGGTATAAATGTCCACCGCTTCTAGTGGGAGATGTCGAAGCACAATGTTCGGTATTTCATCGGTATTTCTTACTTCTAAGCGATTCGAAGATCGTTTGGAGCTCTTCCTTCGAAATGAACGGTGGTAATACCCTTTCGTTGGTGATGACATTATTTGCCATATTCTCGTCACTGAACTGGATGAAACCCGAGTTCTCGAATCGCCAAATCACAATATCATTTCGAAGGCAGAAGTTGTGCACAAGGACTTGACTCTCCAGGTCGTGGTTCGGGCCAATGATGTCATTCGCGTTGTGCACTTCCTGGAAAGTCGCTCCTAGAGCCTCTACCTTCTCCTGCGGATCCTCGATCACAAAGAAATTGTCATCATCAACTGCCTCATTTGGATCTATACCTGCTGCTACAAGTATTTGTTCGTTGTTCGTCGTTCGGGCGATTTTGAGACATGGAAGGTCGTTTTGATTATTTCTCCGAAATATTTTATTTATTTGCGGGAACATATTCGGGTTGCTGGTGTTTACAGCCCGAATTTTGTTGTTCCAATACAAACTTACAGAATTTCTGTAATTTTCTTTTATTAATATCTGGAGGTTTTTGATCGACGACTTCAGTGTCACGATCTCCGGGTTATGTCTGTCAGTAAACTGTCTGTACAAGGTTTTTAGTCTTGACAGCAGCCTACTTTTTTGTCGGTGCAGTGCGTCAATAGTTGCGTTGCGGAATAAGTCTTCGTCGTCAGTGTGTTGATACCGAGGTATCGTTTTGTCCATTGTTCGTTTAATTGTCTCGTCCATTAGCCTAAGGTTCCTGTCAATCTCCTCGTTTGACAGATTTCTGTTGGACGGTGGGTAGAGCGAATTCGTGGAGAGTGCTCTAGTCAGTGTTCTGGTGAAGTGTGTCCAACGCACCCTACTATAATTGTAGGAATGCCTTTGCACAAACTCATTCAATTCCGCAATTTCGTTGGGAACAGTTATTTCGGTGCTGAGACCGCAATGGTCACTGTCATACACGAAAGTGCGTAGACAGTTTGTAGTTTGTTGGTTAGTGCACGTCAGTCGTATTCGTGAGCAGGAGATCCAAATAGGACCCGTGTCTGGGAAACGACGGACTATCCGTGGCTTTGAGGCCGAGTCGATACATCACACTGTGCTGACTCCACCAATTGAATAGTATATTCCCTCTAGTATTTGGTGTATTATTTCCCCAATCTCTATGTTTGGCGTTAAAATCTCCGGCGATAATAAAAAAGTTCTCCTCCAATTCCAGCCTCAGGAATCGAAACAGTGTCTCGAGCTCTGAGATGAATAAAGTGGATTGAGTAGCCTTAGATGCATAAACAGACACCATGTACAACCGCTTTCCACTACGGAGAGGGATGTACATGATGCATGCTTCCAGCACCTGAAACCTACGTACTACACGACTGTATACTCTTTTGAAACGTAGTCCCTTTCTTACAAAGATCGCAACACCACCTCCTTGAATAGAATTGGGTCGGTTTCTTCGTAATATTTCATATCTTCTGTGTCTCACTTTGTGCCTTTTGGTAAGCTTAGTTTCGCTAACCAAAAGCACATCAGGGGCTTGGTCTTTAAGCAACTTAAACAGTGCGGCTCTTCGTTCGAACCTAATCAGTGAATTTACATTCACTGCAAGGACCTTCAGGGTTTGCTCCGCCATGTACGTACCCATTACGACTGGAGGTGCGTTAGGCCCGACAGCAGCGCGTATATTTGATCTACCCGCTTAGCCTGTTCCTGTATTTGACGCTGAAGCTGAGCCATCTGCCCCTGAATAGAGAGCAAGATAGCCAGCATGTCAGGTACAGGTTCAGGTGCTCTAGGCGCTCGGGCCTGAGAAGCTACCTTCCTTTGTTGTGCCGTAGTTCCCCTACCTGCCGCCATTTGGGCGTAAGTAACTTGGGGAGTAACGGCTGGTGTTTGTGCCTGCACGAGTGGACGTTTAACTTCCACTTTCTGCTGCCGAGCCAGATTTACTCTTTTGATGTATTGGAATTTGGGACAACCCCGATAATTTGCGGTGTGTCCCGTGTTCCTACATAAAGCACAAGAGAGTTGGCTTTTTTCCGACGCTCCGTCCTTACCTAGAGCGCATTCCTCTGACTTGTGGTTCTTTCCACACTTCACGCATCGAGGCTGCATTTCGCAGTTCGACGCGGCGTGCCCGAACCTTTGGTAGCGAACACATTGTAAAATGTTTTCGCTCCTCTTTAATTTTTCCCAGTGTACAACCTGGTAGTCTAGGACTTTTATACTCCTTAGACCGTCCAGTTTGCTGGACCAGGAATAACGGTAGTTTCCGCTTCTCCCTTTTGGCTCTAGCCGTGACAAATGGCTTGACCCCCACGAATTTGAGCCATTCGCACTCCTTCTCTTTCAGCAGTGCAAGGAGCTCCTCCGGATCAGTCGACGGTTCTAACCCCCTCAGCAGCATTGTTTGCAGCTTCTCCCCCTTCGGGGTGTAGGAGAAGAACTCCGTCGTCGAATCCTTCAATAAACTTTTAATTTTATTGTATTACAGTGGATCGCGTGCCTATCTAAGCTAAGTCTTTTAATATAAAAATTATTGCCTATGGCTGACTTACATAGTTCTTTTGTTTCCTGTAGTTCCATCTTAAATGTATTTATAGGTGAAACCCTTTGTTTTGAAATTTGCTGTTTCTGCTGTTGTTGTTGTTGCTGCTGCTGTTGTTTTTGTTGCTGCTGTTGTTGTTTCTGCTGCTGCTGCGGCTGTTTTTTCTGTTGCTGTTTTTGTGGCTGCTGCTGTTGCCGTTGTTGTGGTTGCTCTTGTTGTTGTTGCGGGTGGCTTTTAAGTTTTTGTTGGTGTTGTTGTAGCACCTGCACTATTGTTTTTGTTTGGTGTTGTTGGCTCTGCTTTTGAGCTAGCTGCTATTGCTGTTGGGATTGCTGTTGGGATTGCTGTTGGGATTGCTGTTGGGATTGCTGTTGGGATTGCTGTTGGGATTGCTGTTGGGATTGCTGTTGCTCTTCCCTCTTCCTTCTTAGCATTTGCTTGCCTTTTATGGCTAGTACTCTTTGTTGTAGCATTTTGATGCTACTACTGATTGACTCCATTTCTTCCTCTTCATCTTCCGATTCGGTTGACGCCAAGGGAGCGAAGCTGTTCTCTTTCAGATGTTCGTGAACATCTGAGGCGAATGGGTTGTTGTCGATAAATTGCCCGGGATGATTCATTGCTGCCGTTGATAACGTTGATTGCTCCCCTTCCTTCACTCCACCAAGCAGCTCGACAGTGGTGGTTGGTAAGATGGGACGTTGTACAAAGCTGGAAGTTACCCTTAACTTCCTTCTTCTCTTCGTCTTTGGTTCTGCCCCTGCTGGTGTTTGGCTTGAACCACTTGATATGTCGCCTGTCTTATCAGCGGATCCCGCTATTGGCGTAGCGGACCGCTCTCCACAATCCATCGCGTGATGTTGTTTAACACTTTATTTTTTTTTCTTTTAATTGAAGAAGAAAAAAAAAAAACAAAAAAAAAAATCTATTAACACGGAGTCGAACCCGCCACCCGTTAACTGGTAATCGCGCACACTTCCACTGGGCTAATTGGAGCCGTATATTGTATTAGCCAATTGTCTTTTTTATTTTTAATTATTTTATTTTTAACTCGTGTCACTACTCAACCAAAAGTCGAAACACGTCTGTATTCGGCGGAGATCAATGAACGACTGTTAAATAATCATGTGGAAAGTTTTGAATTAACATAATCCAGAAAAAAAAAAGAAAACATAATTGTACATGATTTTATTAACGATAAGTCGTGCAATGTCGAGCCAGCACAAACGAAAATTTGAGAATACTACAGTAAACTACGGTTAATTGACTTAGCTAAAATGTGTGGGTTTTTGGCATGCTTTACCTTTAAATCATATGCGTTCAAAATTGATGCCGATAATGTAATACATTATGAGTCAGTTGTTGCTGGTTTTTCTTAACTTAAAAAAATAAACGAAACGATGTTTTGATAATTAGATTCAACGACTTTTGTATTTTCAATAAACAATATCTTACGTATATTTTTACGAGGAGTCCCACGTTCACTTGCGCAATTAGAAGCGTAACGCATTAAAAATGAAAATATGTTGTATATTTCTTAGAAGATCTTTCGTTTGCTTAATTTTCCGATAAAATAGACGTAGAATTCAATTAAGTGAAACAAATCATCCAGCGATTGCATTATACAAAGTTATTTTTTTATTGCTCTGACCCTTCATCTGGAGTTATCCACATACCGAATTGGTTCAATTACCGTCTCTAATACAATTAGTGTTACTTCATATCCCTCAATATCATTTTTTACTCTTTCGACTTGTTCGTTAGCTTGAGATCACATTTTAGATTGACTTGTAGATTCAATAAATTCCTACGTAGTGAAATACGTCATTGTCATTTATTAGACTTCTTGGTCGGCTTAGGTAAAATATTTGTGCAAAACAAGCATTCACCTATTTTCTACTCGTGGTTTTTGCTGCATACTCGTTTCGCAAAACTATCTTTCTATCCTATGGCATTAGGTACTGAACTGAAGGGGTATATTTTTACAGCTTCAGAAGACATAATTTCAATTTGAATGTTCATATACTCGTATACAGTGACCCCAAAAGCTATTCGCTCATCTACCTATGTGACGGAAAAAAGGATGTAGACAAAAACTATTGTAGTAGGACTCCGAAAATGAAGCGTATATACATTTATTGTACATAAAAGCACTAAATAAAAAACAATTGCGACGTCACATGATGTAACAAAATAAATTAAGAAAGTATTCATGAGCTTCGCATTTATATGTTCAGAAAGTATTCGCTCAATCAATGACCACTGTAATTTATCTCTAAATAGTGGAACTTCTAATAGAACAAAATATAGAAAATAGACGCGTGGCTCAATATTTGTTATTCAGAAAGCAACAACAGAACAGTTCATTCTAAAGTTTTTGTGATCAGTGGTGATTTCTTTCTTAAAATGGGTCGAAATGGAAAGGAAACATCAGTGGTTGAGCGGAAAATTATTGTGGATCTGCGTAACTCTTGTACTTTGTAAAAAGCATAATCGATAGGTATTCTGGCAAAACTAATATACCACCTTGATCAAAAAGTTCCCGCCCCACACCACCATGTGGTGCTCCCATTGTTCCGATTTAAGTTCTGTTTTTTTTTTTAGTTGGTAAATCTGTTGTTGACATTCCCTCTAAATCTTAGCATCATAGCTTGATATTTGCAAAAGTTACGTAGCCATGAATACATCTATCTCTGTGTGTGTTGGCGATTTTTTACAATTTTAGAACTTAATTTAAATTTAATGGTGCGCGAACGTTGGAAATGTTGGAAAGTGTTTCGGAAACGATTCTCTAAGGAAAAAGGTTGTTTACCAGAATTTCCGTCGTGTAGCAGCAAATTTGGTGCCAAAAGACCTCGATTTCATGCAAAAAAGAGACCGTATTGACGTCGCAAAAGAGATGATTTGCGAGGCTGAATCCGATCCCACATTCATCAAAAGGATCATTACTGGAGAAGAGACGTGGACTTATGCGTACGACACGCAATGCAGACATCAGGTAAGTGAATGGCGATCACCAAATGAGCCGAGACCAAAAAAAATACGTCGTTTTCAGTCAAAAAAGAAGGCAATGCTCACGGTTTTCATGGATTACAACGGGGTAGTGCAACATGAATTTTTGCCAGAAGGCCAGACAGTAAACAAAGAGCATTATTTGGACGTTATGAGACGTTTGCGTGAAGCAATTCGCCGAAAGAGACCAGAATTGTGAGCAGAAAACTCATGGATTTTACACCATGATAACGCACTGTCGAACAATGCCATCATTGTTCGTAATTTTTTGACGAAAAATCCAACAGCCACCGAATTCACCTGATTTGGCACCCTGTTACATCTTTCTGTTCAATCGAGTTAAAAAACCACTACGGGGAACGCGTTTCAGCAGCTGAGAGGAAGAAATGGAAAAATCGCAGGAAGCACTGATGAACATATCGAAAACCCAATATAAGAAAATGTTTCAAGAATTGGATCAAGCGCTGGCATAAGTGCGTTGCAGTCGATGGGGATTATTTTGAAGGAGACAATATAGATTTAGATGAATAAACTTATATTTTAAATTTTCTGAATAAATTCCTTTTTGATCAAAGTGGTATTCAGTGCTCTGCTATCGGTAATTACAAAAGTAGAGCAAGACCCCAAAAAAAGACCCCACAAGGAAATACGAAATGGATTTGGTGTCCAATTAAGTGTTAACACTTTAAGAAATGTCCTATATGATGCTGGTTAGGAAGAGTGGCTAGGAAAAAGCCATACATCAGCACCATCAGAAAACAGAAGATCCTTTCATTCGCAGTAAAACATAGGCATGAATTGAAAGAGTTTTGGCACAAGTTTATATTTACCGATGAGAGTAAATATAATATTTGTGGATCAGATGGCAGGTCTTGGTACGGAGAAAAAAAAACCAACTAGATGAAAGAACTTGGAGCTGGATCCGTCTTAGTGTGGGGTTGTATGTTTGCACTTTGTTGATGGTATAATGAATCACAAACAGTATATCAACATTCTGAAAACTCACCTCCAATGTAGTGCAAACAAAATAGGTTTTTATAATTACTACAATACATTTTTAGTCAAAACAATGACCCGATTTTTGTCATTAGGGTACTATAAAGACGTGTTCCTCACCTATCGAGCTACTCTGGCCTTTGAAAGCAGTTGAAGCATGTACATTTTCATCGCACTGAATAACACATATTGGTACAATTGTTAATTCACTTCCATCACTAAACTTGAGTATTTCAGGGATCTTTTGGATGTTGCTCATTCGAACCCAGCTTGGTATACGTTCAAAAAGAGCCAAAGCCGCCAAAGCGCAATTTGGTGCAGAAGCTTATCAAAGAAACCTTGTGATTCCTTTTTTCTTAGGATACCCTCTGTAATATAAGATGGAGCAAAGTACTCGTATTGTCCTAATAGAAATTCTTTACCATTTTGTTAGAAATGAAAAAAATTTACTTGAAGGTGTAAAATTGATGACATTAGGTTGAAAAAATGATATCGGCCAAATGACCATCTCCTAAGTTGATGCACATTTGTGTTCGTTTAGTGATTTTTTTTCTATGTTAGCTTTCCAGACTAGCAAGGTTTGTGGTTCATTGTGGTAAATGCTAGCATTCAAAAAGCCCCAAAAGAAGAAGTCTGACGATCTGGCCGGCCAGTTCAAATTGTCAAAATCGGATATCCTAGGGCCTGGAAATTGGTGACTAAAAATCTCCAACGCTACCCGAGCTATGTGAGCGGTTGCTCCGTCCTACTGGAATCAACAAAGCTCGAGACACTAGTTACGGTGGTGCCGTTCTCAGGGCCAATGACTTTTTCACTCCAAATGACGCATCAGTCACTTTGAGGGGATGCAATGACTCTTCGTGCATTTCATGTGGATTCTCCGTACCACAGAGATGCAAATTTTGTTTATTCACATAACAACTTAAGTGGAAATAAGCTTCGTCACTAATTATTATAATTATATGATTTTGGATATGAAATCATCCTCTTCTTGCACCAAAGCATGGGAGTAAGTTAACCTTACTTGACGTTCAGCAGCCAGCAACTGGTGAACGGTTTGCACTTTATAAGAGAACATCTTCCGGTCTTTCATCAAAATACGATGCAATGAACATCTGCTGATGCTAATTTATATGCATCATCGTCCCCTCGAGGAAAGCGGCGAGGAAATTCACGCTGCGTTAAAGTAACAGACTGAAAATCGGTCAAATAAGTAGTAACAATAATTTCACCTTCTTCAGATGTATGTATATCACTCCATTGCTTGTACTCAACTAATTCTCTATCTGTCCACAATATAAATGTCAATGCACAATGACACTTGACGCCATTTACAAAAATTATGGCACATTCACACAATGTATGTAGAAACTTCCCCCGATATAAAATCATCGACGTAGATATCACAGGGCATTAGATTAGCACCGATGGGATATTTGTGTTCTACCTCTGGAGCTAGTTGTTTGGTTGCGTGAATGGCAAGATACGGTGCAACTGCAGTCTTAAATCAAAAGACCTTGATTGGATCTTGAGTGTTGTCCGGATAGTCCACACAAGCTCGCCTGTGCATCTTCTCGATGTTGGCCTTAATGTAGATTTGTGTTTTCTCCGTACCATAATGATGTCAATTATGTTACTCGTATTTTGGATCTTAAGACTTTATATCCGCACTTCCTAAAACTTCCTAAAAGGCAGCATGAGGAGTTAAAAAAATCAAGTGGTAAAGCTTTGAAAGCATGTTGTCCATGTGCGCATCAACTTTCTTCATTTTGCTAAGCTGTAAGCTTTTCCCAAGAAACGCGCTTTTTCTTGAGGATGATGTTCTTCCCTGAATGGCACGGATACCAAAAAAAAGTCTGTCTGAAGAACGATGTTCTTTGATTTTCCGTGCTTCGTTCGTTCCAAATGAAACTTTCGTAGGAATTTTTAAAGATTGACTTTGCTGGTACTTTACAAATATTATCCAGCCATCCTGTATCTTCTGCGCAATTGATAGCGTCTGGTTCGTGTCTCGTCTGATTTCTGATTCCGGACAGTACGATTCCCTTTCGACATTGCAATCGAAGTAGGGTTGCCATAAATATCTGGAAGGAACTAAGGGGTTCAGTAAAAAAAAGGCTCATACATACAATACATCACATATAAATGCTTATGAATTATAAATGAAAAAAGAAAAGCAAAATACAAAAATGGTTAGTTATTGAATATTTAAGCTATTTTACATAAATATATTAGTTAGAAAAGAAAAATAACTCAAATAGTAGTTAAGACCTATTCGTTTATGTACGTAAAGACATTCTTAAAATTTGCAATGCTAATTCGTGTTTAATAATGAATTTGTGTATAAGTAGTGGTCGATAGTTGCTGTTGCGATATTAACGTGGCGAAGTTGTGTTTTTTCATCCGTTCGGAACAGTGACGTGCTAGGTCCTTTCCACATTGAATAGACTGTCTTTTTAGTATAATTAAAGTTCAATTAAAAAAAAAAACAAAAAAGAAAAGAAGAAGAACGGTGTTTTTGGACATAAAACGTACTGCCGCTTTGAGATACTTGGAGATAGTGTATACATACGAGTATTTGTGCATATCGACATTCTTAATCTGATGTCAAAATTCTTTTTTGAAAAACAAGAGGGCCAAAAAAAAAACAAACCTTGAAAACGGTCGGAGGAATTCCTTCCAAGTGTCTGCCAAAAAAGGACAAAGTAAACAAAGAACAAAAAACGTGAAAAGATTTTGTTTATTGTTTTTTTTAAGTCCCCATACGGATGAAAGACTGGTGGGTTGAAATCCAGCGTTTTTTCTTTGACGGTTCGCCTGCAAGGTGTGTATCTTGGGAGTTCCTCAGCAAAAAAAAAACAACTAATAATTATTCAGAAAAAAGCAAAAACAAAATGAATTAAAGAAAAAAGGGAAAACTTAGCTTTGCAAAGGAAATAAAAAAAAATTTATATATGTACGAGTATATATACTCGTAGGTACACATGCATCCATATATGTATAGTTATACGATACAAGTATACATAACATCTATATACAGAACTTTTAAATTGGTGAAGTAGTGTAATTAAATCAATTACAGGTTCAGATTGTAGATATGTTTTTTTTTTTAAATTGTTAAGAATATATAATAATAGTGATTAAGAGAGAATTTTTGAGTTTTAGAAAAAAATGTATTATGTTCTATAATTCTGAATTCTCGAGGGTTCTTCCAAGTAATGGTGCCAGGATGACGAGGGATCCGTTAATGTAACCTGTAAGTTATAGTTGTAAGTTTTGCGGCTGGAATAAGCATACTATAATAAGTATAAATAAGTATACTAAGTATAGCTAGTAGTTATAGCAAAATAAAATAAAATTCAAAAGGCTCCTAATTATATAAATATTAAAGTTGTTTTGTAAATTTTTTTAAATAAGTCTCTAGATATGATGAATTGTCAAGTGATTTGAAGCAGTTATTTCTTTTTGTTATATGCAACAGTGACGACTTGACGGGAAATGACCGGATGAAATTCCACTAATTTCATCCAGTTAGTGGCGATTGGGTGGAACTTAGTTTTAGGGGCTGGCATTCATAGATCTGTGCAGAATGGTGGCAATTGGTTGCATTTAGGTGCGAAAATGGTAATTTGGCCATCCTCAGCCAACAAAATCCGCCTTATTTCGGGTTATAACGAGCTGTCATCGTTGTAGGATAGTAAGATTGTTTTCGGTTTAATTTGAACCCGTTATTTAAATTTTCGGTTTAAGGATTGGGGTTAGTGTAGGATTAGTTAGTTTGTCCCGGTCTTGCATAATGGTGATGGCACTCAGATGTGATCCTGCTGTTTTCTTTTCTCTTTATTCTATCTTATTTCTGTCTTGCTTCTTTTAAGTCTATTCGTTTCGTCAAAGTAAAGTTACGATGCGCGGGTTAGTGATTAGAACCAACTCGATCCGACGAGCTAGAGACGAGCAACCGCGAGGGTACTACTGTTGTCTACTCCTGCATCATGGATGCCACTACTAATCTCCTTACAATTGTTATCATAAAACTGCATCAATGTAAAAACTAGAAATTCTTCCAAAGCTGTTTATTTTCATTTTATTTATTATTGCTATCAATTTCAAATATATTTATAGATTTTCTTGTAAACCAGCTTGAACAGCATTTTTAAAGTCGATTCCATTTTGTAAATTGTTAACAATATTTTCTTGAGCATTCACTTTCTAAATTTTAAAAATATTTAGCTTTTTAACGTTTTGGATATTATATTCGGATATGGACATCAGAAGAGGCACGACGACTGTTTATTCATAAAATCAACATTCGTTGAGATACAATTATATACTGTAGATGGCCGGGGATCAATTGGTAGTGTATTGGCTTCCGAATTGGACGGTTCGGGATTAAATACCAGCCGTTCCCGAAAGACATTCTCTTTTTCAGGCAATTAAAATTTCGTGAGAGGAATGGTTGACTAAAATACAATAGCAACTCCAATTACACTAATAATATACGAGTATTCTACCCATTCAATTTTTGATGCCACCCATGGAGCGAAATAACTACTGAGCCCAAAAATTTTTTTCTCTCTATATATCCAATTTTCCAAAAAACTAAACATGTGCAACCCTCTTGATTGTTAAGTTCTTTTTAAAAAAAAAAACAAATACGAGGATTGTCTGAAAAGTTTCCGACCGAACAATGCTACAAGACATTTTTTCTGAAATTTTTTTTTATTTTTCAATGTACATAGTCTCCTTGTAACTCTACACACTTCTCCCAGCAATCTCTCTAACCCGTCCAAATAGTACTTGGCGTTTTTCTCTGCAAAATAATTGTTCACGAAGGTGATTGCCTTCGAGCGCAGTCGCTTGGGGCTTGATCTGGTGAATAAGGCGGATGGTCAAGCAGTTTAAACCGTAATTCATGGATTTTCGCCATGGCAGCCGCTGAGGTGTGAGACGCCGCGTTGTCTTGGTGAAACAGGATTTTATTTTTCTGCAAATGTGGCCGTTTTTCCGCAATTTCTACCTTCAGCTTGGCAACTAATGATGCGTAGTGTGCTGCTGTAATGGTTTTTCCTTTTTGAAGATAATCGATTAAGATACTCGTAACTTCTTTACTATCCCAAAAAACAATCGCCATCACCCGAAAAAAAAAACAGTTTTTGCTTTTTTTGGAGCCGGCGCGCCCTTTGCAATCCACTGTTTTGACTGAATTTTTGTTTCAGGCGTATAATGGTGTATCCAAGTTTTATCTACAGTAATTAATCCGCCCCAAAACTCGGATTTATTGCGCCTAAACTGCGCCAACAGAGCGTTGGAAATGTTCATTCGAAAACATTTTTGGGCTAACGTAAGCAAACGCGGCACCGAACGCGCGGACAACTTTCTCATGTCTAAATCTTGATTTAATGTGTAACAAACACGTTCTTTGGACATTTTCATAACCTCTACTATCTCTCTCACTTTAATTCGGCGGTCGTCTGACACCATTTGGTGAACTTTAGCAATGTTATCGTCAGTGGTTGCAGTTTTTAGACGTCCCGAATATTCATCATCTCTCAAGCTCTTATGGCCACTTTTAAATTCAGCTGCCCAAAATTTCACTGTAGTAAATGATGGCGCAGAGTCCCCATACACAGAGTCCAACTCATTTTTGACTTGCGTAGGCGTATTGCCTTTCAAAAACAAGAATTTAATAACAGCTCGATACTCAATTTTTTCTATTTTCACAAAAAACACTCACATCGACTCACTCAAACGACTGTCAACTAAAAACTGCGCATCCAAAATGACTGAAACTTCTGTAAGTAACTGTCAAAAGATGCAAAACTAACTTGCATTGACGAGTGCTGCTATCTTTGCGTTGCGGTCGGAAACTTTTCAGACAACCCTCGTATATTTATATATCACTATTCCCCTTCAAAGTACCCTCATTGAACTGCTACACACTTCTCTCATATAGTTATTCCACTGCATTATTTTGTGTATGAGTTTCTAAATAAGGTGGGCTGTTGTTTCAAGATTCTCGCTTTTTAAAGAAAAGATCCAGATACCTTTTTTAAAACCGTAAGATCTCATTAAAACTGGAAAAATTTAAAAGGCCAAATCTTTTATCACAAATGTAAGCAGTTGTTTTAAGATCACATTTTACAACCCAAATGGAGAACAGTTGGTCTGTTCGCTTTTTGCACAAACTTTGTATTACTCTATTGTATTGTAGTATGTCATATGACGGTACTTTTTATTTACTATGACAGGTAAGGACCGTAGAAAATAAATTGGCTTTTAAAAAAAAATGTAATTAGTTTGAGTGAGTGGATATTTGTACTTTTTCCAATGGCCTACAAAAAATTCAGTTAGCAATTGTTGGTTTTGTTTTAACAATTGATTAACGCTCAGAAGATTGGACACCTTGCCGAGGTGGAGAGAAACAGGAGGCTAGACAACCGAAACTCCTCTGGTAGGACTAAATGTGACACGAAAACCAATATCCAATCATGGGCTGGATTACAGTGTTAACCGTACCGTGCAAACAATCAATCTGGTTGAGGGCCCAGAAATTGCTCAGTCCCTAATGGTGGGTCCAGATACCGGGCGTCCTCTGGTACTAAATAGCCTTACACCCGTATAGGAGCTTTGCGAGTACGAACCAACCTTTCTCGCTTTACTCGTGGTACACATATGGAAGATCTAGTAAAAACAAAATAAAAACACAATTACGGAGTCAGATGAAGAAGTTGTACTACATTCTCCTGTAACACATACAGAGATGGAGACTAAGGACACTATATAAAGCCACCAAGACTCAGACCCACATTGATAGACGCGCAAAACCAAAATTACAAAAATACTAAGCGATGTGAAATTGGAAAGGAGTAAAAAACTAGAAGAAAAAAATTAGAAGTTTTTCTATTTTACCAGAGCCCAAAAAAGACAGATTGGAGAGCGGATCAGGGGCAGCATGACACCGGAGGATGCAAAATGACCTATGCGGGAAGAAATCATGCTTGGAAAAGCACAGAAAGAAGCTAAATATAGCGACAAACCCTACACGCCCAAAAGATGCCGATGAGCCGGCAACTCCTCAAGTGTGCAACAGTCCAAAAACACAGACCACATGCAGAGCTAAATACAAAGGCGCACAGATGTGGTTACTTCGATAGGAGTCCCCGGAAAAGCAAGCGCACCGAAGCAAGGTGGGAAATACACCTCTCATAAAAACCTCGCTCGAGTTCTAATAAACGGCCCCGGGGGGAAGTTAGAAAGAGCAGGAACTCAAACGAACCCTCGGCCAACCACATAACAGCAGCACCTTCGACATCAGGGCTGTCCTATAAAAATACATTAACTCAATGCGAGGTTGCTGTAATGCATGAAATGCATCCCGAAGAATCCCTATCAGTGCAATAAACTCAGCCGAAAAAAAAATGTCTACTGATCGAGGTGGACAAAGCCGATAACAACTGTCCCCTCAAATTTGTTGCATACACATCAAGCCTGTCCGTCACTTGCCACGACACAGAGGCAAAATACTGGCTCATGTCAACGGTAAAGAGGATAAAGCCATGACCAGAAGCCAGACTACGTACAATTTAGGGAAGTGATATCCCCAAAGTGTACACCTGTATTACCTGCCTCCAGACGATGATAAAATGGAAGTCTATCTGTCAAGGATCGCCAACACGCCACAACAAGTTGGCGTGTTCTCAAGGTCTCAAAGGAGGTGAGTCAGTGACTTTCTCTATTGATGAAAAGTCCAAGAAATACTTGATGGAGCAACAGTGCAAGCTATTTCTTAACATCTTACAGATACAGATCTGCATCAAAGAATTACCACTAGCAGTAAAACATACTGCCATTGCGAAGACTATATTCCTTCAATCTCTGACGAGTCAAGATCATTGAAACAATCTGGAGCAAAGAAAGCCCAAATAGATTGCCAGCCCACATCAAAAAGTGGCACAGACAGCTCATCGGATACAGACAATAACTCTAATGCCGGAACATCAGAAGATATTATCGCTATACCCAGTCTCCTACATGCCATCCCAAGACTGGAATATCTGTCAGTACTACCCAGCAATAACTAAATTGGGACTAAGGTGCATCCAAGTTAATCTACAACATGCTAAGGCCGCTTTGGCAATCCTCAATCATAGATTTAACAAGGATCACCTAGACGTCGCCTTTATCCAGGAACCATACGAGAACATCCTTAAAAACCAGGTAAAGAGACTCTCAGGTGAGTTATTATATGATTTCACTAACCCTGGAAAACCCAGAGCATGTATCTTAACTAATAACAATAAAAAACTCTTTCCAATTCCAGAACACACCAATAGGGATCTCGTAGTTGCAAAAGCTGGGCTGCATACCAATGCAGGTAAGACAGAATCTGTTATATGCTCAGCTTATCTGCCCAGTGACTCCAGCGACTTGGACTTCTTGCCACTAAAGGGTCTGGTGGACTGCTGAACCTGCAACTAATTGCAGCTGGGACGCAAAAGCCCATCACACGGTCTGGAGCAGCTAAAACGTAAACAAATGGGGTGAGTCTCTACTAGAATTTATTAATTCAAACAATTTACAAATTCTGAAAAAATTTAAAAAAGAACTGTTGTGTCTCATCCGAAGCCTCATTGTCTGACCATTGCCACATCCTCTTTGACCATGGACTAGGTACTATGTATTGTATTATATCTGGAAAATACAGACATCTCAAATCCACAGACTGGGAGATACAATATACTGCCAGCAACTCATGGATAACTTGGGTAGATGAAACGCAAACGTCAGAGATATAGACAATATTGAGATAACTTGTGAAAATCTCAATATGGCAACCACTACTGCCTTTCATCAAGCTTGCCCAGAAAAAGAAAAAAATAGACAATCGACTTACTCTCTGGTGGAACAAAAACTAGCCAAACTCAGAACAAAGACTAGAAAGCTCTTCAACCGGGCTAGTCGTAATGGTGAATGGGAAATATACGAAAGAACACTCACCATGTACAACCAAGAAATTAGAAGGGCAAATCAGAAGGGCATCGTGAGAAACTTCTGTCATACAATCGATGACACCAGAAGCTGTGCACTCATTCATAAAATTAATTCTGTCATTCTGTTAATGAAAAAACCTACGGTACATACGCCGAAAACGGGCTACAGACTTTTCGGATCTTAGACAAGACACACTCCCCGGCTCGACGACAGTCCCAGAAACCCAATAAAACCCTCCAAGGGAAGGATAAATAGACCGCTCAGATAGGACTGGAACAAAATAAAGGAAATTTTTCTTAAAGGCAAAATAATTTGTGCAATCAACTCGTATTTACACTTCAAAGCCCCTTGTGAGGGTGGAATATTCCCAGCTTTACTACAACAGGGCATCCTGCAGCTGCTATCTGTACTAATTAACTTATTCAGAGCAGCTACGCGTGCGGAAATATATACTTAAATTAGAACGCAGACCGTCTAAACTACCCAAGTCATATAGTCCAAACAGCCTCACTTCCTTTTTCCTCAAAACTATGGAAAAAAACCCTCGTCAGACATATCCGAGACGGGACACTTCAAATTAACCTCCTTTAGAAATATCAATATGCCTATCAATCTGAAAAATCAACCGCATACCCCCTACAGAATCTTAACACAAGGATTGAAAAATCTCTCAGAGATAAAGAGGTAGCAGTCGGTTGTTTCCTCCATATAGAAGGAGCATTTGACAACACAGAATTCTCCCAGATATATAGAGCCATTCAAAACATGGGAGTTGACGACACCACATGTAAATGGATAAAATGTATGCTAGAGGATAAAACAATAAAAACCTCATTTGGCAGCAATAAACTCAGTGTGATAGGATGCCCTTAATGAGGAGTACTATCACCCCATCGTGGTTAATGAACTACTGATTATACTCAGCAATCATGGCTTCTATGTTCAAGCAATATGCAGGCAACAGTGCTATCCTAATTAGAGGTAAATTCGAGGACACAATCTCGGATCGTCTCCAGAGGGCCTTGAACCTAGTTGCTAAAAGGTGCACTAAAGTTGGCCTCAAAGCCAATCCCAAGAAAAGAACCATTATTAAATTCACCAAGAGAAGAAGGCGAGAAAGACTCAGAAATACCACTCTCTAAAAAATTTACGTAGAACACTCATCTTTCTAAGACTATTGACAAGGCCTGGACCTCACTATAGACCGACAAAAGTCTAGCAGGAAAAAATTTGGGACTTAATCCCAAAATGACTCTAGGGATATACATGACAATAACGAGACCTACTCGTATCATCACGTTTACAGCCCCCATTTGGTGGCATAAAGCAGTTCAGAAGTCTACACAGGCCAAAATCAACAAATTACAGAGACTAGCCTGTGTCTGTACAACTGGTGCAATGGAAACAGCACCAACAGCTGCGGTTGAACCTATCCTAAACACCCCACTACTTCATCTGGAACTCATGAAAGAAGCAATGATAAATGCCTACATGCTCGTCACTGAAGATGATTCAATTCCAAACTAGTTCATTCTGCAATTCTTCATGACAAATGTCTACCATGATATAACTTTCGGCACAAATTTAAGGTTACATTTCCAGACCGCCTTAACGGGGAATAGGAAAGACCAACATTTGCCAAGGACTCATATGTATGGTACATAGACTGATTCAAAACAAAGGAAGGAACTGGAGCCGGAGTGTGCGGTACTCACACTAAGTCACCCATACATGCCAGTATGGATACAAGCAGCTCCGTATTTCAGGGTGAAATCCATGCAAAAGAGCTTTGCATTCGAGAGAATCTAAACAGGCATATAACAAACAAAAACATTTATATTCTCTCCGACAGCAGAGCAGCGCTACTTGCAATAAACGCCTTTGAAATAAAATCAAGACTGGTCCGCAATGCCCTTCAACTCCTGCAACTACTGACCACCACAAATAAAGTTGATTTGATTTGGGTGCCAGGACACAGCGTACATGAAGGCAACAAAAAAGCAGACGAACTAGTCAGGAAAGGATCCGCATCTCAATTCATGATGCCAATACCATTCTGTAGGCTATCAATTACAATAATACAATAAAAGAAAGTATTAAAACCTAGCTAGAGCAAAAGAGCTTCATTTCTGGAGAGAAACCGAAGGAAACAGACAAGCCAAAAACTTTATGCTGTTGCCACAAAAAAGCAAAGCAACTACATACTACAATTAAGTAGAAGTCAGATTTGATTGGCCAGAGGTTTTCTCACAGGACACTGCTGTGTGAAAAAACACCTGATGATCATGGGTACAGCACAAGACAATGCATGCAGACTGTGCAACGAGGACGCGGAAGCAGCAGAACACATACTATGTGACTGCAATGGTTTAATCAAAACACGTGAACGTTACATGGGTAAATTCTACCATGAAGCGGCGGACATAGCTGCCAACTGATCTAAAGACGTAGCCGCCTTCCTAATAAATTGCGGCATCATGAATGAGCTCTAAATCACAATAGGTCCATCTGTGGCCGCAGTGATCTGAGATTCTTTGTACCACCTCCCCCAATAATCTAAATCTAAATCTCAACAGTTGATTTTCGCAAGTTAGCCATACTCTTATTTTATTTTTCATTGTTATTGTTTAGTGTTCATGGCACATGGGTTATTAACATTATGTGCTATTAGAAAATCGATAATTATAATATAAGGAATCAACACTAAAATTGGATATAATTGCAGTCTGCCGCAATCGTCTGTGCAAAATTTCACTTTGTTTTGTAAAAGCACGTAAAGTGTAAGGATTCAGAAAAAAATATGAAGGCCACCAATTTCAACGTACTCAAACTGCTAATGGAAAAACTGTTGAATATTTTGTATTTTTTATATACATTGAAAAAGAAGGGATACTATACAATTTTGATATCGAGTTTCAAAACAGGGTTAACTAAGAAAAACGCCAAATTTACATGTTACATGTAACACACAATTTCAAAAACTTTATTTCCTTTACGGGAAATAATACGAGTAGTTCTCACTTGTAAAAGAAAATTAAATTAAATTAAAATTGATACGCCAATAATTTTGACTTTGGATTCATCCCTGTGGCACAGAAAACAGGGCAATAATATCGCCAATAATTTCTAAAGCGTTGGACTCACAAAATAACTTTTGATTTACTATGAAGGTAAAAATATTGTAGTATTGTATGCCAATGTTGCATTAGGTGATTCTCATTGTATTTGATTCACCATTGGTCTGCTAACAACAAACGGGTCACACACTGCTGATGATGTGGAATGCTTGCAAGATTAATACTATCTTCAATGTTACTTTTGCTACTCAGGAGTGAAACTTTAAAATTTAGAGCCAAGGTCTATGGTTGACCGGTTAAGGACCTGCCAGATGTTCCATATACAAAAGAGTTGCCTCTTGTGATCCTTTATTCAAAGCAATTACTTGGGCGTTTATTACTGACTGGGCATTTCCCGGCCCGAGTCTTTCCAATAAGGCAATGAAGAAATATTCATAGTTCTATAGTAGCAGACCTAAACTTTTTAAACCCATTAATGATGGGTGGCGCCAAGTAGCGGTTTCATTCAAAGGCGGCGTACATTCTATACTGGGGATGATACAAGAAGATGTTTTATATCACTTCCGCTGGAAAGACGGTACATCTAGTGTATAAATGATTAAGGAAGTAACATGGTGGAAGTTAAAGAATACATAATTATTTAAGACATTATTTTCTGCGTCACCACACAGCCCTTAACGAAAGCAGTTGGACAATAAAGCCCCGAATAATATTTGATGAACCCTTGGAAGGACTTTCACGGAATTGCCAGTTAACGGTGTTGCAAATTTAACAACTGAATATAATGAACCTCATTTTACGGTACATATTTTATCGATTAACTTTCACATCAAACATTGGAAAAATATACAACCAAATTTAGGTGACAAAGGAAAACATAATTTACCAATTCATAATTTGGCTTAGTAATCAAACAAAACTGTTTAAAATTTACCGCCTTACGATAGTAACTTTCGGCACGGTTTCTTTTGGTTGCCTGTCAATACAGCAACTTACAGCTCCAGCAAAGAAAATACAGGGATGGTATATAATGTAATGAAGGTAAATGCTGTTATCTCTGGAGCGGTCAGTATTCAATCATCTGAAATAACAAGAAAAGAAGTGTGCATCGAGCGACCATATGCTTCTTAAGGAGATTTCCATTCATGAGCGTGAGCACACGGATGCACTACCGAGCGATAGTTCCTCTAAAGTACAGATTTTGGGAATTCAGTGGCTTCAATTTGCAGATGAATTATTTTTTATTTTTTTTATCCAAATAATTCAAAACCAACGATTCATATTTTCCATGATTATTATAGTTGGATCTTACCATGGATCATAATGGCCAGGTAATTCATGCAACTACTCTGGTTGGAACTCTTCAACCGGGGATTCTTTAACAATGGATTTTACGAAGATGTGGAGAAATATTAACCAATAAGCATTCAAAGATGGGTTCATACTGAAGATACCTAATTTAAGCGCATTTAATCCCATGGGTTCAGCGATGCGTTTGCGGAGGTGCTTAGCCTGGCAGTTTATCTGATGGTTGAGGGCAATGCAGTCAAAATTTACGTACATCTACTGCTGTCAAAATTTTGGGTAGCACCAATTTACTTTCTAAAGCAATGTAGTGCAGTAATACTGGCTAAACTCATGTATCATATTGCATAAGTTCTGAGCAGACAACTCATGGGGATCGACTCTATATTTGCACCATATATTGGTATTTTCTATTTCCATCGCAGCTGTCAGACATCTAAACTGAGGAAAAAAGGATACGGCCCAAGTACGCAAGGCAAACATAACATCAAATACGATTAATCAATGCAGTTAGTTTGCAACCAATGCGATGAAACATTGTACCAGCATGAGTTCTCGACCCTTATGGCTAAAAGAACACTATACCGTATTGCGGTAATAGTTGAGTCTTTGCACAAGAAGGAAGGACTAATAAGAGTTCTGGCCTGCTATATAATCATCTACTATTTTCACATATAGAGGTAGACCATGAGGGGTCAATTAATATCTAAGCCTGAAGGAGTCGCAGTGCAAGGACAATAAAAGGATATCCGACGTTATTTTTCTTTTACATTTTGTTTACTTTACATTCCCGATTCTATTTGTGCTATACGTATTGCAGCCTACAACAGTATTTTCTTTGCAAAACCAACAGCACTCTAAACTTTTTAAACTTTATTTAAATGTTAGTAAAGGATTTCTTTATAAAAAGGTACCAATGGTTTTATTGGAGTAAGAAAGAATTAGAATTTGCGAAATTTCCCCTTAAAAGATGGTACGCTTACACAAAAGGTTCATATATCTACACATAGCATTGATGTTGATTGGGCCAGCGCACAGTTGTCAATTTTAATTTTAAGGGGTAAGAAAAATTATCACTACAATCGAAATCGGTTCGTGTATACACAATATTACCTCGCATTATTATTATCCCATGTGCAGTTGAAGTAAAAGATACCCCGGTCTTACCGTCTTTACACACTGGGTAAAATTGATCCAGTGTGCGCTGGCCCATTTAGTTTAATCTTTAATAGAATCGGGACTAAAGTTTGACAAGGGAAAGTATACGTTTTCCATGAAACTCCTAAGTCATATAGCCGACCGGAATCATCAGTCGAAAAGGCAAAGAATACCTTCTGACAGATGTGCTTTCAAAAAGCGTTCCGCTTATAGTCGGAATTTTATACAACTGTTCCGAATATGGATAACGGAAATCATTAGAAAGGTTGTAAAACTCCAAGGTACTTAACTCAAGTTTATTTTGTGCTAGTGCTGTTCTATAGCACAGGACAACAACTCCGAGTGAGATAACGCTAAGATATTATTTGCCGCTAGATACCCAGTTAGCTAATTTAGCTAATTTAGCGCGCAGAATAAGCATGAGGTTTTGGGCGGTGTCGCCGTATTATGCGTTAACCACTAATAATGCGTGCTTTGAGAGTGATAATAGGAGCGATGCAGAGGGAAATTTTAGAAACTCAGTGAAGAGATAGGTATAACAGTCGCGGCGGCAACAAAGAAATCAACAACATACGATGGACTAATACCGAAAGTCGAATAACTCCGCAACAATTCAGTTTGGATAAGAAATTCATTGTATCTGAGGCAGCGAAATATTATGAAGCTAACTTTGCCGCTAAGTATATTGCGCCATTTCGGATACAAAAGACTGACTTCAATTACAGCCTGAGGGAGGGCCATGATAACGAGAGAGGTGGCTGAAACGTCAAAGACCCAAAAGTGAACTGCAAAGACCTAGAAGAAAAAGAAAGTCATATAACAATAAGTATATGAAGAGGTACGGAGAGCGCACTGGGATGTACTAAGCTTTTTCCAAGGAGCGATTATGAAGTTGAGTTTTGTGGCATTAAAAGGTCATTATCAGTCCATTGTGATACAACTGAGTGAGAGTGGAATGCCGTTGCCTTAGTTTTTTCTAGAACTTAAAGGATTTCTTGTTAAATTTTTCCAGATAGATGGTACTGGCTATGTATCTATGTATGTTGCAATATCCTACGCGTGTATTGGTTATAGGCTGAGCAAAGCAGCTGTCTGATGAATGACTGAGATTTCGCTTCCAAGATGGTACAGTAGGTGGGTGAATTGAACAATTTGTATGTGCAAAAGTTATCAAAGAAGACTACTGATTTAGATGATCATTTTCAGTTTCAGTTGAGTTGTCATTTCAGTTCAAAAAGATAGCGCATTTAGACAGAAACTCTGTATTCATTTAAGGTTTAATTTTACTCGTGAGCAGTACGTACGTAACATTCACAATGGACGTAGAAAGCCTAATTGCTGTAGCAATAGCTTTGTCAATAAATAATCTTAAAAAGAAAAGAAAACAGTGGACCAAAGATTGGTATTCATAAAGAAAATCAGTGTCGCATGTAAGCTTAATGAAGGAATTGAGATTCGAACACGATGATTGGTCAAACTATTTAAGAATAAGTGAACGTATTTACTTGGAGTTACTGCAATTTGTGTCGCCAATTATAAAAAAAAACAAGATACCAATTTAAGAGAACTTATATCTCCCCACTAGCGACTTAGGGCTACTATTAGATTTTTAGTAACTGGGAATGCTTACCAAAACCTTAAATTTCTCACTGCAATATCGCCACCAAGCCTAAGTGCAGTTATCTGAAACCTGCAAAGCAATGACCACAGTACTCAGAGATTTTATTAAGTCTTATAATATATATATGTTTTTTTTTTAGATTAGATTAATTAGATTTTATTATTTTCTTATGATTTTATGATACAATTCAATATACATTAGGTACATACCATAATTCATGTCACAGAAAAAAATAAGAAAAAAAGAAAAGTTGGTGGAATTCCATATTTCAATTTGAAAAAATAAAATAGAGTCGAATGCCACTTCAATGTACATACCACCTTGATCAAAAATTTCCCGGGGGACACCACCGTGTGGCACTCCCATTGTTCCGATTTGAGTTCCATTTTTTTGTTAAGTTGGTAAATCTGTTGTTGAAATTCCCTCTAAATCTTGGCATCATAGCTTGACATTTACAAAAGTTACGTAGCCAAGGGTACATCTATCTCTGTGTTGGCGATTTTTTACAATTTTAGAAATGGATTTAAATTTGCAATGCCGAACTGGTATTAAATTTTGAGTAAAAAACGGATTTAATGGTGCGCGAACGTTGGAAATGTTGGAAAAGTGTTTCGGCAATGATTTTCTAAAGAAAACGGTCGTTTACCAGTGGCACGAGCGGTTCAAAAGTGATCGTGAGCCAATCGAAGATGATGAACGCAGTGGAATACCACCGACTTCGAAAACCGACGACGAAGTAAAAGAAATGTTGGTCAATAACCGCAAATTAACCATTAGAGAGATAGCGGAGGACTAAAACATTGCCTATGGATCCGTCCAAGACATTTTGGTTAATGATTTGGGTTTCCGTTGTGTAGCAGCAAAGTTGGTGCCAAAAGACCTCAATTTCATGCAAAAAAGAACCGTGTTGACGTCGCAAAAGAGATGATTTGCGAGGGTGAATCCGATCCCACATTCATCAAAAGGATCATTACTGGAGACGAGACGTGGGTTTATTAGTACGACACACAATCCAGACATCAGGCAAGTGAATGGCGTTTACCAAATGAGCCGAGACCAAAAAAATACGTCGTTTTCGGTCAAAAAAGAATTCAATGCTCACGGTTTTCTTGGATTAAAACTGTGTAGTGCATCATAAATTTCTGCCAGAAGGCCAAACAGTAAACAAAGAGTATTACTTGGGCGTTATGAGACGTTTGCGTGAAGCAATTCGCCGAAAGAGACCAGAATTGTGAGCAGAAAACTCGTGGACCTTGCACCATGATAACGCACCGTCGCACAGTTCCATCATTATTCGTAATTTTTTGACGAAAAATCCAACAGCCACCGAATTCACCTGATTTGGCTCCCTGTGACTTCTTTCTGTTCTATCGAGTTAAAAAACCACTACGGGGAACGCGTTTCAGCAGCCGAGAGGAAGTAATGGAAAAATCGCAGGAAGCACCGATGAACATACGAAAACCGAAAAATGTTTCGAGGATTGGATCAAGCGCTGGCATAAGTGTGTTGCAGTCGATGGGGATTACTTTAAAAGGGGCAATATAGATTTAGATGAATAAATTTGTATTTTAAATTTTCTGAATAAATTCCGGAATCCTTTTGATCAAGGTGGTATAAAATAAAAGACAAATTTTGGGTGGGGTGACCCTCAAAAAACAACTTCATAAAAATTAAGTAATAAGTTAGTTCATAGAAAATGTAAATCAAAAACGCAATCAAAAGTAATTGCTGAGAGAAAAAGTATCACAATAATAAAAGCAAAAGATATATTTATACCAATATATCAGAAATTCGAGATTCTAAAACAACAAAATTAAAACCCGAAATCCACATTTTAGCGCATTTCATAAACGTTCCAGGTATTGATATTGCCCGGATCGACTGTGGGTGTTGCAACAGCAACTAATTAATTTAAGTATCGTAAATTATTTGTAGTGTAACATATCCATAAGAAATTCCAAGGAATATGTTCCACAATTGTTGTTGCTATTGTACTGTCAAAATAAAAAAAAAGAAATTTTTTTTTGCCGCCAAGAGAGAATAAAAAAGAAACCAAACCCTTATAACGTGGAAACAAATTTTTTCTTTTAATTATAAATTGTAAAATTTATACAGAGTGTGATAAGACATTAAACACTGGTCCTAACGAGCCGGATAAACAAAAAATCATATTAAAAGACAATAATTGTGAGTTTTGGTGCCAATCGTTTTCCCGCGCCGCGCAATATATATATATATATCTACAGTATATTCTCAACTATATAGATTGAACTTCAGTATCACAGGTGAGTGAGTAATTTGTGGCATTTAAACTATTTTACAAAAATAAAAATCATTCAATCAAAATGAGTAAATTGCTGAACAATTTGTTGGCACAACTTACTAAGGATGAGATAAACTTCAAGAAGGCGAGTAAAGAAACAAGGGCTTCGAAACACTACCTTCAAGGTCGCTTGGCTATCCTAGAATCAAACTTCCAAGCGAGTTCTACAGCCAACGCTAATGCAGTCACTAAAGCAGTCGACGATGCTGAAAGCGAGAAAATTGATGAAGTCTACGACAAAATAAGGGAATTGTATGTCACTTATCGATCATCTTTGTTGGAAGCTCTGGATAAGGTTCCAGCCACTTCAGCAATTGCTGGTAGCTTTTCACATACGGGTAAAAAGCATGATCTGCGGCTTCCAAAGATTAATTTACCTTCCTTTGCTGGCAGTTATGAGAACTGGAGGTCATTCCACGATATTTTTCACTCCTTGGTTCACAGCGACTCCTCGTTGACGGAAATAGAAAAACTGCACTATTTGAAATCCAGCGTCACAGGTGAAGCTGAACGGCTCCTACAACATCTGAGTTTAGATGAAGGTAATTACATCTTAGCATGGACCATCCTTACCAACAGATACGATCACAAACGAGTACTGGTAAATACCCAGCTGAAACTCTTCTTCGGCCAACCCAACCTCAGTGTTGAAGGGTCAAATAATATAAAACAGCTACTGGATGTATCCACTGAGTGTCTGCATGCGTTAAAGAACTTGGGAGTCAAAACTGAAAACTGGGATGTGATCGTAATCTACGTTTTGCTGCAAAAATTACCGTCTATAACACAGCAGATGTGGGAGGAAAAACTAGGTTCGCAGAAAGAACTTCCTACATTCACGGAGTTTACTGAATTTCTGGAGGCCAGATTCCGCACGTTGGAAGCTGTAGCGCAACAAAAGCAGAAACCCAATCATAGACCAGAGGTGCAAGTAAGGCTGGGAACGAAGAATGCTTTTACAACTCGACCCAAGCAGAAGCAGCAGTACAACTGTGGTGTTTGCAATAAAGGACAACATTCGCTTCGAAACTGCAATTGGTTTCTGACCCTGGAAGTAGGTGAGCGTGTCAAGGTAGTAAGACGCTTAGGCATATGTGAAAACTGTCTTGCTTACAGTCATCATACCCAACAATGCCCAAGTCGCGTATGCTGCTACTTTTGCAGTCAGAGGCACCATTCTTTACTGCACAGCGCTCACAACCCCTCTCAAGGCTCACACCATCCAAATCTACCGTCACACTCTACACCACACAACACAATACAGTCCATTTCTACACCATACAACACCTCACACAATCCTTACAAACACACTCAGCAACCCAACACATATACCCAAGCGCATCAAGTTTCCACACAACCGAGCACAAACATAACAGTCAACCCCAATGCAACTGCTTTTCAGGCCGTCAGCGATCATCAACCCTCTACTTCAACATTAAACAATTTTCACACTCAACACAACAACAACACCCAGGTTCTTTTGGCGACAGCGATGATAAAAGCAAAATCAGCTGCTGGAGGATATATAAACCTGCGAGCACTTATCGACCCCGGGTCAGAAGCCACTTTTATCACAGGAGCAGCGGTGCAGTTGTTAAATCTTAGGCCCAGGCGCACATTTATTGAAGTATCTGGGTTGGGGAAGGTCAGCAGTGGAGCATGCAACAATTACGTAGAGCTATCATTTGGATCACTCCGCTCATCATACGTCGGGCATACCCGAGCCTTTGTCTTCAAATCCCTGACTGGGCTTCTTCCGGCCCAAAGGATAGACTTCAATAAATGGACTCACATTAATGGTTTGATGTTGGCCGATCCTCATTATCATTCTCCTGCAGCCATAGACATTCTCCTGGGAAGCGATGTCTACGCGGAAATTCTGATGCCAGACTTAATAAGAGAGCAGAATTTTACAGCGCCAGTCGCTCAAAAAACACAACTTGGGTGGATTTTGTTTGGTAGCGCTAAAGTAGAAATCCCAGGAATGATAAGGAGCTTCTTCCAGTCTGTTGATCTTGACTGTCAACTCAGAAAATTTTGGGAGATCGAAGAACAACCCTTTGAAAAATATGAATCTAAAGAAGATACAGCTTGTGAACGACACTTCATCATGAACACCAGGCGTTTATCAACCGGCCGGTATCAAGTTCGTCTTCCTTTCAAGGGTGAGTCATATCCAACTCTAGGAACGACAAGACAGGGAGCACTCAGAAGGTTCTATCAATTAGAAAGAAGGTTTAATGTCAACGCAACCCTACACGAAGACTATAAGAAATGCATGGCGGAGTACATCGAACTTGGTCATATGAGCGAAGTTTTAAACTCACATGAGATCATGTCAACACCATACCACTACTTCATCCCCCATCATGCGGTATTCAAGGAATCCAGTTCCACCACAAAACTCAGGGTCGTTTTTGATGCGGCCTTCAAGACATCTTTTGGCTCTTCTCTGAATGACCACTTGATGGTGGGACCAAAAGTGCAAAACAACGTGATAGATGTTATTCTTCGATGGAGAAAGCACCGCTTTACATTCACTGCGGATATGGAGAAAATGTATCGCCAAATTCGAGTTGCCGGTAAGGATTCGGACTACCAGCTCATCTTCTGGAGAAACAACTCACAGGAACAAGTCAGGACATATCGACTAGAGACTGTGACATTTGGAACAGCTTCAGCTCCGTACCTGGCGATTCGAGTCCTACATCAGCTGGCAGATGACGAATCAATAAATTTCCCATTGGCAGCATCCATTCTACGAGACGACACATACGTAGACGATGTTATCACAGGGGCAAATACGGTTGAAGAGGCCCTAAGAAAGCGTGATGAGGTAAAAGGGGCTCTCGCATCGGCAGGATTCTACTTACGCAAATGGACCAGCAACAACGAAAAACTCTTGCAGGGGATTCCAGTTGAAGACCGCGAGGTGGATTTTACAGTGCCGTTCGAGGAAGGGAACCACGTCAAGACGCTAGGCATTAAATGGTTGCCTATATGCGATTCCTTCTCGTACCAAATAGCCCCGTTTGAGGAAAAAGACGCTACAAAACGAGCAGTGCTATCAGCGATTGCCAAGTTGTTCGATCCGTTAGGCTGGCTGTCCCCTTGCATCATCATAGCCAAAATATTAATGCAAGATCTCTGGGAACGAGGTCTTGAGTGGGACACACCTATTCCGGATAACCTGCATCGAAACTGGGTCACATTTCGCAAAGAGCTTCCGGCAATAGAGAAACTGCGCATTCCGCGATGGGTTCAAACGGGCGAAGACGACTGCAATATTGAAATTCACGGGTTTAGTGATGCCTCAGAGAAGGCATATGCAGCAGCAATATACTTACGCGTGCTTGACCCATCGAACAAAGTCCATATGCACCTCCTCATGTCAAAAACGAAGGTGGCTCCATTGAAATCAGTCACCCTTCCACGATTAGAGTTGTGTGGTGCTGTTTTGCTTGCTAAATTGCTGCATGAAACAGCGAGGGCTCTGAAACTGAAAACCTGTAAGTCATACGCTTGGACAGACTCAGAAATAACGCTATGTTGGATTCAGGCCCCTCCGTCAAAATGGGAAACCTTCGTACGCAACCGAGTTGCTCAAATTCAGAAGCTCACAAGCAACGACAGCTGGAGGCATGTACCCTCCGAACAAAACCCCGCAGATATGGCTTCACGTGGTGTTTTCCCGACTAAGCTGCTACACAATGATCTCTGGTGGAAAGGGCCACAATTTCTACAATACACTTGGCACATCACGTGTCCGAATCAGCCCGGTTCGTTCCACACAGAAGAAGGAAAGTTGACAGCTAATGTGCTCTATGTCACCAACGGAAAAAACCAAATCAGCGAAGCGATCAAGAGACACTCAACCCTAAGTAAACTTACAAGGGTAATTGCGTATTGCAAAAGGTTTGCCTCCAACTTGCGTAAGGCAGATAAACAAAGGGGTCCACTTTCACCGCTGGAACTGCGTGTGACAATATTATTGATGGTTCGGACCGCACAAATGGAAATGTTTTCTGCTGAGGAAAGAAACAACATCGGAAGCGCGAAGGGGTTGAAAGCTCTAAACCCAACCATCGATGAACAAGGGGTAATACGAGTTGGAGGCAGACTACGAAATGCAGATCTACCCTATGAGCAGCAGCATCCCATATTGCTTAAAGCTTCACATCATTTTACGAAGCTGGTAATCGGAGATGCACACCAAAAAACACTTCACGGAGGAGTTCAGAAAATGGTTCCCTACCTGCGTCAAAGGTTTTGGATCTGCGGCATAAAAAATGCCGTTAAGAAGCACGTCCACGGATGCAACATATGTTTCAGGTATAAACCAAAACCGATGGGGCAGTTGATGGGGAATCTACCTGCTCCTCGAGTAAGGATATCGAGACCCTTTACCCACACCGGAGTAGACTATGCAGGCCCGATCGATATCAAGGCATGGAAGGGAAGAAACGCCAAGCATCTCAAGGGATATTTTGCCATTTTCGTATGCATGGCTACTAAAGCAGTCCATTTAGAAGTAGTCAGTGATCTCACTACACAAGCGTTCCTTGCAGCCTTTAGGAGATTCACGGCTAGAAGAGGTTTATGTGCTGCTATCTATAGTGACTGCGGTACCAATTTCGTAGGAGCAAACACAGAGCTGCAGAAACTTCTACACGCATCGCAAATGGACTGGAAGACTTGCGCAGAAAGTTTGGCTAACGATGGAACGAAATGGTATTTCAACCCACCAGCAACTCCGCACTTCGGCGGATTATGGGAAGCCGGGGTGAAGTCGGTCAAGTTCCATTTGAAACGAGTCGCTGGTAATCAAGTGCTCACGTTTGAGGAAATCAGCACGCTACTGACACAGATCGAGGCATGTTTAAACTCCAGACCACTGTGCCCAGTATCAGACGACATTGACGATTTGCAAGCACTAACACCGAGTCACTTCCTCATAGGAGCCCCACTGGTTACACCGCCGCAACCAGAGTACGAAATCGACAAAACCACGTACTGCGACAGGTGGAAGAGAGTTCAGGCACTTGCACAGAGCTTCTGGAGAAGATGGAGTTGCGAATACCTCACTAGATTACAACAGCGACCGAAATGGACCCGAACCGAAAAACAAGGGATCAAGGAAGGAGATTTGGTACTCCTAAGGGACGAGCGACTTCCACCGGCCAAATGGACACTAGCCCGGATCACAAAGCTACACCACGGAACCGACAACTTAACCAGAGTGGCTAGCGTCAAGGTGTCTTCTTCGTCCAAAACCCGCGAATTTAAAACTCCGATAATTAAAATCTGTCCATTGCCAAGCAACGAAATAACACAAGAAGCAGCGATATAAACCACACAACAAACAATAGATAATTATGATATAACAACATCTAAATTATAAAATAAAAATTACAAAAGTCATAAACACATTCAAAATAAAAAAAAAAAAAAAAAAAAAAAATGCACATGTCATACTTATATCATAAAATACGTATTCACAATTCGCACGACAAAAAATTCCCATGACACAATATATGTATGATAATTTCCACACTACACATTATCCGATAATGATAACGGTGACACATAAGGCATTCATCGTAGTAAATAACACACACATACACCCATGCACCTTTCTCTCAATCAAAAAAAAATAAAAAAATAAAAATAATAATAATCAGTTACACATTAAACTTACCGCAGTTCATTTTTTTTCTCATTTTTGTTATTTGCAGCATATGTACATATATGTGATCGTACTCACCGGTCTCATATGCAAGTATCAAAATAAAATAAAATTTTTAATTTTACAATAATAATAATAATAATTTTCACTCACAACACCGCACAATTGCCCGGAAATCAAAATCGAACTAAGGCTTAAGCCCTAAATCAAAATTAGCAAACCCGTGTATACATATTACTCGTATCTCTTCGAACTCTTACCTCTTGAATGAAAGGGGGAGATTGAATGCATTTAATTCATCAATGCCTCTATTACTCACTGCGATTGTTTTGTTTTGTTTGTGTTCCTTTTCTCATCTTCAGGAAACAGTAAGAATTAGAAGACGGAAGGAGCCAAAGAGTGACAAAGAAGATCGAGTACAGAGATGATATTGAGGCTCAAATGAATTTGCGAACTTCGTTCACAGCCGGGGAGCATGTTGCAACAGCAACTAATTAATTTAAGTATCGTAAATTATTTGTAGTGTAACATATCCATAAGAAATTCCAAGGAATATGTTCCACAATTGTTGTTGCTATTGTACTGTCAAAATAAAAAAAAAGAAATTTTTTTTTGCCGCCAAGAGAGAATAAAAAAGAAACCAAACCCTTATAACGTGGAAACAAATTTTTTCTTTTAATTATAAATTGTAAAATTTATACAGAGTGTGATAAGACATTAAACAGTGGGAGTTTATTAAACAACTGATGAGATAAAACAGAAAAGAAATCACGATATCCAGTGGTACGGAAAAAAGGTGCAGATAACATGTTAGAGAAGTTTCCGCGTAAATTATAGTTTGAAATAAGGCGAAAGTTACGGTTACCACACTTCATGAAAAACGTTTTTTACACTTTAAAACAATACAAGTGGTGAACTGTCAGGTTTATGACAGGATTTTTCTTAAAATGTATTTCTGTAAGATCAGCAACGTTGTACGAGTATTTTATTTAGGTAGATACCTCCCCTCCAAGCTTAGAATGGAAAATTCCATAGTAAATTATCTTTAACAGTTTATTTGAGCATAAATTACGCAAAAAGTAAAAATATCTAAGTGTGCATCGAAAGTACTTTCCAAATGAGTCTGCGTGATTTAAAAAACTCATTCTTGAATCAAGGGTGAGCACCAAGTACTTAAAGTCGTCGACTATCTCAACTAAAAAAAACTAAAAAAAAATCACTACAGTTTAGACTACTAGAAAAAGTGGGAGAGTGAGACGAACAATTACTGTTAGACAGTTTGTATTTTTCACACTCAGGTGCGTGGAAGTACACATTGGCCTGCAACTTGTGCGCGGAAGATAAGTTAAAGAGCATTATTTTAGTTTTAGAGCTTATAACTAAATTATGCATTGCAAACCAGTGCCTCAACAAATTTAGATTCCAATTGATATCAGAAACCAGGCCCAAAGGACTGTTCAGACCATAAGAGAAGCCTATGTCATCCGCAAATGTAGTAGATGAATTATGATTAAGATTAAATAGAGAATTGATATACATAGATTATAAATGGATTGGACCCAAAACAGAGCCTTGAGGTACACCCAGATTCAAGAACCTAATTTCGCTCCTAATATCATCTATCTTAACACTCTGCGATCTATTTTCCAGATATGACTTGAATCAATTAAGGATAGAACCACGGAAACCAGCGTTTTCCAGTTTTCTCAACAAATAATTGTGGTTAACCATATCGAAAGCTTTGGCTATATCAATAAATAAACCAGCCGTAAATTTTTTTCCATCGAGGTGTGACATTATTTTTGAAATTCAAATTGGACGGGATTAAAGAAATTTGTTTTAATTCAAAAATTCACTATCCTATTTTTCATTAGTTTTTTAAAAACTTTGCTGAAAGTTGGAAGGAGTGAAATGGGTCTATACTTGCCGATCTCATTAGCAGGACCATTTTTGAACAATGCCAAGACGTTCACTATGAAACATCCAATTTATTTAAGGGCAAAATACATATCCCATTAGCACCACACGAATTCGATTTATTTAAGGTACCAATAACTTTTAAGATTTCAAGAGGAGTTATGGGCTGAAAAACAAAACTAGTGCATTGCAATGTTTCAGCACAAACGGACGGATAATGAGAACAAGATGATTGGACTGAGCAAGGTTGTAAGTTGCAGCCTATATTTCCAAAATATCAATTAAATGCATTATTAACAGCACACTTATCAGACAAATCATAGTCATCGACACAACACATGTTGATTTATTTAGTATGCTGTTTACTATCTTCCATTCATCTTTCAGACCTCCCTTTGATGAGCTGAATTCAGTACAGTAGTCGGTATCTCGACAAATCGGCATCTCCTTTTTAAGTTCCACGCACTATTTCTTATACCTCCTACTTAAAGCCAAGTTATCAGGATACCTATTGCATTTTAATCTTTATTTTTTCGTAAGACTTTTTTAACAATGAGGAACAACCTAAAAAGTGCTTTCTCAGAGAATCAATAAAAGCTATATAAGCAGAAGGTACATCACTACAAGTGTAAACATTCTCCCAATACTCATAAGCCAGCTGGTGTTTAAGCTTCCTGAAGTTAATTTTTATTTTTCTTTGAGGGGACTCAGAATTTTTATAATCTTTTCTATTTGATATATTTACTAAAAGTCCAGTCAAAGAGTGGTCAGTAATCCCTAAATCGTAAATGCATTTCTCGCACCCATTACCTGCAATGTTTTTAAGACATCCGTAGGTCTAGACAACTTCCCGAAACAGTCCGAGTGGGCTCAATTATAAAGCATGCTAGTCCATGCGAAGCTAGTAATGCCAAGTAGTTTTGCTATTATCCATAATGTTAATATTTAAATCTCCTACAATAATTAGGTTTTTGGAATTTTCCATTTCTAACAAATCTGAAAACTATTTTACAAACATTGAAACATTGAACATATGGAATCTACTCGTATAGACACATAAAAAAACATATATTTCACGATTAATTTCAAGGGAAACCCTTAGAACATCAGCACTCATGAAATCAACACACGAGACATCAATAATCGTGTAGTTTTCTTTAATAAAACACCCAACACCACCAGCAGCGTAGTTTTCATTTGGATTAGAAAAGAAGTTGAACTCGGGAATAGAATGATCGTTTTTCCAAATTTCAGACACAAATACAATATCCGGAGTGCACGCAAAAGAATCAAGATGTTTGACAAGGATTGAAAAGTTTTCTCTCAAGCTTCTGATATACTGGTGAACAATAACAAGATTATTATTACGATAGGAACTATTCATAAAAACATTATCACAATTTGTACTACAAGGAATAGGGGTGGAAAAGTCATCGGTAGAATCAATATCAAAATTCATTTATTGTATGATGTTAATTAATGCACTAATTAAGTGCAAGATCATCAAAAGATTTCATTGAAGTGACTTTTCGCCCCTCAGCCTTTCTCACAAGAATTTGATTGTTTTGGAACCATACATATTTTGCGCCTTTCTGCTTCATTGCCTCTTTTGCCTTCATGAAAAGAGCAAGCGTATACTTCGTGAGAGAATCATTAATGAAAATCCCAGTGCCGCTCACATTTCCGTTGCCACTGTCGCTGCTACTATTGCTGCTACTGCCGCTGTTGCCAACACCAACAATGCCAGTCACGTGTGTGTTGAGATTGTTTTTGCATATCCTCTTTGCACACATTATTCGTTGCTTCTTTGTTAGATCGGAGAATCTCACGCAGATGATAGTTTTAAATGTTGTAGAGGAATATTTTAGATGTGCGAAGAACTTTAGAAAGTTTCTATGTGATGCGCGTCCCACGGCAATCCAGAAAAAACTGATGTATTAAGAATACGCACACTCGTATGTAGATTTAAGCCAAGTGTAATTGAAATATATTGTACATAGAAAAGACAATTTATGAGAATTGTAAAAAAGCAGCCAGCAACAGGGGAGTCTTCTGATATATCTGTGAATTTGGATCTTGTCATTACGAATGGCGTGGTTGGTTGTGGTCCACGAATTATCTCGATTCGTCTTTCGTTTGGTTGTGTCACAATTTTTGTTATCATTTATATTTTTTTTTACAAATGGCGCCATTTCTGGTGACATGGTATTATCTAACTCTTGCGTAATATGTTTTCCAAATGCCGCGTGCTTTCCCTCGTTAGTATTTTTTAATCGATCAGCCACCAACTGTACAACTTTTTTATTGGAAGCATTATTAGAACTGCTTGGAGGTTTTTTGTTTCTCACATTAGCTGAGTGGACGGTTCAAGTTGGTCGCTTGGTATCGACTGACTGCTGTTCCAGATTCCTGATTAGATTATTCATCGTTTTCCACGAAAGATCTTGATCATTTCTAGAAAAAATAAAAATGAAAATTAGCATGGAATACCAAAAATAATTTAATAAAATTTTATGTCGTTTTATCGTAGTTAATTCAGCAACTTAACTTTTTCAGATGCCAACAAATGCGTTGGAATGGAAAAACATTGCCGAAGGTTTTTTCATAGCATTGTTCTTATAGCCTTTGTAAATTTGAACTACGAATTTAATATGTGCGATGTTGGCACAAACGGGAGCATCTTAGATGGTGGAGTTATAAACAAAACAAAATTTTACGAAAAACGCATGAACAATGATTTAAAATTGCCTCCTGATGAAGGCCCAACTTCAGCGTCCAAGCGCTTTTGTAGGAGATTTAACATTTACACTTAGGTGCAACTTTTTGAAGTCACTTAATAAAAAGCAGTTGAACTAAGATTGCATGCTTTGCAACTATAGATATTAAATCTTTCAATCTGCTATAAATTTAAATATTGAAAATGTGGATATTTTTGTCCTGGCATGCTGCTATTTGCACAACGGAAAAATGTGGAAATACGTACAATCCAACTGAATCGCACGAAGGTGAAATTGACCCAGTTATTGAGGTACAAAGGTTAGCCTTCAAGCAGGAAACACTTACAACATTGAAACTGAAACAAAGGTTCCCCGAAATAAGTTTGTGGAATGTTTTGTAAATGAAGGGCGAGTTGAATGGCAAGACAAAGCAGCACCGTTATCTTCCTCATAATTATTGACCAATGCAGACTGACTTGCACAACTCTGCTAAGGAATGGAAACAGTAAATCGAAGTAACAAAGATTTGGTAAATATATACACCTCTTCCATACCTATTCCACTTTTCCTGGGGCCCTTAATTTTGTTTAGTTCTTTGTTGTATGCAGAACGAATGCTGTTAATTTTTGCTTTAACCTTCTTTTTCGTCGCATCCTTGTCGGATTTTTTTAGTTTCTCCAGCAACATTTTGCATGCTGCTTCGCTCTTCACCGTATTGTGACACAAAGGATAAATTCTCTTCCACAAACATGGACAGGCGAGGTAAATTTCAATAAAATCAATTAAATTATCACATTGTTTTGCCGTTTTCATAAAAAAAACACTGAAAGTCAAATACATATATTGTTTTGACAAACCACAGCCAACTGTTGTCAGAAATGAGCATTGAGCTGAGACTTGTTTAAAAATCAGTTTAGCTGATAACTGACGGGAATTCCATAAATATCAGTTCAGCGTTTTAGTTTTAGCATCCAAACTTCAGTTTAACTGAAACTGAAATGATCATCTAAATGGGACTTTAGAAATATCCATGAAAATGGGTATTGACTGAGAAAGAAATCTCGTTCTCTTTATTCATTCTCTTCTGAAATCCAATGGCTTAAGTCAACGTTGAATCCACTTTCAGTTAATTGAAGGCTTTTTCATTGGACGATCACGCGACGAAGCGGAAGTATACTGGCATGTCCTACACTTAACTCTTTCTATTGCTGATTTAATCCCAACCTAAGAGCAGAGTTAATTGCAATTTTCAGTCAAAAAAGAAAAAGCTAAAAAACATTTCTTGGCTGATCTTGGATCAATCATTTCTTGGCTGAGAATCGAAGCGAATACAGCCAATCAAAGTGATTATAGTACGAGTTAATGGTTTCTTTTTATGAAGAATTACGTATAGACAGCAAAATTATACTGTGAGCATTAGGTATATCGTAGTATATTGTTCGGTAAGACATTTTAATTATTATTGGTTAAATTGGCCCTAATGGGAAGGGACCGGATGGAGCGAACCAGAGACTTAAGGGCCCGTCCTTTAGAATCCGTTGCATACGTTGCATCGACGTATTCAATTGGCAGCTGGATAGAATACATGTTTTCTTGTGGAAGGAGGTCCATGAGCAACGGATGTGACTAAGAGTGACATGAAAAGTGATCTTAATTTTTTTTTAACTTCATTTAACTAACTAATTCTCATTATTGAAAAAGACTCAGGATCTTTGGCTTCTTTTTTTTTAACTTTTACATATTTTGATATGGATTTTGGTTGAAGACTAGGATTCACTGTGCCTGGCCCTTTTTTGTTGGCAATGGTGATTTTGTATGGAGAAAACTGCAGCTTTAATATAACTTTAAATGAGCCCTGAAGTGAAAATCTAGTGACTTACTAAAAAAAAAAGAATTTCTTACATCTTCGAGGTCAACAGTGGGAAAAATGTTGATCGAAGTTGATTTTGGTTTTTATGCAATTTAAGATTTTTCTTTTAGAAAAATGTTGGAAGAAATATTAATTGAGGATGTAAAAGAAAAAAAGATGCCTATAATACAAATCGCGGCATCATACAGAAAAAGCATGGATGGAAGTTTACCTATTTGAAATAAAATTTTAAATGTGAAGTTATTTGTTCTTATTCTAGTCGATATCGCCTTGTAAAAGAAAGGCCAAGAACTGGAAGTTCCCCAGTTGAGGAAAGCGAACATATTTTTTTTCCATCGCCTGCGTTTTCAATGGAATGTGTAGCTCCGTGAAGGTAAAAAGGCTTACTGCTTTGTATTTTATTAAAATAATGTGCAAGTTTATTACAGAACTGTGCCAAATTTGCAGTGAAATTTCGAGGAAGCCATACACTGTCTCTAACAAACACTTCCCGTTTTTTCAACACAACAAATTTTCACATCCACACCAGATGTCATCAATTGAACCATCAACTTCAAGAGGCAATAGAACGCTTCGACCTATTGCTGGGAGCGGCGACAGAACTGTAGGCAACAAGGTCTGCAACCTGTTCCAGAATAGCGTATTTTTAAAAAAGCCTTGGGCGGTTATTTGATTAAGTTGCTAAAAGAAATTCGAGACGAACTTAAGTTGGACTACCTATATTAAAATGGCTATGGACGAAGTTAATAAAAAAAATAACAATGTATATGTTTATGTTATGTATTTTTGAATGATATTTATGTTAACTACATTAATCTGTATCATTTATCTATGTTAAATATATTTATATGTTATATGAATAAAAAAAGTTTTCTATTTAAGTAGCTTCTTTATGTAAAAAATAATACGAAAACTCAGTCTAAAAAGGGTATTCTTTTAATTGGTGGCGTAACTATTAAAGCATTATTTGAAAAACTTTTGTTTGGTTCTTTAATGAAAAGCTCATTTCTTTTCCTTTCAGTAGAAACCGTTTATAATTTCCTCGCCTTCGTATTGGTCTACGTAGTCAGGTGAAATGCATCTAGCATAACGCATTTCTACGAAATTTTCTCCGCCGATTGAGGATTCATGCTTAGAGTATTCAAAGAAATTCTTCACCGGGAAACCAAAATTAGGAAAGCATTGTAAATTACACGTCTGGCCGGTGGGAGACGTTTGTTCAAAATCTCCTGCTCAAAAGGTATTTTTCTCCTAATATTAAGTATCATACTGTACCTGGATATGGGCGCATTAAAAAAGTTGTTAAAACAAATGAAGCATTTCCTACATAATAGTTTGGGAAATTGGCGTTCGAATTCGGAAGGATATTACCTTGTGGTAACTCCAGCTGGTTTTTGTACACTTTAGGAGCAATATGCATCAATGCCGATGTCAATAAAAGTATAATTAGAGTCATAGGCTCCCAAAAGCTTAATGGAATAATGCCGCAGGTAGTTATAAAAAACGGATTCTGAATTCGATAGACAATCAATTGTACCCACACAATTTGGCAAACTCCACATTGAGTAAAAATGGCTTAAAATTCGTTTCCATTCGCTTTAGTCTGGGACTGACAAGTACATGTGGTCGACAATATTCCTAAGCACATCATGTGTTTCATTCACGATTCCTTTAACACGTGTCATTTTATAAGCCATTGAAAATATTTGTTTAATGCGTCTACAGAAGCGAAAATTTTAAACAACCTGCTAAGCAGAACAATTTAGAGGCAGGAACAGCCTACACTTTGCTGATATGACGGGTATGTCGGAGTATTTGGCTAGATCTTCTTTAGGTAAATTAAACAGCACATCAAAAACTTCCTTGTTCCTCCGCATTGCCACCTGGTGAAATATTATCTTTGATTCTGAGTTTCCATTTATTTAATTTAAATTGATTCTTGTTTAGTTCTAAGTTTGCATTGCGAATGGTTCAGCCATCGTTCATTTGGTCTCAACTAAACTTAAGTTAAAAAAATATGGGGACTATTTTCCCCTATCTAGCTATATACATATTTTACAATAGTATGCGATAGATACAATTCCTTCACCGCTTATTTTTTCGCAGTTTTTTAACCGCAGATTATTTTTTTCAATCCTATATATGAATATATATTGTATAATACATATACTTCTTTCTTTTTACAGTGTCTCATACCGTCCAAGATTTGGTTTTTATCTGGAATATGACCGATCCTCTAGTCGTAAATAGTGAAATTGAACTTCCCCAACTTGACATATCTAATAATTATACAACCGATTGTACAATTGAGTATTCGACAGGTAAGTAATCATGAACAAAAAAAAAACTTTGCATAAAAAGCACTGTGTGCAAATACAAATATGTTAATTCAAATGTAATTATATTAGTTCAAATTAATATTTTTATTTACCCTACCTAATGCAAATTAAAGACAACGAAGTTTTGAAAAAAATATGTGCGGTAACCATCTAAAACAAACCTAAATCACCAAAACAAACGTCTTCTAAAGGTAGTATACTAGTACATACTTCTATATGTACGAGTATACACATATTGTTAAGAAGCTATTTTGAATTTAATTTCATATGATCCATTTTGTTTGTTAGTTTTACTGCAGATGTATTTTATTCAATTGTTGAAATTTAAGTACACGAGTATATTTTGTTCATTTCTTCTCTTCTTTTTATGGGATGTTATTTGTATTATCAGATATTTGTCTACTAAGGTTCCTGTAAACTATTCCCTGGGGGAATGTAATTGAACGACGTATCAAAAGAGTCCATGCCATGTTGACAACAGGTAAGAACTCAGTACGACGCTCAAACCCAGAGATAATATAGTCCTGAGAAGTTTGAAAATAATGTTTTTGATCAAATTAATCTCAGCTTGTTATAAAACTAACAATCAAGTTCTTATAAACAAGTAAAATCACCGCAATATAGGCTGATGCGCGACTAATTCGCGCAGTGGTATTCCCTTAGAATTTTAAAAATATAAAGGATATTTTTTCCCGAGGATGATTTAATGTTTGTTTGCGTTTAATCTAGATCTTAACGTTTCAAACAAGTTTCTTTGGCAAACCATTTGATCTAATGAACTTAGATCATTTCCAACTTTCCGACAATTGAGTTAATCTCTTCTATACTTTCTTGGGGAATTTGGTTTGAATACCTATTTGATATCCTCGAGTTAAGATACAGTGTAGCCCTTTTCTTTTTGCATAGCATCTTCTAGTTTTCGTAACGATACTACCACATAGCCCTTATTTCACGTTGCACCCCGTTGCTAGTGGGGTAACATCTTTGGAGATGTTGCTATATTGATTTTCCGTGTTGCTGACGTTTGCAGACTTTTGTTGGAGCTGAATGAATTGCGTATAATTTCTTGCCCAATTATTCATCGAATGTTCTTACTACTGTATTATCGTACAAATTCACATTTCTTTTCGAAGCTATTTGCAGCTTCTTTTTATTAAGCGACCGAGTTCCGAACTGGGCGGCGTCAAGAAATGTACGACGGAAAGAGGTTTAAATGCGGTCAATTTGGTCAGTGGTATGAGGATCTATAAAGCGCCAGAATAATATTTTTTTTCTGTAAGCTGGCCCGACGACAACAACCGTCCTTTATTCGATAGAAAAAATTGCTAACGATAAGTAAGAATGAAAGGATGGAACTTTAGAATAAGGACGGCTACTTACAGTAGATATATGGAATATACAAAGGGAAAACTTATCAGAAATGACTTTGACCCAATAGTGTAAAATGGAAAAAATGGAGCTTTTTCGATTAATTACTTTTCGATCTTTCTGTTTGTTCGTATCATATCTACATAACTTATCAATTCATATTACTGTCCTTCAGCAAACAAAAATTTCCATTTTTGTTTTCCATCTGTTGCTGATAAAAGTTGTAAGCTTATAAATAGTTCGATGAAATGTAAAATAAACAAAACATAGAACATTGTACTCGTAAATTTGTAAACAAATATACTTATGATAAAAGTTTCATGAGATAAAAAATTGCATGTGTCAAATTAACATAAATGACGTCGAACACCATCTACAGTTCTCCAAATCTGTTTTTTTTTTATACAATTTTTGTGCTCTACGGTATAACGAGAGGGGAATAGAGAGTTTCGCAAGATATTTAACCAGCGGCTATTTCTAAATAATAAGCAAAAAAATGTTATTCTGGTATAAATCTGAGAATGAACTTCTGTACAAACACTTATAGCAAAATAGATATTTAACTTTAAGTTTGAAGGGCGGAATGTCAGTCTAAGCTGCTGATTGGCAGCACTTTATGGACCTTAATGATATTGGAGCTAAATCAAGCAAAGCAACATATTTCTTAAATGGCATAAGTTATTAGAGATCTTTCCTAAGCATTTGAACAGAAAATGCTATTAAATGAAATGTTTATCTGTATCAATGATGCAGCTGTTAAAGCAATAACCCTTAAATATTAAGAAGCAATATTTTTACTTTCACCTGATTAATGTAAAATTTGATTCCACCTTTCAATGAGACATGCTACCTTAACTGACGAGTCATCATCATTTTGTAATGAAGCGGTGTAAGCTAACTTTAGGTAACGGGTTGATAGGACAAGTGAGCATTTCACCGATCACTCTTAAATCAATATAAATTCGCTGTGATGCGCTAAGGGTTTATTTCGCACATTAACGAGCCTATGATCAACAAACTACATCACGTAATATTCGAGGCATCCAGAAACGTTTACGAATTTTTGCAAATCATTAATATACATAAAGTTCATGAAGCTCTCCTGCTGTAGAGATTAACTAGATACTAGTAAATGCAGTTTCCAATCCCGCCTACAAGTGCTTGAAAGAAAAAATATTTATGAAAAAAGTTACGAAAATATGTGTGGTGGGATGCCATCATTTTGATCTAGCTATACTGTATAGATTTGCTGCACATACGTAGTCACACAATATTCTCGCATTTGATTTCATATGCACGGATTTGCCTCATCACTGTTTATCTGTTAATGATGGCACATAAGATAGAAACACGTAAAATCAGGCTAAAATGACAGATTTTAAAAGCAAAGTTAAGTTAAATTAAATTTAATTTAAATAGCAGGCGTAAGTATTCATTTTAAATATAAGCTTATTTCTCACACGCAAATCGCAATTAATTTAGAATTCACACTTCCCTTGTTGTTCGAAGCACAGAAAAAGGCACTTTATGGTTCGGTTGTAAAATAGACAATAAATCTTTATTTCATTTCAACTAAAAATGTAACATTTAATACAAAACAAAAATGTGATGCAATCTGATATGCAAGACGCGCATTCAGCTAATTTTGGCGTGGGAAAATGAATTTTAACAAAGTATGTACGGCAACCTGAGATGCGAGACGCGCACTCAGCAAAATTAAGTGTGAGAAATATAATGTTGTTTGTCTAGTTGTAGACATTCTGCCGGCACCATGGTTAGAAAGTTAAATTTGAGTAGAAGAAGTTGGTGCATCATCAGAATAAAGTCTTCTTTGGCCCCGTCTGGTTTTACTTCTGGTGTTTTTCGCCTAAGAGCTTTCGCACTTTTCCAAACAATAGCCAATATCAGCAATGTTGTAACCGACAGACCAACCGCTGTTGAATGATATGCTACATTCTTCCAATGTAACAGCTCGTCACTGCTAATTTCTTGGTTAAGGTTATCCCATGTGTCTGCTAATGATAAAACGGATTCTTTGATTTCCGTCCTGTAATTAAAAATCTCAGATTTCATATATAATAAATAGTTTAAACTAAAGTTTATTGGTTTTATAAAAGTGGATTGGATATCTATCGTTGGGTTTCTTTCCGTAAAGAGAGTATTTTCCCTAGTCTGGATAAAACACTATTGGCCTAGTTGGATTATGCCAATACCGTCTAAAGCAAAGTCCTCCCGCTGGCCGCTACAAATAATTGCAGCTTCAATTGCCCTGTTTACCACGAAGAGCCATGTGTTTTGAAGGTGTAGATGTTTCCAGGTGGTGTTGGGTATCCAAAGTTTTTTCATGCTGCTGGTATCCTCCGATATAAGTGGTCGATGACACAAGTTTTACTGACAGCAATCTGACTTATTACTACGTGCTTACACAAGAATGTGAATCGTTTCAATGTGCTACATCTGCTAAGTTCGTTGTCCGTTAATTCAAAGAAGTTCTGGTTATTGTAGCCTATTGCCATAAAATCCGCTGAAACTTCCGGTATTGCATAAGTATCATTGTTTATTCTTTTAGGTATTGGAGTTATTTTGACTAAGTCGTATGATGAGAGTTCTGTAATATGCAAGAATCCGCTAATGATTGCGTGAGTTCCATTAAGTTCTATTTGTATCTCAGCAGAAGGCCGTTCTACAATTATTAAGGTCGGCGATAATTTAGTCATTACATTTTTAACTACTTCATGGAGATGTCCTGGCGTTATAAATTCCAGAAAATTGCACAGCTCAGCTGTTGTGAATTTGACGTAGCGCGATTCCACTTCTCTAAGAAGGTCAATTGATATTTGGTATGTAGCAAGGATTTGCAGCCCAACCCTATTGGCATCAATTTTTTCAAACCAAGTATACATCTTATTTATCTCTGAGATAACATGGTTTAGTTTGTGTGTGAGTATGTCAAATCGTCCATCTGCTTTCTTGTTCAGTTTATTTAAAGACGTTGTTGTCGACATCATTAAGACCTTTTGCTTAATGTTGAATTTCTTGTTTCAATAAGCCTTGGTTGTGGTCTATGTTTGCGTAGACTTCGTCGTTGACTCCAAAACCCATTTCCAACAGCTTTCCGAATAATCCGCTCCTTGAACGTTTGTTATTTTGACCGATCATTGTTCCAAGTATTTCCAGTTCACGTCCTAACGATGCCCCTTTCTCTTTGAGATGATTGTGAAAAGTGAGGCAATGGGTTTCCTCCCGAAATTCCATTGATATGCTACATGATCGTTCCATTCTTTTTATGATGTCGTTTATGTTTCTATATTCATCCGCTATATTAAGGTTAGATATAACTTCCACCCTTAAAGTTCCTCGACTAAGTTTTACCTCTCCTGCTTTTTATACATATAAGACTGGCTCTGGGTGCTTGATAGTGTATTGAGAATTAGTTTTAGTCACGCAATTCATTATCATATTGTAGTTGTTAAAAGTAAAAGCGAACAAATCTTTGAATAAATTGTATTTTTTCTTTTGGTCTGTGATCTATAATTCTGAGGTTTGTTGCTCCTCTTCGAGGTTATGTAACCCCTTTGTGTTTCTTCGTTAGTTTTCGTATCGTTTTCAACAGTAAGTGGACAAAGTTTTACAACAGGTCTTTTGCAGGTAACATTTCCTTTCGTTCTTAAAGTTACTACCCGTTTAATACCATCGTCACCTGCGTGCACTTGCATTATTCTTGCTAAAGGCCATCTAGTTGGAGGGCAATTCTCGTCTTTAACCAGTACAAGATCTCCTACGTTAAAGGAATGAGCACTACTATGCCATTTCGTTCGCTGCTGCAATCTAGATAAATATTCCAAAAATGCTGCGTCATTTTCTGAATAAGGTTCCATCTTGTTAATCTATGCGTTTCTATTTGAAAATTGTTTGGTTCTGGTGGAGTAACCAAAGCTTGGCCAACCAAAAAATGTGCAGGTGTTAATTTTTCTATATCTGGGTCATCTGTTACTGAACAAAGTGGTCGTGAATTTAAGCATGCCTCTATTTGCGCCAGCAGAGTGCTCATTTCTTCAAATGTAAGTGTAGTTTCTCCTATTATTTGTTTTAAGTGATATTTAATCGACTTAACACCAGCTTCCCACAGTCCTCCAAAGTGAGGAGCTGCCGCTGGAATGAAATGCCAACAAACTCCCTCAAAGGGAGAATATAGAGCTGCAGTTGAAATTTCGTTTACTGCTTTTCGTAAGTCAGTGTCTAAAATTCTTTTCGCACCCACTAATGTGGTTCCGTTGTCACTGTCGGATGGAAGCCCTCTCCTTGAAGAAAATCTTCTAAATGCTGCTAAAAATGCTTCCTTCGTCAAATCAGATACCAATTCTATATGAATTGCTTTTGTACAGAAGCAGACAAAGATTGCAATATATCCCTTGTACAATTTATAACCTCTGCCTTTTGTTGTTCTTATCTGTATTAGACCCGCATAATCAATTCCTGTGTGTGTAAACGGCTTATTAGGTCGTACTCGCGAAGCAGGTAGATCGGCCATGATTTGATTAAATGTTTTGAGTTTGAATCGGCAACATTTAACGCAGTTTCTGATTACATTTTTGACCTCATTCCTCCCATGCAATATCCAAAACTTACGTCTCGTATAGGCAAGTGTTGTCCCGTTTCCTCCATGCAAGGTTGAAATGTGTGATTCCATTATAATTAGTTTAGTTACAAAATCGTTATTTGGTTGTACGGAACGCTTGATCGTTCAATTTTCCCGCCTACTCGTAATACGCTATTCTCATACAAAAATGGGTTCAGTGATAAAAGCTTACTAGATTTGGATAAATTTGTTCCCATCTTTATTGAAACAATTTCTGAATGAAAATGTTGTTCTTGTATCAGACAAATGATAGTATTTAAGGAATACTCCAACTCTACTCTCGTTAGTGTTAAAAATTTCTTACGGTACCTACAAGCCTTAGCAAATCTGATACAATAACCAACTACTTTTGTTAAGTGTCTTATCGACGAATATTTATCCAATAGCTCCCATCTCGATTTCAGTGTTTTTGTTGCCTTTGCTTTAGTTGCCAAGTCTTTTACCTCTTTCATTTTAACCATCTTCTCTGTTTCCGTTTTGTATGGGTATTGGTCATCGTAGAGCCAGGAAGGCCCTTCCCACCATAACTTACAGTCTTTGAGCATTTTCGGTTCTACCCTCTTTGACGCCAAGTTGGCGGGATTGTCTTCTGATTTCACGTAATACCAATCTCCTGGTTTCGTAATTTCATGTATTTGCTTAACTCAGTTAGCAACAAAACATTTGCATTTGTCCACTGCTCCATTAATCCAGGCTAAAGTTACCTTTGAATCGCTCCAAGCATAAACCTTTGCTTCCCTCCACTCTACTGATACTTGAACTTGTTTTAAAAGTTTTACCAATAAAGCCGCTGCACACAATTCAAGCTTAGGCAGTGTTATTATTCTATCATTTAAGGTTCTTATAGGTGCCACTCTCGTCTTAGAAAGAAGCAACGTGATACAAATGTCTCCCTGAATTGTTAGGATTTTGCTGTATGCAACGGCTCCATAAGCCTTGAGAGAGGCATCTGCAAACCTATGTATTTCAATATGTTTAACATCAGGAACATAATGTACCCCACGGGGAATAGATATTTGTTCAACTATGTGTAGTTCATCACGAAATTTTATCCAATTCTTGGCTAGTTCATCAGCAATCGGTTGACCACATCCAAATTTCTCAATCCAGAGATCTTGCATTAAAATTTTCGCTTTTATAATAATTGGCGCCACCCATCCCAACGGATCATATAGTTTCGCGATATCTGATAAAACTATTCTTTATGTTGGTTTTCCTGTGCAATTTTTACCTTAAAATGAAAATGGTCTGCTTCTGGCGACCAGTGTACACCTAGGTTTTTGACTGTCTTTTCTTTATTTATTTCAATCGTTTTTGTTTCGTTACAAGCTGCATTTAAATGTCTTAATATCTCAGGGTGATTTAAATTCCATTTTATTTAATTAAGGCCTCCTCTTTTTAGTACTTCAATGAGTTGCTCCTGCATTATTTTGGCTTTTACCAATAAATTTGAGCCTGACATTAAGTCATCTACATAAAAGTCTCTTTTAATTATTTGCTATGTCTGAGAATTCTGCTGATTCATCATCGGCCAATTTCTGTAACGTTTTAATGGCCAGATAAGGAGCAGATCTAGTACCGTATGTTACAGTTGTTAATTTAAATACCTGCAGTTTTTGGTTTGGAGACGGTCGGCATAATATTCTTTGAAAGTCCTGATCATCCTCAGTAACATATATCTGTCTATACATTTTTTCCGTCGTGTAAACATGTCTATGAATTCTCCAGCGAAGCAAAATGCTTTGAAGATTCTGTTGTAATTTTGGTCCGTTTAGCATTAATTCGTTTAAGCTTAACCCACTACTTGTCTTCATCGATGCGTCAAACACCACGCGCAATTTCGTAGTTGAACTTTCTTCTCTTACAACTGCCTGGTGTGGCATGTAATATACACGTTTTTCGTTAGTATTCTTGATTTCCTCCCCATTTAGAGGCTTCATATGACCAAGATCTAGATATTCTTGCATAAAGTTATTATATATTATATTACGAGTATTATAGTATTACTCCTCGATAGTTTCTTTTCAGTTTGAAACCAACGCGCCTTCGCTCTTATTTTAGATTCCCCTAAGTTAAACGCTTTATCGTTAAATGGAATTTTCACAGTAAAAGTTCCATTTTTATTTCGAACAGTATTCAATTCGTAAATATCTTCACATTTTTTATGATCAATTGTCATTTCTACATCTTGGGCCAATTCTTCTGTCTCCCAAAACCGTTTTAGTTCTTCGTCTATGTCTTTAAGTGTTATCATTGAAAAAATGTTTTGGTTTGTAGTTTTAGTTCTTAGTTCTGTTTTTCCGGAAAAAATCCATCCAAATTGTGTGTTTCGAGCCAGTATGCATTCCTTTGCTTTACTTACTCCTTCTAAAATTATTTCCGGAAATGTGTCAGCTCCAATTAAAAGATCTATTGGCCTGATATATCAAACGTTGGATCCGCTAAAATGTAGTTTTTGTTTAATAAATGGTTTATATTACCGATTTTTAAGAATTCTTCAGGCTGAGTGTTCGTTAGTGTTGTAAGGACTAGTGCCTCGCAATGTAATTTGTACTTGGAAGGGTATCTTGAAGTTAATTCAAGCATTACTTTGCTCTTGCAGGTTCCAGTTTGCAGTTAGGCATGCCAGAAATCGTTACGTCTGCCTTGTATTTAGGGCAGCCTAACAATTGCACTGCACGTTCTGTTATAAACGTGGCTTGAGATCCAGGATCTACTAAGGCTCTTAAAAACTCAAATGTGTTATGAATAGTTCTGGCTTTTACAATTGCAGTTGCAAGTAATGTGCATTCTACTGAACGTTGACGTGTAGGTTTGATTTCCTCTGAATTTTCGGATACTGATATATGTGTCGATATATTTTGAGAGTCCTTTGAATCGTTTTGTTTGCTAGGTTTGGAAAATGTTGCAAGGAATGATGTTGTCGCTCACATAAAGCGCATTTTGAAGTACTATAGCACTTGTCTTTAGTTTCATGATTAAAACAATTTTTGCATATCTTATTTTGCTTGATATAAGAGAGCCTTTCGGAAACACTCTTTCCTCTAATTTGAGCATATGATATGTACATTTGTACTTTATGTTGACCCTTACAATATCTGCAAGTTCTCAGGTTTGTATGGTGATTTTTAACCTGCTTCTTTTCGCCTGTTTTATTTAGCACTGGCTTTTCTAGCCCTTGACTTCCTGGTTGTCCTAAAGCTTCCAGAGACTGAAATCTGCTTCTAAAAACATCAACACATCTCTTAGAAGCGGCATTTCACGCGGATCTTTAAGTGATTGTTCGTATAGCTTATGCGTCTCTCTGTCCATCTTTTGAATTAATAAATAAGCTATCAATGGACCCCAGGACTCGGTTTCAACTCCCAAATTGTTAATAGCATGCATACTTTCTTGTGTTATGTCATGCATTTGTTTTATCAAATACGCCGATTCCCGTGATAGGTTCGGTTGATTTATCAACTTGTCAAGATATGCCGAAAATAGTATTCTTTTATTACTATATCTGCTGTTTAACATTTTCCAGGTTGCGTCATAGTTGTTATCAGAAAAAGTTATATGTTGAATTAGTTTAGCAGCCACATCCTTTATTCAGCATTTTTTCCACTTTTTCCAGTTTATTATTATCATGGATAATCTTTTCGTAAATTTCACTAAAAGCTATCCAGTTCTTATATTCCCCGTCAAATGTTGGAATATTTATTCTGGGCAGTTTAACATCATAACTTTCGTTGCGATCACCTTCGTTTTTCTTAGTTGCTTTTCTTTCAATGCTGTGCAACTTTATCGTGAAGCCGCGGTATTCTTCTTCCAGCAATTCGTAACTTTTGTCGGCAACGTATGTGTCATCTTCGCTAGCATGCAGTAAGATTTCTTCATGCAAGTGGGATATGTTCGTCCACATATCTGTGGCTTCATTTATCTTAAACTGACAATAACTAAGCGATTTTCCTCCTTCTCACATTCTCTTTCAATGTATCTCTTTAGTATGGACATTCTTATGCCCTGCTTCTTAATACGTAGTAATTGTTCGTTTGAATAAAACTCTACTTCTGTATTGAGATTGAAATCTTGCTTGCTAGTTAGCTTATCTTCTTGATTTTCTTCAATTGTATATTTCTCAATTATTCTAATCTGATTGTCTATATCGTTCATCATTTTGTCTACAATCGCCTGAACCTGTTGCTTGAAATTATTTGTAAAATAATTATGGTCAGGAAAATTTTCTTTCAAGTCCTGGATTTTTACGTCATTATCCAGAAACTTTTTCCAATTTTCCTGCAGTGTCTCTCTTCTCGTTATTAAATATTTGATTGTCTTCCTAGATTCCCAATCTTTCTTAAAATTAACATACTGAGTTTTGATCGACTTACCGAATTCAAGTTGGATGCTGAACTCTTGATTATCCATGTTAAAATATCGCCTTGAGTTTATGTAATTTAAAGTTAAAGTCCACTAAACAGTTCAAAGTTCGTCTAGGGTTCGCAGTTAAAGTCCACTAAACAGTTCAAAGTTCGGCTAGGGTTCGCAGTTAAAGTCCACTAAACAGTTCAAAGTTCGGGAATAGGTAAAAGACATGGGCAGAAAACGCTGTAAATGTTTCACCTTTTGATAGAGTCGCGATTAAAATAATTGTTAATTTTTTTTTTTTTTTCACTTCTTCACTACAGAGCCGCTAGTTTTACTTTAATTTCTCTCGAAGGACCAATTTTCGAGGCACAGAAAAACGCACTTGATGGTTCGGTTGTAAAATAGACAATAAATCTTTATTTCATTTCAACTAAAAATGTAACATTTAATACAAAACAAAAGTGTGATGCAATCTGATATACAAGACGCGCATTCAGCTAATTTTGGCGTGGGAAAGCGAATTTTAACAAAATATGTACGGCAACCTGAGATGCGAGACGCGCACTCAGCAAAATTAAGTGTGAGAAATATAATGTTGTTTGTCTACTTGTAGACACTTGTGGATAGCCGAAGTAGAGAAGAAAATAAAACTCAAATGTTCTCTAAAACGTAACAATTTTCTTCTTAACCCACTTTGAACATTAAATGAAAATTGTAGTTAAAAGCTGACTTTCACTTGTTTCTAACTAAAATAAAATTTTAAATATTGTAGGACAATCAAAACAAAACGACGAAATTCAAAATTAGGGAGTGAACTAGTAGTCTTAATTTTCACACGGCGACCTGCACTAAAGTCGAAAACTAGGAAGTTTGATTTTTATCGTCATTTTAAACTCATCTTTATTTATGATAATTTATTAATATTGTACATAACTAGTTGACATTTCATTTAATTTTAAATGCGTTTAGTACTGATTTCACTACATATATTTAGAAGCTAGCCACTCCTCACTATATTTAGAGGCTAGCTCCTCACTATATTTAGAAGCTACACAAAATAACGCATAATAATTAGCTCAATAATAATAATATTATAATGTAACTTACTGAAACCATGCGTGCTCTCTAAGTTAGGCCTGACACTCTACACCTGTAGTTCGAAAAAACTTAGCTTTCAAAATTTCAAAAAAATGCAAAATCAATTTGGGAAATTTGATGACTTTCTATAAAGTATCGAAAATCTTACAAGCGATATGCTAGCCTCTATAAAAATAGATTCAAAAACATTGATAAGCAGATGAGACAAACTTAAAAATAATGATTAAGTTCACATAAACGGAGAACTAAAAAATGTGATCGGAAACAGTGTAAAATTTCCTTATTTTTTTATATTACAAGTATATGTGAATCCCCTAGTTCTCTCCGATCGGACATTGATATTTATTTCCAAGGTCCATCTAACAGTAGTGTCCTCTCCCCCTTGAACAATGAAACGATCCGCATTCTGTGCAAATTGAATGAAATGAGCAAAGCCGTCGCTACATCTGGAATGTATATGAAGATATGCAATTGCAAATCCGACCTCAGTTCACCAAGTACCAAGATGCTTGAAATTGTAGTAATTACATTCACATTCGTCTTAGCTGCCTCAATGCACTCAAGAACACTAAGTTGTTCCTACCTGTCTACACCAATGTTACTAAACCTACTAGCTTCAAAGTAGTATTGCTTCGCAATAATAATGGCTGTTTTCCAACCTTTTCCCCAACGTCCTCATTCTAATCACTTCAAAGAAACTCAATGACAAGTTCCAGATAATTCAAGGAAATCCTCCGCCGACATGTTCAAAATGACAACGGTCAACGATTCAATTTTAAATGCTTATTCCACTGTCAGATAGTCAAGAATTACAGTTGTTTAAACTTATGGCAGTTTCCATTCTTCACAAAAACACAAGTTTCTTAGTGAGTATATCTAAATCTTATCTAGAAGCAACTCTGGCAAGAGACATTTACCAAAATTGAAAATGAGCAAGTTTGTGAAATGACACTTTTGAATCATAAAGAGGTCGCAGTATCCGATGGCATTTTAAATGAAGTACCATCACAAGATTGATGGACGGGCCTCAAAAAATCACACACTTGGATCTCTTAATTTGTTTTCAATAAAACAAGTACCTAATCTTATTTGTTAGGGAGATACCAGCAGCATTGCTTTGTCTGGCAAATAGAAGAAATGAGTTTAAAGGAGTTTGTATTCTTAAAATCGGGAATAGCATCATCAATGGTTGTACGGCTTACAACACCACCATAACTAACTCATTCATTCCAAGCTACATGCCTAACAACTGTATGACAGTACGCAATATACATTTTGCAAATCCACCAGAGTTAAGAGATAGTGATCAAAATCAATTTGATAATCTTAGGAAAAGTATTAGCGATCTCATGACCCAGTCGGAATTGAAAAGTGAGTCTATGTACTACAATGAACCTTCAAGAATATCACTACTATAATCCAACTTATCTTGTGTTGGCTGCTGTAATTGGGTCGATATTTCTTTATTTCTAGCGTGGTAAAAAGCCAATACTATTACCAAGTTGCACTGCCTCTCGCTCTTCGAAGTCACATTGTAAGTTGAGTGTTAGAAATCCTCAAGAAGTGGGAATATGTACGAACTTAGACGAAGTTTTACTCGTAACGAGAGCTACGGTGCCCCCAAAATCCACCGTGCACTTTATAATCTTATCAAGCAATTCTGTGACTTGTAAATGTAAGAGAATAAAAGTTGATAAATGTACTTCATGTTGATATGCCAAATTTATCTGATCTTGCATGTGCTGTGCATGTTCTTGATCAAGGACACCAAACAAACTATAGGCAACGTTAGTTTAATTTAATTTTGGTGGGGGCTGAAGCCACCATTTATTGAGTTAACACAAGCTTAATCTAACTTAAAAACTAACATAAAGGCTTAAGAGCTAGGGACCAAAGAAGTGATATAGGAGATCTTGTTTGAGACGAGGAGTTCTCAGGTGAAAATCAAAAAGGGAGAGGTTTGAGTTGACTTTCGGAGCATACGGGAGATTGGTTCGTTGGAGCCATAAGAGGTGCGGTGGACCGTTAGATAGAAGAGACGAGGACAACGTAGATTGTGGGGGTTGGTATTGAAGGAAATGGAGTTCAAAATGGATGCACAGTCGATGGAACCTGAGAGAAGTCGATGAATGAAAAGAATGTCAGCAATATTCCCACGTTCTTCTAGCGAATTCATATTTAGGAGATTGAGGCGGTACTGTTACGGAAGTGAGATTAAGGCGTGGCTCCACGGCAGACCACGGAGAGCAAATCGGAGGAATCGGCGTTTAATCGATTCGGGAAACATGAACCCGGTGAAAGGGGGGAAAGTTTGACTTTCATATTCTAGCAGAGGGCGAACAACGGTAATGTAGAAAGATCTGGTTACATACGGGTTGGAAAATTCCTTGGACCACCGTCTAATAAAGCCAAGTGATGAACCAGGGGAATTGGTTGACCATTGAGAAAATAAAGTCGGGAAGCAGACGGGTTGCATTTACGTGAGAAGACTATAGATCGACGCGCCACATGGACATAGTACCGCGGCGTTAAGTCCCGGACCCCACAAATTAATTTGTATCGTTCTCTTGATAATAATAACAATAATAATTTGGCTATATTACTCGTAAGTTCTAGGCAGTTTTTGAGGCACCAGATTGAAAACCGATCAACGTCTTCTTGAAGAAGGGTAGAGTTATGGGGAGAGGAAATAGTTTTAAAAAAATTTGTGTCATTAGCGTAAAGGGAGAGCAAGGTGTGTTTAATGACCTTCTCAATATCGTTGGTAGTAAGAATTAAGAGAAGAGGGCCAAGATGACTACCTTGTGGAACTCCAGATGAGGCCAGGAATGGAACAGAAAGGGCGGATCTAAACCCAACACTATAATATCGGTTTCCCAGGTAAGCAGAAATCCATTTTAATAAGAGAGGCTCAAAGCCGAGAGCACACAATTTGAAGAGGATCAATTGTATCTCATCAATTGATCTTATCAAACGCTTTAGTGAAATCAGTTGCGATAACATCGATTTCTTTGCGATTTTCTAAGGCTGAGAGAGCAGAAGACACGAATTCAACTAGGTTTGTGGTAGTTGATCTACCTTTTAGAAAACCATGTTGCGGGGCGAAATAAAAGGCTAGCATTTCAAGCTTAAGTCTTCGTATAAAATACTTTCAAAATCAAGCAGTGTTGGGCGCGGTAAGTACGTAAGTGGGTGACTACATGGGAACTCAGTACTCCGCGTGCTGTTGACAAAAACGCGCCACATGGGCATAGTACCCCGGCGTTAAATCCCGGACCCTACAAATTAATTTGTGTCGTTCCCTTAATAATAATAATAATAAAATACTTTCAAAGAGGTTGGGTATATGAGAGAGTTTGGCAATGGGGCGATAATTGGTAGCTGCATGCTTAGATCCCGTTTTGTGTATCGGCATTATAAAAGAGGTCTTTCAAATCTGGGGAAATTCTCCCTGTGTAAGGGATAGACGAAAAGGTAGGAAAGGGGTAGAGATAAGTTGGAAGAGCATTTCTTAAGAAACACGGCGGGGAGTCCATCTGAGGGAGAAACGGACCAATGGAAAAATTTGGTAGATCATTGAAGTAAGCGGGATCTGGAACGAAGGAGTTGTTGGCAAATGATTGTTTGAAAAATGTTGGAAAAAAGTTGGCGATGGTAGGAGAATCACTTGAAGATTTGGTTTCAAAGGTGATGGAGGAAGGATAACCATCAGTCTTACTTTTGCAATTGACAAGTTGAAAAAAGGACTTGATTTCATTTATGAGAGAGTTATAGAGTTCAATGAAATGAAGATATGTACCTAAATAATTTGAATAGTCGGAAGAAGAGTGGGTTCAAAGGAATACCGCCCATAACTTGTTTCTTTTGTTTCGTAGAGAGCGGGGTCTACGATTATACCAAGGAGGGGATGTAGAAGAAGTTTTAGGGCGGGAATATGGCACATAAAGGGAGGTGGATTTGAATATTTCTCTGTAAAGAATGGAGAGGGCAGCGACCAAGGATAGATTGGTAAACTCGAAAGAAGCCCTAATTAGATAGGTATTGATTTTACGGAAATTAGCTTTGTGAAAATTGTAAGAAAATAGAACTGCGGGGGTAAGCGACTGGAGGGGAGAGTTGTGGAAATTTGAGAGAAGAAGTGGAGGATGAAAGTTATCAGTAGTTGAAAGAGATAGGGGACAACACGATACTGAGAAGTTGATGGGATCAGTTGTGAAGATAAGGTCTAACTGCCTTTCCATATATGCAGTTGGAAATGCCACTGACTTGGCATAGACTAGAATCTGTGAACCGATCTAAGAAGAGGTATTCCTTAGTAGAAGTGAGATTGAAAGCGATTAAAAAAGATAGGTTTTCAGATGGAGTCCACTTCAGCTGAGGCAGATTAAAATCGCCGAAGATAACGATATCATCAAGCGAGTCTGATAAGTCGATCAAATTGTCAATTGCTGCAATAGCAAGTTGGTAGGATACGATAAGTTGCGCCGGAAGAATGTAACAACACATAACATACAAGCATCTACGGGTAAGTGTTATTTTAACTGATACAAAGTCGAGCTTAGGAGAACATGAAGTTGCAACGAGAGCGGACTTCAAGCTGTTGTGAATAGCCAGTAGGACACCTCGACAAGGAGATTCAATTAATGGGGGTAATACCTGGTTTTTTATGTTGGGGATAAGATTAGTTTTGGTCAGAGCGTAGATATCAAATGGGAGAGCATGAAATTGGAGCAAAAAGGCGTGGGTTTTAGAACGCAGCCCTCTTACGTTCTGGTAATAGAAGGTGAGAGGGAGATTTTTGCATGACTTTTTAGGGTCGAAAAAATTTATGGTGGTCAAGTTGATGGCGTTGGAGGTGTGAGACTCTTTTAGAGTGTACATAGTGGCGAAGAGCGGTAAGATCGTCTGCAACTTTTTGGCGGGGCGTATTGATACTTTATATAAAGTGTCCTAAAACTGGTAACGTCGATAGGGAGGCCTTCCTGCTGAATAGAAACCATAACACTTGTTTTTGTTTTACCCTCGTGGCACACCGAGTCGGATTTATCGTGCAGATAAGTGAGATATAGACGTATATTCTCATATATCTTTTTATCTCTAAGCCTAGAGAGCGCATAGCGACATTCGGTATTATCGCTAGTTTGCTGCGTTAATTTAACAGTTAGTGGCGAAAGGGGGTTGATAGAAGAGGGAGTGGTGAATGAGTTTGGTGTCGCAGTGGATGGGTTTTCAGAAGTAGGGTTTAAAATATGAGAACTGATGAAATTAGCTCCAGTTCTGAGGTCGAAATTAGGGAAAGGTATGTGTGTTAGGGGTTGAGTGGTGGGAGTTTTAATGGTGGGAGTTTGAGTTTTGGGGTTAAGTCGAAAGAGACACGTTGACCTTGGGGATTGATTTCGATGGAATAGGGGAGTTGAGTATAGGTGGGGGGCTTAAAATTAGGAAAAGTTTTAGTTTTAAGACTCCAATTGGAGCTGGGTTTGTTGTGGGGAGAGGAGGTGGGTCTTGGCAAATTGGAGTTATTTGCTAAGTTATTTGTTGGTTTAGGTATGACGGAATGCTTGACTTTATCCTGCTTCTTGGTCGTATTTTCCAACCATTTGCAGACACGCTTCTTTCCAAGATTGAAATTTTTGCTGGCTGGATTATGGAATAACCATTCGTATTTGGCTGGAAGATTGAGCTTGAAGCTGCGCTTACTTCTGTTGTGAGATGTTGGAAGCAAATTGCAGTGGCTAATGGTAATGCCATATTTCTTTTCGAACAAATTCGAGATCCAATCAACATCAGCGTTTGGGGGGGTGCCTTTGATAAGAAGCGTAGTGACCAATTGATTCTTCTAAGCAAGTTTATCAAGTCTTCGTTGCCATTCGGAAAGTGTCCAAGTTGAATTAAAAAGATTGATAAGCTTCCGTGGGGCAGCGATTGGAGGAGCTGACATAGACGTATTCTCTGTTGTAAAGTTGGAAGAAACTTCGCAGGAATCAGTTAGTTGAACCGTCCGCAGATGACTTCTATGTGGGGGTGAGAGTGAATCCACTTCAGGGTCCATTAATTCAGCCATTAGCCATGTATTATAGGGAACATTCTGGTAAGGCTGCGGGAAGTTTGGTGTATTAACAATTTTGCTGTTTATTGTTGCGATATGATATTTAATATCGCGTACGAGGGATCGAGTCGGAGTAAGTTCGTCACTTTATCGAAGATAACTTCGAGCATGGGATCACAATGTTTGAGAGAGAGTTGTTTGTGTGACGAGGACTGGAAATGAATGTCTATGTCGTCACGCAGGGAGCTTATCAACTCGTAGGTTTTTTGGTTGGAAATAACCTGCGCAGAGCAGATAGCTTTGATTTCACTCAGCACTTTATCCAGGTGACGTAAGGGAGTTTCTTCATTCCTGGATCTGCCGGAATCTAACTCGATTACACCAGCAACTTGTTTATCCATGTGCTTTGCTTTTGATTTTATTAGATCGGCTGAGTTCTGCCCTGAGTTACGTAACTCCTTAACACTTTTAATACTGCATTCAACGACCGAAATGTTATACGTAATCTTTTTGGCGAGTGCGTCTTTGAATGGCTTAGACATTTTATTGCCAAAAGCACGTACGAAAGCGAGATACTCTTACACTCATCACAGAAGAAAAGTAGGTTATCGGAGAGTTCTTTGATAAACACCGTATTTCTTTTGTTTAACCCGACAAAAACGGCATGAAAGGCGTTCCTACAAATGTCCTTGTAAGCTACCCAGTCAGCATTGTTGTCATCGATTACACAATTGGCAATTACGCAAGACATATTTAAATTGGTTGTGTAGGTCAGTGAGGGTATGAATACAGGTCGAGTTTTTTTTTATTGTAGATATGGGCTTTTATTTGCACTGAATTTTGCCTGTAGACAAAAAAAAATAATGAAATCGAGCACTGGGGGTTATTAACCGGAAAATGCAATTTGACGAAATTTAGAACTTAAAATTAAACAGGTGAATATGGAGAGCAACAAAAACACGTCTCACTGGTTTGAGTAACTGTTTAGAACTGTTTAGCAATAACATCAAACGGAAATCGTAGTAATCTTAACTTTTCACGGCTCGAAGTATTAAAACTGTGGATAAGTTCATTATTATGAACGATGACAAGAATTCTTTGAAGAAAACTGTCAACAGTAGGACCATGATATCCCTTTGGAAAAACTTTCTGTGTACAAATTGCTTCAATCTGCTTTAGGTACTCATAACAGGCGCTAATCTGCAAAGGTTGTAAATGCTGGTAGAATCAATAAAGCCAAAAGTATCTTAGACAGTAAAGATGCCTTCGTTAGTGTCCCACTGTCCGGAGGGTTCTTGATGTTTGTGGAATTTCAACTTTGTTATTTGTTCATGATGTGGTGTTTCAGATGAGGTCATTGATTTATATGGCTATTCTGTCGGCAAAGGACACAAGTTGTGGATGGCACGTTGGAGAATTCTTCCTTTAGTCTTAATGTTGGCCACGCGAACCAATCCATCCTTGCTCTTGATTGCTTCAACTACCCGTTCTAATTCCCCATTTAGCCGGTGGAAGCCGTATTGGCTTCCTATAATAGAACAAGGGCGTTTGAAGTTACATTTTGTGATTCAATTTTCACTTACTTCGTTGTTGGAAAAGATGCGAATACTTACTTTCCAAAAAGATTGTTTCACATACTGGATTTGTCGATATTTATTTAGACTACTTACATACTTGTCGGTAACATCCGGTTCAGGGATTACTAGAAATAGAGCTCCTATCAAAAAATTACCTGGTGTAAAAGCATTTAGATTATTAGGAGCAGGTGATAGCGGAGTCAAGAACCATTAATTCATTAGGGCTTCTATTTGAACTGTTACTGTTATTAGTTCCTAATTATATTAGTGAAGCTTCGCCTAAGTATCAACTGACTAACCCTTTGCCCGATTTCACAGCTGACTTCCAGAGTCCGCCAAAGTGAGGCGAACGTAGATGAATAAATTTCCAATTGAATTCAATTTGACAACAAGATGACTGAATAGCTGTTTCTATTTTTGATGACCAGAGCGCATTTTTTTAATTTTTAATTTATCAAGCCCATTTCTTGCCCCAACGAAGTTCATTACATTATCACAGAAAAATGTATGGCACTTTCCTAGCAATGAATCTCTTTAAGGAATTGATAAATGATTCTGACGTGAGATCTCCAGCAACTTCTATGTTGACTGCCTTAGTTAAAAAAACCAAAATTGTCAAATAGGACTTTGAGGGAATCTTACCTCTTATTTTATAGTGCGATTTTATCGGACCAGCAAAGTCAATCCTGGGTCCAACTCCGTCTTTGAGTAGGTTCCGTATGAGATGTCCAGTATACATATATTGGCTTGGATTTGACACATCTAATACAATTTTTTATTACGAGTACTCTTTTGGCTTCTCTTTCTACGCTGAAAATCCAATATTGTTGTCAAGAAATTACTATAAGCGCTCCATGAGGGTATTGTGCAAATGCAGTAAGAGTAATTTTGTAACTATATTATCTTTTGGCAATAACATTTGACTTTTGGCATTTGGTAAGATTTTTCAATTCGCTTCTTCTCAAGAGTTAAGGAATTTTAATCTGTTCATAAATCTACCACAAAATGAAAATATTTTTTGTAATGTGTAAAACGAATTTCTATGATTTATTGAATCATGAGTTGCAGTAGCCAATGTTAATTTAATCTTACAATATGTAATTCAGGCAAAACTTCCCGTAAATTATATTGATTTGGTTCCCACAAGGCTTTTCCAATTTAGGGAACGTTGGACCTTCCAACCAAACTGATGACCGTGTAAGATCTACGAGACTGCATCTTCTTAAAATTAAATCAGCTGGGTTTTGTTCTCATTACACATACTTCCATTGCTGAGTTTGGGTCGCTGATTGGATTTTTGACACTCTGTTGGCAACATATGTGTCACAAACTCATGAAGTAGTACGTATCCATGCCACCAAGGACATTCCTTTAAGAGTTCTAAGCAGCCATTCTACCAATTCTAATATAAGCACAGCAGCCTGCTGTTCTAGACGAGCGATTATTACAACCTTTAGTGGACAGATACGGGACCTGGAACAAAGCAAATTAGAAAGGATTTAACATCTTTTGTTTAAACATCTTATGTATATACATGCTCCAAGTGCAACCACGATTCTGTCTGAGAAGGCATGCAGCTCAGTTTTATTGGCCAAAGAACACAAAACGGGGAAAACCTATGGTTTCTAATTAAAAAAAAAAAAAAACTGTTCAATGTACCTCACCCACTTATCTGCCAGATTTGGAGGGAGTTGATCATCACTGAGAGTTCAGTCTTTCATAAATCCTGCATAAATAATTTACGGAGAAGTATGAAAAGTTGTGCTAGGTACGACAAAACAGTTCTTCCCTTTATGGGTTTTTTGGGTGTTGCAAATTTTTCTGGATTAAAAGAAAACCGGAATTGATCGATAATCGGATCCCAGATCAATCCTAAATTTCTGATAAATCTGGCTGATGAAATTTAATCAATCTTCCTTTATGTTGTTCAGAAATATTTCCTAGAATATTTGGGTCATTTGCACAAAATTTACTCAATTCAACATTATCTTTTCGTAATAAACTGCTGATTTTCTCAACCAATCTCCTTGCTTCAGACGTCGTCGTTGTCGTCTGCAAGTTTCCCTAGGCATCTTGCTGCTAAGTTGACCTATACGTCAGTGCGTTGACCTTATATTTTCTCAGATATTTACCACGTTGAGATCTCCAGAGAACTAACTGGAACGCTTTGCCCTCCGGCTTTACTAAAACCTGACGATACATCTTTGTGACGTCTGCTATAAATGCATATTTTCCATTATAAAATTCACAATGATTGAAAATAGATCAGGCTAGGCAATTAAAATGCTATTAAAAGAAATTCCAGAAGTTGCTTTAGCCAAGCAGTCAAATACGATGAGAAGGATTGTAGAAAAACGACTGCATGATGGGGAATAAAGTAATGAAATTGTGGGGCCTCAACATCACTTAATGGACTCATGTGGTCCAAAAACTCGTTATAAAGACTTTGCAGTTTGGGTTTCTTCTCAAGCCTCTTTTCTAATGACAGAAATAGTTCATATTTGTGCTTTTCACGGGATTCGCCTAAACAAGTTGGATTCTTTTTGAAAGAGAGACTTACGACGAATTGTCCATTACTCAAAATTTCTTTCCATGAAGGTCTGAACAAAGTTGATATCGAACTCTGCCAAACCAGAAGATCATCAAAAGGAATCAGAATGAAGATTAACCTTTTGGTATCCTTACGAAATTAAAACAATCACTAGATAAGTTAAAATGTATGCAAAATCTTGAAAATTGAAATCAATTGTCAGCAAATATAAAATTAAACTCTATAAAGCCTCCTACACTTTCATTAGAAACATTATTAGGTGATTTTAAAGAATGGCTTTCCTTCTCGGAAAAATTTAAAACTATAGTTCATGATAATGATTCGTTGTCTGGAATATATAGATTTAATTATTTTCAGTCGTCATTAAAAGGCACAGCCACCGTAAATTAATTGATACAAATATTAATCAGTTGATGATGACTCCCCATGTAAACAATACTATCATGGCATGAACTAGGCCACTAACTACTTTAAGAATTCCATCTACTGACTATACTATTATGTTAAAATCGAAATTACTACGACACTTGTCAAACGATTTGCGCACAGAATGAGTTCGTCTCTGAAGATGAAGAAAATACCACTGCCGATGACATCAATTCTCGTTCTGTATCAAGTAAGGAAATTTCGTAAGAGGGTTCGTAAAGTTTATTATTATTGTAAAAAAGAGAAACAACCGCAATAGAGAATTTGTCGTCCACAGAAAACTCACACAGCAGCAGCGGGATTATTTACCATCGCCATCAAAGTACACAACAGACTGCAATGAGCACACTCAGTGAGCGAAAATATGCTGAAGAGATGTGATTCCAAATAATTACGCTGCAAAAAATGGCATGGCAGGCATGCCCAAGCAGTGTGTGATCCAAGCAAAAAATAATGTTAAATTCACCTAATGTCAATTGTAATTAATGTGAAAAATAAACCACGCTTATCGCTTAATGTGGTAACAATAAAATAGAAGATCTACTCTTTCAAATGGCATCTGTGTTTGCAATAAAAGTGCTTATGTTCGCACAATAATAATTAGCGCCGGGATTTAGATGACTTTTACCAAGGAAATCTTAGCAAAAAAGAGCTAACATATGTTTATTTGCAACAAGAATACGTAAAATCAGCATTGTATCCTTCGGTAGTGAAATATGGTATATTCGTATCTAGCAGCACGATAATATGGGGTCCGCCATCTAACGTTTTTTTTTTCAACTAGTGCTTATTTCGTGAATGGTAACACTTAGCTCATGTCTGATTTGACAGATAATTAGTTTTATCCTTCCGCTGAACGAATATGGTTGGGAAATATTGCGACATTACTTTGAAAATCATGGTAATGTTGCAGAATGTGTGCGAAAATTGCGTACGGATTTTGGAAGAAGAGAAGCACCGTCAGCTCCGTATGTTCGTTATCTTGTGAAAAAAGTGAAAGAAACTGGCATCCTCATCGATAAACCAAAGCGTGAAAAGCCAAAAACAGTGCGTACACCCGAGAATATTGCTGCTGTAAACAAGCAAAATTGTCGCATTTGGGGCACAGAAAACCCGCACGCATACATTGAAAAGCCGATACACCCAAAACGAGTCACTGTTTGGTGCGGATTTTGGTCCAGAGGCATAATTAGGCCATTTTTCTTCGAAAATGAGCAAGGAATGGCAGTTACAGTCAATGGCGATCGTTATCGGGCCATGTTGAACGAATCTCTGTTCACAAAAATTGAAGAGGAGGATATTGGCAACATTTGGTTTCAACAGGACGGCGCTACGTGCCACACAGCCGAAGCTACACTCGATGTTTTGCGCTCTGTTTTTGAAGATCGCATTATCAGCCGCAGAGCTGATGTCGTTTGGCCACCCCGGAGCTGCGATTTGGCACCGTTGGACTATTATTTGTGGGGTGCCGTAAAAGATAAGTGTTACGCCGACAAGCCAGAGACAATTGACGCTTTAAAGGACAATATTCGTGAAGCCATTGGTGAAATACAGCTGCACACAATCGATAATGTGCTTAAAAATTGGACCGATCGTGTAGGCTACTGCATGGCCAGCCGAGGCAGCCATTTGATTGAAATTATTTTCCATTATTAACCGGAAGGATTGTACTTTCAAATAAAAAAAGAAATTTGAGAAAATATTCAGTAGTTTTTTTTATAGCATTTTCAAAAAAAAAAACATTTTTGGCGGACCCTATATAATACTATCTTGCTAACGTTAAGGAGCCAAAATGACCAAAGTTCTGTGGAGTTTAAAGTTGTGTCAGTACCCGAGATTTGAACTGATGTTTTAGGGAATCCTGGAGGAAAAATATAACTGAGTCATGCCGACAGACTCTTGCGGATGCACGTTCGTCTGTTTATCAATCAAACTATGAATTTTGTCTTCTTTTTGGGCTGACTGTTATTGGAAATGTATTACAGGAAATGTATAACGAATCTCCGGTCGATTACCTACTGGACACTGCAAGGATCAGTTCTGATAAGTGTACAAAGCGTGTAGTCTGGATTAGTCAAGGTAAATGTTTTGCTCGTGAACGCAGTGGAGCAGTTAAAAGAAAGTATATTTTGAGATCTGGAATTTATTGGCATTTAGCATTTTATAAGTAAGTCCATTGCAAATGAAATTGATCGATATCAGGTATTTTGACTTTATACAATACTTTGCTCTATACCAATAAAGTGGGTACCATTACTCGCTTCAAATCACTAATACGTAAATTTGGCAGGCCACCAGAAATTCTTAGATATGCTAAAGATATATCAGATATATAGATGGAGGCAATGCCGAGCAGTATGTGATGAGGAGAAGAAGTCACGAAAATGCTACATGCCCCATTGTCGTGTGTAACAGAATGACATGTCTACGTCTACCCTACGTATTGTTTTTGGTGCATCGGCCAACTCTCAATTTTGCCAATTTTTAAACGATGCCTTGTTTCTGGATCAATTTACTACCTATCATTCTTAGAATTCTTTCTAATTTTCGACTGGGTTTCATTAGAATAGTAGCGGATATAGAAACGACGTTTCTTCAAGTTTCTTTCTACCCAAAAGACCGTGTGGTTCACCGATTTTTCGGATATTATAAACAACTAACGGAAATTCGTGGTCATCCTGATATATGTATAAATCTATAGAAAGTAACATTCGGAATTACATCGAGTCGCTCTTTGTTGGGAGCTACGCTGAAGAAGCATGTTCAAAATGAAGCTGAAAACTTTCGAAAATCGTGCGCTGTTTTTAATGAAAGCCTCTATATGGATGACGTTGTGTGCAGTACGAATGATGAAACAGAAGTGTTAAGGTGTTATAAGCAGTTGCAAGGACGAAAACGACGTTTATTTATGAATTTTTTCTGAAAAAGTATTTTATTTTACAAAAACAAAAAGTATAGGTGCATTTAGTGGCAACATCTAAGTTTATAATGGCACTAATGATTTGTAAAAATATCAATCTGGTGTGCTCCTGCAGACGATCTCTTGAAGGTCCTCCAAAAAAAAGTGTTCGGCGGTGCTCACGATATCTCCGGTTGAATCTTTTAGTGGATAGATAAAACTAGGTTCTGACCAAATCGAAATTTTGATTTTTGACAATATGGCGACTTCGTAAAAAAAAAATTGAATTTTCGACTAAAATTGCCACGTAAAATTGTTTACAGAAATATGAAATATATCTGAGAAGGTTGTGTTAAAATTTCCGATCGGTTGAGCCGTTTTTTGGAAATCTTGATTACCGACTTCGCAAACATAGTTTTGAGAAAAACAGAAGTTTACACAAACTATAGATACATTTTTGTTTTTTACTTACATGGAGTCATCTATTTCAAGGCCATAAGATGGACCCTCCGTAGCATCAGTAGCTTTTAGTACCTCGAGTTGATGTTGTCTACGAGCCATTCTTCTCTCTGGCGTACTCCCATGCGCTCTGAAGTCAGAGACGCGCTATGCATCCTCTTTCTCGATATAGGCATGGGCTTTGCGCCCAATTGATATTCCCATTGCATTCATGTAATATGAAATTGAAGTTGTACCTTTATTGAAGATCCCGGCAGCGAAATAAGCTGCTATTTCAACAAGTTTTGATCCACACGGAAAGATTTTTGGAGTTATTTCCATATAAACTGATTGTAGCTCTCCTTTTTATTTTGCGTAAAACTACCAACACATCTTTCCAATAATTTTTTTATCGTTGAGATCTCTATAAATTGGAAAGCTTCAGCAGCATTAGGTAGTAAGACAGATAATCATGTTTATAAGAAGATAACCTATCTGAAGATCGCGCTCGCTGCCAACAACAACATGAATCTTCTCCGACCGGACACCTTTCGTGTTGAGGATTTTCATCAGTTAAACAATAATGATAATAAGTTACCCATGTTGTATTATACATATTTTCAACAAAATCACAGTGTCTCCTGATTGCCAAGCCATAATAAACTGTCAGCTTATCGATCATTTTACCAGGGTGTTTCCTTTTCCACCAAGTACTTTTTTTGTATTTTTTCACTACCTTTATCTAGAGTTTCAGTAGTTTTATTTGCACACTCTTGGAGTTGTGAAGCCATTCTCTTTCGAACATGTATGTATAATAGAGCCCGTTTTTGAATTTCATTGCGAATATTTATTGATGCTAACTGCTGCCTCACTTTTGATGACGCTTCGAGAATACGCTCTTCCAATTCACTTCAAGTTGCTATTGCGGTCGGTAGTCTTTGAAGTCACCGTCACCAATGTAATCTTTATAACGAACGGCAAATGTACTCATAGAACGGCCGAGCATTTCAACGATTGTATCGACTTCCATTTTTCCTGAAGAGGCATTATGATTTGCAGAAAAATTATCTTTGTGATCTTCTAGCCAATCATTGAATTCTTCAGTATTCATTTTCTTTTTCCAAAGTTCGCACTGCTTCATAACTTTCATCACCTTGGTTTACACCAGTAGCATCTTTTGCTTCAGCACAAGCTTTTTCGCAAAGTTTCTTGTGGCTACTTTCATACAAGAATAAATATTTCCAATAATCAAGTCATAAGTATTTTGTGTCAAGCAAGCTGGCATGTGCATCAATCTGCAGAACTTAGCTGCGCCATTCAATTCAATTCCAAGAATTCTCATCACAAATATAAATCGTCTGTTTATCTCAAAAGAATGCTTGACAAAAGAACTGGAGTTTATGACATGAGCCACACACATATCACACAGCAGAACAATTTTAAAACCAACACTGTTTTGAAGTTCAAAATTGTATACTTAATAGAAGAATCACGTTGAACTCAAATCTCGTTCTGTAGTTTGAATTACTTCGTGGACGCACCAAACTGCTTTCATCTGCCTCAGCTGATTTTGGATTAAATATATTTTTCCTTCTTTTAGATCGTGATAAGTACACTTTTTCAGTTGCTATTTCTTTTGTACTACACTTGCGTGGCATTTTATTTCAGATTTAATGTCAATTTAATTTAATTAAAAACGCAAACTGAGAACAGAAAGTTAAAACTGAATACACGACTGTACAACGTTGCAGAATTGTTTGCAATGATGTTCACTTGTTTCGTACAAGAAATAACTCGAGTTAGTCATCAGTAATAAAATGGACTATTCATAAGGGAACACCTGGTATACCTGGGAACACAAAGAAAGAAAGAGCAGCTGCTACTCCGATTTGTGCTTCGCCTACTTTTTTAACAGTCCGAGACGTCCTTACAAATATGCGTATACCTCGAAAACTATTTACTGGGCCGATTTGAAATTTTAAGGGAATGTAATCAGATATATGTACATACATTACGAAAATATATGTAAAGAGAAAATAGATTTTTTTTAAATTTTAACTGCATATAACCCCATAATAAGAATAGGGACTCAGACTTGGTAAAAAATACTTAACGCTAAATATACTCGTATGAACAAAAAACCCACAATCAGTTTTTTTTTATTTTCAGTGGAAACTTTGATACTGATTAAAATGTTAGCCTCTAAACCCTTCTATTAAGCCGAATTGAAGCCTTACCTGAGACGAGCTTTCTGCACCAAGGGCTAAGGGGGAATAAATCGGTCTTTTACTTTTGTAAACCTGTTTCTCTTTCCGGTTATCATCGGGGCCACAATTTCGACTTTCTCCTGGTTTGATTCTTTCAATCCCGTTCTTCTGCATTAACGCTTCTCGGAGAAGACAACCAGTTGGTAAACAGACCCAGGAACTCAAAAACTCAAACAAGCGACATATGGTATATCTGGAACTCTCTGAAATGTGACGGATGGTAACACTTTGATTTTGAATGCACACCTAGAGTCAGATTGATGGTTTGGAATCTACTAAAGTACTAATTATTACTAGCATTCGGGTCTCCGCGAATATCATACTTTTTGGGAGACGATGCTTACAAGAATGGGAGCAAGAAGTGAAGGGGAAACCAGAGAGTGATATTAATAATTAACGTCTATACAAAATTCTTAGATTTCGGCAGCAGGCTGACATTCATCGCCCATCTCACGCAGTTTTTAAAGGAATGTCACCAACCATTAAATCCAATCACCCATTATTAAAGTTTCGAACAGTCTGGAACCTTAAGATAACAGAAGTTTTTGAAAACATCGCGACCCATCTTAGATGACCTACAGCCAAAATTTTACTTCTCAATGGTAGCAACAGCCTTCAACATATGGAGTAAGAAAGCAAGAACTAACGGTATATCGATAGAGCTACAAGGAGGTGAGCTGTCGGTTCTTTGAGCAATCTACAGGAGGAAGTATTCTTTTAGGACTCACTGGAAGGATTGCTAAGGAAACGGTTGGATAAGTAAAGTTGCAGGTAACACCAAAGTACAGGCTAAGATGCAGCAAAAGCGAACACGAGAGTTGCTGGAGGATTTCGTGAATGAAAGATTTTCAGAATGTTCCCAAAAAGAGGTGTAAAATTCTGTGGAGCTAATTTTTTAATGGAACCGGAGATGAACAGGTGCAAAATTTGGTGGTAGTTGTTAGACCACACACGTTTCAAGAGGCTCTCTGAGTTGTGCAAGAGACGAGTTATAGATTTATATAGAAGAACTATGCTTCAGTGTTGATGGCATCCATTGAGAATGGTGGCCAGAGACCAGATCACAGAGAACACAGAGACAAACTAGCATCAATCGAAAGTCCACAAACCTAGGGATACTGTAGCCCATGGTCCAAAAGGAGCTTAAGGCAGCGGCCGAAGAACGTCATGCTTTACCACTAAATTTCAACAGAAACAAGGCTACGCTTGCGAATACAACAGCCTTAAAATAGGAACATTCCAAAGGAACAATTAAGTAAGCGAGGCGGTTTTCGGGGCAACCCTTTTAAAAATGTATTATACATATATTATTATATTTGCAAACTGGAACATCGACCGACTAATGACAGTAAAACCGATAATTGAGCACCAAACCAGAATAGTTGACTTCGGCTGCCAGAATTTTTCGCGAAAAAGACTGGGGATAGCCAACGAAAGCCGGCGTCAGAAGAAAAGACAAACTAGCACAATTTCAACAAGGAAAGAAGCGAGCACAGAGCTTTGCGTTTCCGGAAATTGCTCCAAATTATAACACAGGAAGAAGAACTAAGTATAAAAGGCATGTGGAACAATTCTGAAAAAAGTAAAGAGTTTTTTTTTATGTCGGACCAGAGCACTTAGACAAAAAACTAGTCCAAGGTATTCTCTATAAGCTTCATTTGTTGATATTTCTTAGTCTTTCGGAGAAAGATGAGTAAAAGCTTTAAGGGCCTATCGTACCAGCACAAACCATACATTCCATTCAAACTACATACATTCCTTCTCCGGAATCAGTCTGCAGCCGGAGTTCTGGTGTAATTCCATCAGACGGCATATCTATAAGACCAGAGTCATAAGTCAGTCGACCACCAGGGTCATCAACGCTCCAGTGCGTGTTGTACCAAGGACCACTTCAGTTGAAATGGAAGATGGTTACGAGAATGCTAGCTATGATATGAATATCAAGGGGAGGGATATTCATCAACGCATTTTCAGCAAAGCCAGGTGTGCCTGCTAGATTTTGAAGAGCACTCTCGCAAGATTTTCCGCGTTAGTATGCATGTTGCATCTCAGACAGAGGATGCATTCGCAATGCAGTTTTGCGTATACGGAACTAGACCATTCTCGCCATCCTCTTCATCATTAAGGAAGTCAAAACTTAAAGCTACTCTGACTGCTTGCCAGGGTTTCGGTATGTATGGCAGTGTCAGACTAGCAGTGAAGGTATTTTTCGGAGTTACCAACAGCTGATCTAGAGCTTTTTGTCACATAACTGGGTATATGCCATCGGTGTCAAGCGACTTGACACCACCAAAGAAAACAAGCTATTAAAAACGTCAAACACCATATACCTGTAATCAACCAAATTCGAGACAACATAATATCTCTAGAATCGAAAATTAAAATTGTATGGGTGCCAGCACACCTTGATATAAGGGGCAATGAATGTGCTGAACTGAGTGCTAAATTAGTTTCATCGGACTCTAACGCTTGGACACACACGATTTACTCACAGATATTTACTCATAAAAGAACCCCCACCGACTTGCCATTTTTGCCTTACAAACGAAAACCTTGCAACTAAACACCTAACTACCGAATGCAGTAAAATAAACAATCATATTTATCAACATCAAATATTTCCTTCGCAGCAGAAAGCCATGTACGAGTATGCCAGCACTACTTTTTAAGATATTACTCTGTACATTCATGTAAGATTAATAAATAATAATAATAATAATAACGCATCTCTCCAGCTACTTGAAAACGGATATATTATTACAGATTATGAACTCACCTGGAATAATGTAAAAATAGATAGACCTAAATTAATATTGCACAATTCAAGTACTCCATAATTATCGATGGAAAGCAATATTTGTACTTCAACCAGAAACAAGAATTCAAAGATACCATATACAAGCAACATGACGGACAGCTAAACGTCCTGCGCATCATCGAATCTAACGCTGATTACAAATTTAGTAATATTTAAGAAATATCAACTTTCCTGATAGCACTCTGGGATTATGCTCACTAGTATTACTCATCTATGGTACAATCTAAGTCTGCGAATGCTACAAAGTACAGAAAGCAGAAGCAAGAAGGAAAAGAACCGATGAAATATACGAAATGGAACTTTCCAGACAGCTACAAGAACGAAATTTAGTTTAAAGCGAGCACGCTTGAAGGAGGGGAGTTAATAACGTAATCTTACTCTCTGCCTTTTACGCCAATCTTATCAGATTACCAGATTACATCATCATTTAGGAATGTAAGCACCATTAACAAATAATAGTGAACAACAAACAAAGGGATAATACAACAAACAATGGAATATTCCATTGGATACAGCCGTCGTATCAATAGTATAAATATCATTAAGATCGTATATGTATAGTGGTTAGTCTTAAGAATATCAATAAAGAGCACGCATTTCGGCGTAGCATAAAATAAATAAAATAAGTAATTTTTCTACTCAACCACCAACATTAACTCGTTCAAGGCGTCATTATGCCCTTAAGATGTTTGCGCACAGACCGGTCGAAGGAAACATGGGGAGAAGAAAAGAAGGGTAATGATGTCAATTTTTAAAAGTTATAAAGACTAGGAAATAGAGAGCTGGACAGGGCATTCCATAAGCGAGCTACACGGCTTAGGAACGAATCGCGATATTTTAGAGTACGTCCGAAAGTAGTCTTGAGCTTTAACAGCAAGACGGATGTTGCGCTTAAAATTTTGAAACAGCGGAATTCTACAAGCGGTTTAGTATCCCGTATGAGTTTTATCGCACGGCCTTGAATTGTACCTAGCAGGCGCAGATGTGCACCTCTCTAGATTTGAGCCCCGTACTCAAATTTTGGGCAGAAGAATGCCTTATACTCGTATATTGAGGCCTGATCAGAGGGGGGAAGTCTTTTTTACATCTTTTGAGGAAACATAGACATTTCGCAGCATTTTTGGCGACATCAAATATGTGAGCAGTCCAATGTAGGTTGCCAATGACATTGACACTGACCGAGATTGGAAAGTTTATCAGCTTCGACGATACAAGTTCTATTCACCGATTATGGCTGGATTTCGGTTTAACGAGAATCGACAGCATTCTGCTTTGGAAACATTAAATTGCACTCTGTTGACAGTTCGCCAATTTGTTATACTGTTAATATCGGAATTGGTGATCATTGATGAAAATTAAAACGAGTGACGGAGACAAAACAGAGCCCTGAGGTACATCAGTATTAATTTTGTGAATACCAGACTTGAAACCATCCAAGACAACTTGAATTTCACGTTATGAAAGCTAGTTTCTAATCCATTGAAGAAATGAGTCGTCGATTGCAAATTCACGCATTTTCGATTAAAGAGGCTGATGCTAAACTTTGTCAAATGCCTTAAAAATATTAAGTGCAACTATCTTGCTTTCACCAGATTGATGTACGCTATGGTTCCAGTTTTCGTGCTTCGAGATATTTCATGAGCTGATGTTTTATCAGCGTTTCCATGACCATGGAAAGAAGGAACGTAGGTGCGATGGGTATGTAGGAAGAGAGAAAAGAAAATTCACATTTTTTTAGGGGCGAGCTGGACAAATTCTGTTTCCTATCTGATCGGAAAGAGTCCTAAAGGGACTAAAGGGACCTAAAGTCAAAAGAACGGGAGATATACCATCTGGAAAAGCAGATTTGTGAATGTTAAGATCTTTTAGTACTCTTGTTACTACACGAGTAGAAAACTGGATTCGTCCTATTGAAAATTCGACGCACTCAAGTTTTGGCCGAGACATAGCACAGCCTAGAAGTGTGCGGCAAGCAGATTGGACTTATCTAAAGGGCTGACAGCTCGAATGTCATTACAAATGAGCGCTGTGATGGAGTATCATGCAGAATTTCTATACTTTTTACGAATTGTTACTACTTTTGGGACATTGTAGTATTTTTTGCCTCAGTTTTTGGTCATATTGAAATTTCACACGCTTAAGAAAGGCGTTGCAGTCATTGGTTGCTCATTTGAAGTTTCTTTGGTTTTCTTCTGTCCGAAAAAAACATTTTCCTAACCCTGACAGCCTCTTTACAGCTCGATTCGTGCCACGCCCTTTCTTTTGGTTTGATACTCTTCATTCGATGAAAGACAATAAACATGTCGTTATCGAGGAAGCACAACGACCAGTTAAAATTCCTTAAGAAGCTGTTAAGTCCGCTTCAATTGGCTTTCTGGTATTTCCGCACGATACTTTTGGCTTATATGGCAAAATGGTCCGACGAGCCCAGAGGGGTAAGCACATCAATAATGCACTTATCAGGGTGAGGAGTTAAAAACAAGTCCAGGTGATGGCGGTATGATTATCAACGTCTGGTATTCGTATGGGCTCATTTACAAGCTGGGTCAAGTTATTTTCCGCTGTGAAGATCTCAATACACCGTCCTTCGGGTGTTCTCTGTCAAGAATATCGAAGTCACCCAGAATTGTGTATATTGAAATCGCCCGTGATCACGATTTCAGTATGAGAATACAGGGACTTTGTATGGGGTCAGACAGCGCATCAAACTCATTAAAGGTTCAGCAATAAGCTTGTGTAAGTAAAGCAGTAGTGGATAGTTTGCTTACGGATATGGAATTTTAACCACGTGAATGTGAATTGCGGATTTAAACATGGATCACATTGCGGTGGAGTTTGGCAAGCTACATCGCTACGCACGTAAATGGCGAGACCGCGGTGAGAAAAGAATAATAGCACTAGTTCGTAGCCAGATAGTTTCAGATCAGAATGATCTGAGGCGTGTGTTATCTACCTGTGTTTCACTGAATGCTGAAACACCTGGCCACTACTTACCTATGTGGACGTGCACAGAAAAGTGATTACTTTGTAGCCCGCATATATTGGCTACGTCCACCCCGAATTCCCTAGTGCACTGGTCAACGTGTGCACTCGTCGGTAGTCGACTCGGTGCTCAGGTTGATCTTCTTATTCTTTCTTTTTTTGTAGTAATACTGGATGGTCAGGAAGATAATAGTTGTAATTGATATTATAGTCCCCGTGTGGATATAACGGCCTTTTATTTTATTGGGCAGTGTATGTCATTGAGTGCTTCATTTGATATTTCGATATCTGCAGTATGATTTTTGTAATGCTGGAGCTGATGGTTCATGCTTGGGCCTTGAGTTGGTATACTGAAGTCTGTTGGATTGCTGAGTGATATATATGTTAACTACTACTGTTCCATTACACAATCACATTGCATCTTGGCAATACTGGAACCTCTAATAGTCACATGGGTTGTATTCATTCCACAGACTAGATTCAGGGGCATTTCCTCTTGCAGTGCATATAACCAAGAGTTTGGGATATAAAGTTTAATCCAGGAGGGATCCCTTTATTTGACATTTGTTTATTTCAAATTGGTGGTTAAGAAAAGCTATATAGCAGGCGGTGGATCTTTTATAATAGAGCGAATCTCCTTGCTTGCACAGGAATCCTCTCGGAGGAACTGACATTTCATCTTCAGATAATGCGTAATATTAGTCCCGATGCAGGTTTATTATAAGGAGTAGTGACGATGGTTGTATGGCACCAAATGTTTCTTCTAAGAATAGTGGCGCGGGGATAAATCCAAATACTTTGTACTCTTCAGAGGCTATCAATGGTATTTTGGTTTTGAAAATTACGTGTAACTTCAAAACCCTTTCTTCCATGACCATTAAGCTGCGCATATGTGTTGTTATACATTGGAGTCCAGATCAGTCAAGAGATGTTTTATTTAAGGAGGAAGTTGCTCCTTTATGAACTGCAGCTGCTGGTGCAATTGGGTAGATGGTATGAGCAGGGGACCGACTATGAGTTATAACATCCAACAACAAACCCTGAATTAGTTCGTTGTCACAGTTAATGTTTGGATCGCAAGAGATAAGAAGATTTGAGATACGTTTTCATCAAGGAGCTGTGTTGAAATGATGTTTATTTAATTAGGTTAATTACGTCTTTTTGAGAACATAGTATAACCGTGAAGTGATCAACTTTGTGTCTTTGCTATTGATTTCTGATATTTACTGTAGTTGCATGGAAGAATGTGTTTTTTTTTTGTTTTTTTTTGAAAGTGTTTTATTTTATCTTTACAATGCTTTCAACTTACAATAGTTTATCAACAAAGCAAAGTGCTTACTTGTAGGCGGTTATAAACAGCAGTATTATTTAAGTTTACAAGCTTTTAATATTGGCTAACATCAACTCATCACTGTCTCTCAACCCTTCAATTGTTTTGGACATATTTTCGGCATATTCGAAATTGAGTACACCGAATAATACGCTTGTGATATTTAGAGCTGCTATTTTACGTCGGTTGCTACTAGATGAGGGTAATAGTAAATTGATCGAAGAAAATTCTGCTACAAGATGTTGTATTATATTTGGCTCATAATTTGTTTGCATCTATCCTGGTGATCCATCTTTCTGCATATTTTTCAAGCCATCAGCTTGAATTCCGTATCTCTAGTTCTCTTCCATAAAGTTTCATATCAAAGCGAGCAATATTGTTCAATTCGTATACTCCTCCAATATTTTCAAAATAAATTCCAGAATGTGAACTGAATAGAGTCAATTGTCTGTGTATTCCTTTACTTATGAGAGAGATTTCCAAACTTACTTTTTTGGTATTTCGGATTGCATCCTTGAGGAATTGGGAGGTTTATGATTACTGTTGCGCCATTACTTGGTAGCACTATATATTGTAATATACTCGTGTCCACTTTGCACAATGGTTACGTTGTTATCTCTTTCTCCCAAAGAATTTTTCTCCCAGTAACTTTAAACGTCAAATATCTACTTTCTTTCCTGATTGACCATTGGGAGGACAAGGCACGAATGTAAGTAAATAGATTTTATTGTATTGAATTATATTAATTTAAAATAAAGATTTTAGTATTCGCTTCAAAATATTAAATATACGAATACGTCCGCCGAAGAGTCAACAATCACATTTTTGAGGATCCTTAGCTGTAGCTGTAGTTTTACACGGAGCTGTTATGATTCTTCATCTTTGTGGGGCCTGAGCTCCCACCAAAATTAAAATTAAAAATTGTCAATAGATAAGGACGCCAACTTCGGAATGGCGCATTTAAGTACTCCTTTACTGGCCTCTACTTCGCCCACTCGTAACAAACCATCATCCACCTTTGTTTTCCTCTATAACAACAATTATTCCGCCTTTGATGTGACGGTTCTCCTGTTTAAACTTTGATAATGTTGTATTATAATTCAAAAATTGTTGCTTGATGTTTGTGTGGAAGGATAAATTAAGCTTGTTAATGATCCACCTATTAGAAAGTGTCCAGGGTTTAATGCTGTAAGGTCAATCATAAGCCTTACTAACCCTTCTTAGGTACGATTTTCTGTCTCCAAATTTCGCTTTAGGAAATATTTGGTATATTTAACTGCTGCCTGTCATAAGCCGTCAAAATTTGTTGTTCGCGGCGGAAAGAAAATGATTTGAATTCTCTTATCCAAGCAAAATGTCCCTTGATGTTTCGCCCCAAAAAAAACTGCGTGAGTTGAATTGTGTGCCAATAAAGTTTCTGTCATTGTCGCAGTGTAGGATTTGATAATTTCCCCTTCTTTCAAGAAACGTTTTAAGGGTGTATGTTATGCGCTCTTGGTGAAAAAGCAGCAGAAAACTGCAATATATAGTATGTCTTTCGGGGCTGCTTTCCCCTAACTTTGATATGGGTCCACACTCGGCCAAAGAAATCTACTCCTGTGTTCACACAGGGTCTTGTTGGCTGTACTAGAGTCGCTGGTAAATCTCACTTTATTTGCGTTAACATATTGGTCTTCGCTCTTGCACAGCGAATGCATTTCTGAACCACTGTTCTAACCATACTTTTCCCCCCTGATAGGCCAACAGTTTTGCCGCACTCTGGCTGTCAAGGCCTGCGGCCCTTCATGAAGGTTCTTTAGGCGCAGATCTGTTATTTTTTCTTTGTTTATTTGATGATTGTATTACAGGATTACGGGGTGCTTTCTCAGCTTATTCTATACACACCTTTGATATATCGAGGGCATAACATACAACAAAACTTTGCTTATGATTCCTGGGCATATTCTAAGAAAAAAATCGTTCAACAGTCAGTAAGGGTCTATCTGCAATGTTGACATCATTTATCGAGGATTTAAGAAAAGGCTTACTTTGGTGTACCCTGACCCATGTTAACGGAAATTGCTCTCTTAGTCCAATCTCAGCCCCTGCCTTCTCCAGACATGATATGATCTTTTTAACCTTAGATTTTCAAAATAAAGCGACGGAGTTTAGGTACCAGCTCAGAGATTTGAAAAATCTAAATTACCAAGGTTTGGTGCACGACCTACTGACTGGAATAATATTCGCTTCCTATAGTCAGCTGATGATAAAGTACTATCTCTTCAAGAGCAGATTAGATTTCTGTATGATAAAAATGTTGCTGTGAAGTCTAAGGTTGTTCGTAGATCATCTTGGCTAAGCAGTAATATCATACTACTGATGAGAGAGCGAGATAGATCTTTTAATCTTTGGAGGTCACATAAACTTGAAATATTGTATCGTGTGTATTGCTGTCTGCGTAATAAATTAGTGTCAGGGATAAGAGCTGCGAAAACGATCTACTACGAAAATAGATTTAATCAAAGTAGGTCGACTAAAAACACATGGAAAACTTTAAAAGAGCTAAAAATTGGAAAAAGAACTCTAAAGTGCTTGACGAAATTGATTGCGACCTTCTCAACCAAAAATTTATCACAATGCCTATATTTTTCGCAACCGAACCCGAGCAAAATACCTTTGAAGCCACAGAAATTGATTCCCATAATGAATCTTTTGGCTTCATATGCGTAAGTGACGCAGACGCTATTGGGCCTATATTGCCAATAAAGTCTAATGCAACAGGTATCGATGGAATTGATCCCAGGTTCATAAAACTTCGGCTTCCATATATTCTGCCGTCCGTGACTCATATTTTTAATCACATCATTACCACCTCTGAATATCCGCCTCAATGGAAAAAGCCAAAAATTATTCCAATCCCTAAAAAAGAAAGTGGTGAATACAGACCCATTGCAGCTCTGCATTTTTGAGTAAGGTTCTTGAAAAAGTAATTTTAAAACAAATTCAAACGTATTTAATATCGAAAAAACTTTTTAGCAATTGTCAGTAGGGATTTCGTCCTAAACACAGCTGCAAAACTGCCTTGTTGTCCGTAGTTCATGGCATCAGGAAGCCGCTGGATAAAAAATTTGTAGCGTTTTTGATATTTTTAGACTTCTCCATAGCTTTCGATACGGTGAATCACGTTCTGCTATGTCGAAAACTTCAGAGCATGTATAATTTTTCAAAAGAGTCAGGAAAGCTAATGTACCTGTACTTACTAAAGAGATTGCAATGTATTTTGGTTAACGCAAAGTCTTCCAGCTACCTTAAAGTTTCGTGCGGCATTCCACAAGGATCAATACTTGGGCCTATTTTGTTTTCAATGTACATCAACGATTTGTCTCTTATTTCTCGACGTTCCCTGATTCATATGTATGATGATGTCCATTTGTCTTTGAGTGGTCCTGTTGATAATTTGCATGAAGTCGTTGCACAAATTAATGGTGAGTTGAATGATGTCTGACTCTGGGCCCAACGTAACTTCCTGAGCTTAAACCCCACAAAATCCCCGTAAATAGGAAGGCACTAGATGTTTCACCCTTGCCGCCGATCAAACTTGAAGAAATCGTCCTATATGTCAGAACTGCTAAAAACCTTGGACTTATCTTTAATGACACCCTTACCTGGGATGACCATATTAATGCTGTTATCCGAAAGGTTTGGACAGGTCTTCGATTGCTCTGGTCAATAAAACTACTTACACCACCTAAAATAAGGTAAATCCTGGCAAAACCGCTCTTACTGCCAATTGGAAAATTATTAATTCTTGGAAAACCACTCTTACGAGTATTGTCAACTGTTGTTAGAAAATTTGGTGAAAAATCTTAAATTGCTTTTTTTTACCTGCTGCCTGTTTTCCCAAATATTATAAAATCTATGGATTTTTGTGCCAACTTGATGATGATTTTTTTTTAATAATTGCTACTTTCATAAGACAAAAATAGTAAAACGTTATGTTAACTAGGCATTTTCTGGAGGAAAGCCTCAAAATCTAAAATTAGCATGGCAATGAAAACGGAACAGGCTTAGAAATTGGATATCTAAAACTGGAACAAGATATCAACTTTATTTAAACGCCGCTACAAAGGCTAGTATTTTTTCTAAAAACAAAGTCATACACGAAGTTTCTACCAAGAGTACTAACAGAGCAATTTTTTTAACATGGGTCAGGTTACGCCAAAGTAAGCCTTTTCTTAAATTATCGATAAATGATGTCAACATTGGAGATAGATCCTTGCAGAACGATTTTTTTCTTAGAATATGCCCAGGAATCGTTTCCCAAATTATCGTTGATGAATTACGGGACACACTGTATATTCTAGCAGCATAACCATTGCTTTAAAAACAAATGAAAAACTTGTCAAATGAATTTCTTATTACACCTACATTCTGCTGATACCGAAATGTTCTTGTGCTATGATTTCGCTGGTCATTATGTTCCCACAGGTATTTTTGGTGTTTTGTGGCTTGCGCATGTGATGAACCAGCACATGTAATGGATAGTGGAATTTGGATGATGAGATTGGATAATTGTGTTATCTGGTAAATAGTGTGTTTATGTGAATTATGAGAATAAGATCAGAACAAAGGAATTTGGTGGAACCGCCTTTGTAGTGATACTGTTCTTAACTCTTCCCCTCTTAAGTTTATGGTCCGCGCAGTATGTATACGTACGGGATATTGGAGATGCTTCTATTGTAAAACGAGTGTTCTAAGGATAATTCGCTCCATTGTTTCATTCCAATACATAAAGAAAGTTCATTAAATGTGTTACAGTTATTAGATATTCCAAAGATAAATTGTTTTTTCTCAAAATATTTTTAAATGAAGTCTTATCGTTATAATATTTTTATTTCTTGTTACTGGTTTTACAAATAGTTTTTCATATATTTTACTTTCCATTTTAGGAATACCTAAAATATAAATTAAGCTACTTTCAACTTTAATATCAGTTAATGCTAATGTCTGTTACATCTTATATGGTATATTTACTGTATTAATCTGGTTCATTACTAAATTAATTTCTTGTTTCAACGTTAACATATATTAGAACGTACAATATTAGCATTGGTCAATTCTATGATTTATGCCATATTTTTATTAATTCCTATTTAATATTATTATTAATCTTGTCTACCATTATGGTGTAATCTTAGCGGTCAGCTGCGAGCTACCCTTTTAATGTTATTATAAAAAAAGGAGTATCAGACCAGTCTGACAGTCAAGGAACAACTGACTTTATTAGATATGTATTGTATATGGTACAATAGAGTACTAACAAAGAGAGCATACATTATGGTATCACATGTTCTTGACATGTAATGCTATGGTTTTCTAGATACATGATTTAATAATAAATACGAGTAGTACAGACATATATTTTAACATTTCCACCTGTTATTAAATTAGTTTTGTTTGGCAAATTTGTTCTGCCAAAACAAATTCCAAAGTATAACTCGAAAAAAAATTCTAATACAATTCAAATAATTCAAAATTTCAAAATTTACAAAAAAACATATTAGCGAGATTCATTTAATATTACATTCATAGTCTTAACAAATTTAACAAATCGTTCTATTGGTAGAGCTTTAGTGAGAACGTCTGCTACCTATTCAAAAGTTGAAATATGTTTTAAGTCAGAATACTTTTCATCATACTCGTACTTTTCTCGAATAAAATGAACTTTTACATCAATGGTTCTTGTATGAAATTCTGGATTTTGGGCTAGTTTTATAGCACGTTGATTGTGCGAAATTAGCTGCAACAGATTATCAGGAAGTAAATTTTTAAAAAGAGAACGACAGCATATCAGTTCCTTAGGTGCCTCTGTTGCTGCGACTTATTCTGCCTGAGTGGGGGATAAACCTGTGCAGTGCTGCGTTTTGGACGACCAAGATATTAGATTTCCATCCAAGGCCAACATATATCCACTAGTTGGCTTTCTTGTTTCAACATCGTTAGCAAAGTCAGGATCGCTAAAGCAATACAATGGGAAATAATTGAATTTCTTACAACAAATACCGTAATCCTTTGTTCCTTTAAGGTACGAGGGCGGATCGATAAGTCCGTGACTTTTTGAATTTCTGACCTCTTTACTGAAACAGCAACACTGCTCCTGTCAACAGGCATCTGTCAGTTGACTCCTGTCAAAATTTAAACTTGCTGCGTCAGTTAGTTTGTGTTTGACAGCTATTTTAAGCATTATCTAAGCATTATTTCTTGCGAAAAAAAACCATTACCGAGACCAAGGCTAAGCTTGATAAATACTCTGCACCATCGATTTCAATGGTAAAAAAGTGGTTTACTGAATTTCGTTGTGGCCGTACAAGCACTGAAGATGCCGAACGTCCTGGACGCCCAGTTGAGGTCTCTACACTCGAAACAATCGAAAAAATTCACGATATGGTGTTGGCCGACCGAAGATTGAAAGTGCGAGAGATTGTGGAAGCCGTAGGGATCTCGCATGGCTCAGTGGTTTCAATTTTGAATGATCACTTGGGCATGAGAAAGCTTTCCGCAAGATGGGTGCCGCGTTTGCTCACAGTCGACCACAAACGCAATCGTGTAACAACTTCACAGGAAGGTTTGGCGTTGTTTAATCGCAATATGGAGGAGTTTTTGCGCCGTTTTGTAACCGTGGACGAAACATGGATCCATCACAACACACCAGAGAACAAACAACAGTCAAAACAGTGGGTTTCTAAGGGTGAATCGGCGCCAAAGAAGGCCAAGGTGGGTTTGTCAGCCAATAAAGTTATGGCGACTGTTTTTTGGGATGCACGCGGGATAATCCACATTGACTACCTTCAAAAGGGAAGAACAATCAATGGTGAATATTATGCCAACTTATTGGACCGATTCAATGACGATTTGAAAAAAAAACGACCTCATTTGGCCAAGAAAAAAGTTCTTTTCCACCAAGACAATGCAAGGGTGCACACATGTGCAGTTGCCATGGCAAAAATCCATGAATTGGGCTATGAATTGCTCCCTCATCCACCCCATTCTCCAGATTTGGCTCCGAGCGACTACTTCTTGTTCCCAAACCTGAAGAAATGGCTTGGTGGAAAAAGATTTGACTCCAATGATGAAGTCATCTCGCAAACAAAGGCCTATTTTGAGGACCTCGACAAATCATGTTTTTTGGAAGGGATAAAAAAATTGGAGAAGCGTTGGACAAAGTGTATAGAGCTCAAGGGAGACTACGTTGAAAAATAAAATTTTTTATTAAAAAATCTGTGTTTTAATCCAAAAGTCACTGACTTATTGACCTTCACTCGTATCTCAAAATTCGCTTTCCTGTTTTGATGTGTTGGTTTGTTGGCTTGTCCAATTATCTACTGACGATACCAATTGAATTAGCTATGACTGGTCGTGTTGCTAAAATCAGATACTAATGTATCAGATTCATGAAAATAAAAATTTGTTGCGCAGTGCGTGTCATCAGAAGCAGGATCCAACCGACTATTGACTTTGCATGGTGTAGATACCGGACATGATCCCACATTCCAAACTTGTTCAGCATTCGATACACATAACTTGATTAGTTCAGGAATATCGATTCATCTGCATTAGATGTTATCTGAAGACCCAGATAGAAATTCGCTTCGCCAAATTTCATTTAGCCCATCATCAATGTACAAAGGAAGGAGAATTATTTTGTTACCTCGATGAAACTCGTATATACATGGATCTGCTTTACACTCATTGAACCCCAGTTTCTGAAGATGAAAAGACAACTGTTGATTCCAGCATCTAGAGGCTTGCTTTCTTGCCGTATAAACTTTTGAGTAATTTGGACACTCTTCCAGAGTTGTCGTCGTATCCAGGAGGTTGAGTCATAAAAATTTCTTCACTCATGTCACCATTAAGAAAAGCAGTTTTCACGTCAAACTGTTTCAAAATAAGATTTTCTTTTGCAGCTATTGAAAGGATCGCCCGTATTGAAATAAATTAGGCTACCGGGCTGACTGTCTCTTTAAAATCCAATCCTGGTTGTTGACTGAAGCCTTTAGCCACAAAACGGGCGTTGTATCGAACAACTTCATTCTGCGGAGAAAGCTTAGTTTTATAAGTCCACTTACAGACAATTACCTTCCTATTTGGGGGTAGTACTACGAGTTTCCATGAGTTATTCTTAAAATGTGACTCTATTTCTTCATCCATAGCCTCCTTCTACATTCTTGCCCATTTCGATTCTAATGTATCAAAGCAGCTCTGGGGCTCTTTGAATTGAGCAATAAAAGCATATCCATGCAATAGCAAACTATCTTCAGAATCTCTTACCTGATTTCGAAGTTGTCTGGTTGACGACCTAAGAACTCTACCTCCTGATCCACTCATCCCTTCTGGTCCAGTCTCCGAATCTTCTGATGTCTGCGTATTAATACCACCAGGCTGTTCTTTATCATTGTTACTATAACCACCTATTAAGTCACCATCTACCTTTTACTCAGCACTTATATTATTTTCCTTATAACAAAACTCGGGGTTTGTAAAATCAGTTGAATATCCAACTGTTCCTTAAATAAAACATCTCTTGACACTGCGATTTTTTTAAGCTCTTTTGCCAAATATGAGACCCCTTTGAATTATCAGGATACCCAATAAAAACTCCAGGACGCCGGTATATGGACGAACACCTCACAACCAAATGTTCTTAAACAGCTTATGTCCGCTTTTATTCCATGCCATTGCTCAAAGGGACTTTTTTGTTCATGGGGCTAGGACCGAAACAATTTATTAAATAAACAGCTGTATTTACTGCCTCAGTCCAAAGTTGGATAGGAATGTACATACTTTGCGTGAAGTAAAGTTTTGGCTATCTTAGTAATGAATCGCATATCCCTATCGGCACCTCCATTTTGTTCTGGAGTATAAGAGAGTTGGAGTTGGATTCCTTATTGGGCAAGTATTGCTTCCACCTACTCGTTTTTATATTCAAGGCCGTTATCTGACCTTAGGACCTTCACATTGCAATTTAATTCAACTTTAACACTGTTCAGGTATTTCTCGATTAGCGATGGTATTTCGGATTTTTCTTTGATGAAGAACACTTTTCAGAAGTTAGAAAACTCATCTTTCAACACTAAAAAGTGCCTTGATCCACCTATGGACTTCTCCTGCATTGATCCACATAAATCGCTGTGTATTAGTTGTCCAACGCTTTTAGCTCTTGGTAAGCTAGTTTGGTAAATCTATGCATTTTTCTTAGGGTACACGCATCGCAAAAAAAGGTTCATCGTCTATAAAATTTATACCATTCTCCTTAATATGCCACGTTCCAATTGTTTCTCCTGCTGTCGTAAAGTTTGCAGAACTATCCGACACTTCATTTTGAGAGGTGACCCTAAAAAGCATTTTATACAAAATATTGAGACTGATACCAATTGCTACGATTAATCGGTTTTTTGAAATTTCACATTTTCTGCTGTCTGAGACCAGCATGTAGTTCTTGTCCAGGGTACTACCTGACGAAAACAAGTTGACTTCTATTTCCGGAACATAGTACACATCTGTTAGGCGCTTCTGTTCCCAAGGCTTTCCGTTAAACGCCATAATTTTTATCTCACCTCTCCCCAATGCGATTATCTTCTTACCATTATGGTATTTACACTGGTGTTGCTTTTTCGTTCGTACACAGACATACGGTAAGTTTTATTCACATTGCGTTTGCCGTTGGACAATTTAATATATGTATGTATTAGAGCTTGTCCTCCAGGTGACGTTGCAATGGTATTTTGCGCTTTTCGATCCTTTTTCAACCATTCTTTAACTTTTAAATCTTCTTGAGGCATGCTGCATTTGCCATTCACTGCTTCAAATAAATTGCTCGGAATTACCAAGTAGCACACTGGTCTGCACACTGTAGCTTCTGATAAGCTCATTCTCCATATTAACATTTTGTTTTTATATATATTTTTAATCTGCAACTCTTAGTATCTATCGTGAAAAACAACTGGATACGACCCAAACAACTGAATGCAAAACTACTTAAATTGCTACTTTCACGAAATTTCGAATATCTGGGTTTTTTAAAATAAAAAAAAAACAGAACTTTAATACGGAACTTTGCTGGGCCCATAACCTGTTAATGTTATGATAAAAAATAAGGATCAGACCAGCCTGGCAGTCAAAGAATAACTGACTTTATTAGGTATGTACATATATGGTACAATAGAGTATTAAGAAAGAGAGCATACATTATGGTATCATAAGTACTTGCATGTTATTGTGGTGGTATGATTTTCTAGGTACATGATTTAATAGTACAGCCATATACATGCTGAGCCGTTAAAATTTAAAGATCTTTTTGATTTGTGAAATTTAATAATTCGTAATCCTTGTCTGCTTGAGTTCATGATATTGGAAAAAATGGGATGTTCTTCGGGATAGGTTCTTCTATGAGGGATGTGGACTTGGACAAAAAGGATTCGTGTTGAGTGGTGTCTATTACTGTGTAAATTTCAAGATTCCCGTTTGTTGATCTATCTTCCTTGATGATTTCTCTTCTGAACATTGGAGATAATTTTGTTCCTAATATTTTTTTGATCTTAGCATAAATCATTTCCCCGGGACTGAAAGTTTTTAATTTTTGCCTGTTCTTATTGTGATATTTCGAATCTTTGTGTCTGCATCTTGCTTAGCTCGTTTGTACTCTTCGGGATTGGTGCTACCCTCCCTACCAAAGAATGTTTCTATGGGCCGTTTATTTGTGGTCGAATGAATATACATAGTAATTATGAGTACAATTACTACAGAAGGATCAAGAAGGTAAGGTAACGCATGATTTCAGATAGGGTTTGGTGCAACCATTCCACTTACCCATTAACAGTAAGGGGTTTCTATAAATTTGAGTATCTACATAGTTGGTCTGGAAGAAGGAAGCAGATGGGTGCAGAGTTGAAGGCTTTTTTGTTATCAAAAATAGATACTTTGGGTGTTCCGAAAACAAATACGAGTTGCAGTAGAGGCTTTATTATGTTTTTGGTAGCGTGTGATTTTAAAATCCGAATCTGGGGCATTCTTTAAAAATTTATCATTTGCGGTAAGCACCAAGTACTTCTCAATGCTATGACTAGCTATTATTCTCATGATACTTTAATTCGTTAATATGATTAATTCATTGAATTTAGTACATTTGTAACATTGTTTCAAAATTAAGTCTCTCCATAACAGAAACATTTTAGCTTTCTTCTTAGAAAGATTTATGTACGAATTCTAAATTAAACTTAGATATTGAGACGCTTCTTACATTTATTGTAACTGCACTTGATATTGATTATAGAATTTACACCTAATACCAGATTTCGGTCGACACAACCATTTATTACACTTTCTTGATGCAAGTTTTTACATACTCGTACAACAAAATTTTCTAGTTTTATTGTTTATATTAATTTACATGTGCCATCTGTCAAACAATTATCCATCTTTTTTAAATATTTGATATAAATATTGTTTGCATTAAAGATATAACTATTTGCTTCTCTTTATCTCAATAAAATATTTATCGGTAATATTTACTTATTTAAGACTTTTATTTGGTGTGGGCATTATCATTTTTAACTGAATTTGAATGTATGTTATCTCTTTGCTAATTTAATAGCTCAGACTAATTTTGCTTTGTTAACTTGAAATGTCCCTATTTTAGGGAATTTTAATTTAAAAAAAAAAACGATAGTAAATCTTTAAGAATACCTGGATGTAGTATACCCTGTTGGCAAATGCTATATAGTCAAGAATATTATCAATTTTGTCTTCTAAAATTTTAATTTCAGCAGCTGGTCAGTTTTTAATAGTTTAAGAGTTCGCTAGATCATCGAAATCAAGCAGTGTTCGGCGCGGTTAGTACGTAGGTAGCTGACCACATGGGAACTCAGTACTCCGCGTGCTGTTGACAAAACGCGCCACATGGGCATAGTACTCCGGCGTTAAATCCAGGACCCTACAAATTAATTTGTATCGTTTCCTTGATAGTAATAATAATAATAATAATAGTTTAAGAGTTAAATTTCTTTGCTAATCTAGTACATTGTACTATTATAACTCTCAGATAAACGTTAATTTCTAATTGTTTGTTTACATTTTCTACAGTGTGAAACTTTGGAATTATCTTGTTTTCCATTTTCAGTTTTTGAAAGTTGTGTTTTAATTGCCGTTAAAATTTCGAAGGTGCCGATGATATGGACATTTGGGTACTATTGATGAGATCCACTGTAACGCGATTAGGAATTGTAAATCCTTGGTTAGTTTTAATTTGGGTTACTAGAATAGACGGTTCAGCTACCTCTGCTGTCATCATTATTGTCATCACCATTATACACAACATTACCATAGTTAATACTTGCAAATATATTGGGTCTTTTAACTGCCGTACATTCAACCATTTATTACAAAACTTAGATTCCTTTTTTCAAAATATAGTTTTTATATTGTTTAATCTTTTCATTCAAAACTTTTGGCTCTGTCCCTACTGCTCTAATTGGGTGAAACCCATTATTATAATTTATAACTGCTTTATTCCCTGTATGAGAATTCGGCATAGTAAATTGTTCTATTTCCTCTTCTCTAAAAAACTGCTTCATGTTGTCTGAATTGAATTCGTTGTCGCAAATAATTTTCTATGGCGTTCCAAACTATTCCTCAATACATTCTAGTTTATTAACCCAGTTCTAACTAATTAATTTATAAGCAGACGTGTTTTTTTGTTAGTTTGTCAATAAATGTGAAATGAAAGAGCTTATTAATGTGGTAAATATCCATATGCAAAATTTAGTTCGCTTCTATTGGTATTTCAGACGCCTCGAATTTAGACCTGATAGGTTTTCTGTCATACTTGCCATCTTGGTATGTCTATCAATTTCCTATAACCTTGGGTGTTTTATTTCGCTGATTAGACCTGGATAGTATAATTTTTTTTAAAGTTTTATAGATTTCCACAACTCCAGAATGGTACTCGCAACTCTCTTTTATAAGATAGCGGGAAATTTGTTTACAAATTTCTGCTTCCGTTCATATTTCCAGGGCTCGTAGGATACACTTAATGAACGAAAGGCATTTATTGCCTCTGAAAATATTGAAATGTCATTTCACATATAAAATGAAAACCTTAGAGCAATAAAGCAAAACATTTTATAACGTATCGGAGATCGGTAGTTTTATTTAACATTTTTATTAAAACAAGAAACACTGGTCCTTCTCGAGCCACGAATAAAACGGATTGTGACAAACAGTTTTTTTTTTTTTTTTTTTTTTTCATGGTTTAACAAATTACATAAAGACATAGACAGTTGTAAATGTGGAAAAAAATAATTAAAAAATTACCAAACAAATGAAATAAATTGAATTGTGAATTGAATACAGGAGCCGTTAAAAATTTGCCGCTGAATTGCGCTGGATTGTTTTGTGTGCATCATGGGATCTGTTGAATTAACCGCTCGAACTGAGTACACCGTGGGATTCGTTGTATCCATTGCAGGAACAGTCTGGTACACCGTTGGACACGGTACACTTTCAGTACAACAGAATACGATTCTCAGATCACAATTTCCATTGCTGCAAAACAAAAAAACTTTATTTAACGTAAGTTTTCACTCTTTGAAATAGAATTTACCTGGGTTTTTTTTTTGCTGATTTTTGTGAATTTTTTTTCAACTCGAATCCTTCACGATGAGTACGAACGAAATACGAAAATTTAGCGAAACGTTCGATGAAGGATAGATCGTGGAATTACCTAAACACAAGGCTGTCCATCCTAGAGGAGAACTACATGGTAAGTTCGGAGTGCAACATTGCCAGTGCTTCAGCCATTCAAACAAAGGATTCCGCAACAGAAGAAGAGATTCAAGAATTATTCCAAAACATCAAGAAAATTTACATTGAATACCGTACAGATCTGCTAGACAACATGGACAAAATCAAAAAACCATCCGGAGCTCCGGTAAGTTCTGTGAAAACAAATGTAACATCAGATAAAAATATTATACGGTTACCAAAAATAAATTTACCTACGTTTTCGGGAAATTACGAGAGCTGGAAATCTTTTCATGACCTTTTTTCATCACTCATTCATAATAATAAGTCGCTTTCCGAAATTGAAAAAAATGCACTACCTGAAGTCTAGTTTGGCGGATGAAGCAGATCGTTTTTTGCAGCATTTATCAATAGACAGCGGGAATTATGAAAAGGCTTGGGAAATTATAACCTCTCGATATGATCACAAACAAATTCCTGTTAGCGCGCAATTCAAATTGTTTTTCGGGCAAGCGGTCTTGCAAAACGAGAGCGCAGCAGGGTTAAGAAATCTTTTGGACACATCTACTGAATGTCGCCATGCATTCCAAAATCTAGAGCTACCTGTTGAACACTGGGATTCCATCCTGATTTATTGCATTTTGCAGAATCTTCCGGCAATCACTCAGCAACTGTGGGAAGAAAAATTAGGTTCGTCAAAAAACACGAGAGATTTGCCTACCTTTAAGGAGTTTGCGGAGTTTTTAGAAGCTAGACTCCGTACTTTAGAGGTCGTAGATCAGCAAGATCAAAGGGTTCAATCGGTATGAATTCGTAATAGCATTCAGAAAATTCAAGGGTCGACTAAATCAAACTCTTTCCTATTAAGTTCGAAGAATAGAGATGAATACAGCTGCAAGGTGTGTAACAGGGGACAACATTCTCTGCGAAAATGTAAACGCTTTTTAAAAATGGATATAGATAGGAGTTTGCGAAAATTGTCTCGCGTACAGCCACTCCACATCTCATTGTCCTAGTAGGATTCGTTGTTATTTTTTCCAGCAGCCTCATCATTCTCTGCTCCACCATCATAACCCAACACAACACAACAGTAATTCTCATACAAACACAAATGCACATTCACAACCCATAGCTCACACATCTAACTACAATTCTCACAATTCACACAACTCAATACAGTCCATTCGAACCCCATACAACGCTATTCAAAGCAATCGGTCTCCATACAGTTCAAACCAGTACACCCAAGCTTCCACTCAACACACAAACCTCTTAAATCAAGCCCAATCCTATCAGGTTTCAGCAGTTGTCTCAAACGTTCCCGAATTCATACCAACCGGCCGTCAACAAATTAGCACCAGTACCAACTCATCGGTGAACACATTTCATAATCACCATCAACCCAACACAAAGGTACTTCTGGCGACAGCATTGGTAAAAGTCAAGATATCAACAGGAGAAGACATGCACCTAAGAGCCTTAATAGATCTAGGGTCGGAAGTGACGTTCATCGCAGAAGAAGCGGTGCAACTGCTCAATATCAGAACACGACAAACATTTGTCGAAGTCTCCGGGTTGGGGAAGGTCAGGAGCGGAGCATGCCACAATCTGGTAAACATCACTCTCGGGTCACTCAACTCGAACCTCGAGTGCCACATCCAAGCACTCGTTTTCAAGTCCCTCACTGGCCTTCTTCCGGCCCACCAATTGACTGTCGACAAATGGAACCACCTTAGGGGTCTAAAACTAGCCGATCCCTTCTTCTACAGACCAGGGAAAATAGATCTCCTCTTAGGTAGCGATGTCTATTCCGAAATCGTGTTGCCCCACATATCTAGAGACGAAGATACGACCTTACCAATTGCTCAGAAGACAGAGCTTGGCTGGATAGTACTCGGCAGAGTACCAACAGAATGCCCCAAAGAAATAAAAAGCTTCTTCCAAGCGGTTAACCTTGACCAACAAATGCGAAGATTTTGGGAAATTGAAGAGGCTCCATTCGCAAAACACGAAGCTTGCGATGACAAAGCTTGTGAAAAAGATTTCGCTTCACACACAATAAGATCGTCGGACGGACGTTTTCAAGTATCCTTGCCATTCAGGGAAGGAAGTTATCCTGCGTTGGGATCCTCGAGAGAAGGAGTTTCTTCAATTGGAGAGACGTTTCGAGAAAAACCCTGCACTACACCAATAATATAAGGCATGTATAAACGAGTACTTACAGCTTCGCCAGATGAAGGAAGTTGATGTCAACACTGACAAACAGCTGGGAACGCCTTATCACTTCTTTCTTCAACATCACGCTGTTTTGAAGGAGACAAGCTCTACAACCAAGTTACGAGTTGTCTTTGATGCCGTCGCAAAAACTACAGATGGTAGATCTCTCAACGATCATCTGCTGGTATGACCTAAAATCCAAAATAATATTATTGATATTATCATGCGATGGAGAAAATATAAGGTTACCTTCACAGCCGACATCGAAAAGGTGTACCGGCAAATCCGTGTGAATTACCCCGACTAGTTTTATCAACTGATCTTTTGGCGCGACAACACTCGGGAGGCAATTAAGTTATTTCGATTAGAGACTGTCACATTCGGTACATCTTGCGCACCTTATCTTGCCATTCGTAGAATCAAACAGCTAGCTTCCGAAGAGAGACACAAATTTCCTATCGGTTCCAAGCTAGTAGTCGATGACATGTACGTCGATGACCTCATATCGGGAGCAGATTCAGCCGAAGAGGGCATCTTAAGGAGATACGAAGTCAGAAATCTACTCGCATCAGCCGGTTTTAATCTTAGGAAGTGGACAAGCAACCGGGACCAACTGCTACACCAAATTCCAGAAGGCGATCGGGAAATAGATTTTTCTTTACCTCTAGGAGCTTCAGATCATATTAAGGCCTTAGGCATAAAATGGTTTCCCTTGCAAGATTCCTTTTCCTTTCAGAATATATTTTCCGAAACTTCTGAAGTCACAAAAAGGACGATTTTTTCATCAACGGCGAGGCTTTTCGACCCACTCGGATGGATATCTCCCTGCGTTGTAAGGGCCAAGATGATAATGCAGCAATTGTGGGGCCGAGGTCTTAACTGGGACAGTCCAATTCCTGCAGATTTGGTAAAGGCTTGGCAAAATTTCCAACGGCAAATACCTCTTCTGGAACACATCCGAATTCCAAGGTGGGTTCAAACACATAACACCCAAAAGGACCTAGAAATTCATGGTTTTAGTGACTCAAGCGAACGAGCATGCGGGGCTGCAATATACTTACGAGTACTAGATAGCGAAGACAAAATCCACATGCACTTGCTACTCTCAAAAACCAAGGTGGCTCCAGTAAAAACAATCTCCCTACCGCGACTGGAACTGTGCGGAGCAGTTATTCTGGCTGCGCTGGTCGATTACACAGCACGAGTTCTAGATCTACAGAACGTCCGAAAATTCGCATGGACCGATTCAACCATCACACTCTCCTGGATCACTGCATCGCCATCGAAATGGACCACCTTCGTCTGTAACCGGGCAGCAGAGATTCAGCGATTAACCGACATCAGCATTTGGAAACACATTCCAACTCAACACAATCCAGCAGACCTTGCTTCGCGCGGAGTGCCGCCTTCGGAATTGATGGCAAACGAATTCTGGTGGAACGGGCCACAGTTCCCACGCGATGAGTGGGATTTTCCACTTCCACCTCAACAGATCCACAACACAGACATCGAACAGCGTGCCGCCAAGGTCCTTTGTACCATTGAAATAGAAAACGACATCTCCGCCCTCATTCTCAGGCAGTCTAAATTATCAAAACTTGTTAGAATCATTGCCCTTTTTTTAAGATTTGCAAATAACTCAAGAAAATCTCCTAAAATTAGAAACGTCTCTCCGCTTTCAACTGAAGAACTTAATTTAGCCTCAACAGTAGCAATCCGCAATGTCCAAGGTGAAATATTCTCAACCCAAATAACTGAGCTTCAAACAAAGGGAAACAAGAAGTTCCTAAATTCCTTAAACGCTTTCATCGACTCAGAAGGTATTTTGCGAGTTGGAGGAAGACTGTAAAACTCAACCCTCTCGTATGACCAACAACATCCAATCATACTACGTGGGAACCATCACTAGACTAAGATGCTAATCCTCGACGCGCACAACCGGACACTTCACGGAGGAACTCAGCAAGTGATATCACATCTACGCGCAAGGTACTGGGTACTCAACGTAAAAAATGCGGTAAAAAAATGTATCCACTCGTGTATAACTTTTTTCAGGTTTCGTACCAAGGCAGCGAAACAACTAATGGGTAGTTTACCTGCTCCAAGAGTTCGCATGTCGCAACCATTCGCCAACACCGGAATCGACTACGCGGGCCCGATTGACGTAAGGACTTGGAAAGGTCGCAATGCCAAGACCTTTAAGGCATATTTCACCATATTTATATGTTTGGCAACGAAGGCCATTCATATTGAGCTCGTCAGTGATCTAACCACTCAAGCCTTTTTAGCAGCTCTGCGAAGGTTTGTGGCAAGAAGAGGACTGTGTACAAACATATACAGTGACTGCGGGACCAACTTCTTCGGAGCTAATACAAAGCTATGAAGGTTGTTGGGGGATTCCATGATAGACTGGAAGGGAATCGCCGAAAACATTGCAAATGAAGGTATAAGGTGGCACTTTATTCCTCCTGCTTCCCCCCATTTCGGTGGACTATGGGAAGCGGGAGTCAAATCAACAAAGCACCACCTCAAAAGCAACGTTGGACAGGAGACGTTTACCTTTGAGGAACTCTCCACGCTTCTGTCACAGATGGAAGTGTGTTTAAATTCGAGACCTCTATGTCCCATGACATACGACCTCACCATTCTCACACCTGGACACTTCCTCATCGGACAACCGCTTCAACATATTCCTCATCCTGACCACGACGAAGAAAAGCTGGGCTGCCTACACCGATGGAACCGAATCCAAAAATTAAAACAGTTGTTTTGGAAGAAGTGGAGCTCTGAATACTTGACGCGCCTACAACAGTGACCGAAATGGCTTCACACAGAGCAACTGCCTTCAGTAGGTGATCTGGTTCTAATAAGGGACGAGGGGCTACCACCATCGAAGTGGAGTTTAGGACGAATTACCGATACACACCCCGGAAAACACAACCTAATACGAGAACTAAAACGGCCAATTCAAAAGATCTGCCTACTGCCATGCAACAAATCACAAGAACAAGCAATAATTTAAATGTAAGTAATAACATAGGTATCTCACGAAACATCTAATTATTCAATTCTCTCTCTCATTCAATAACCCAAAATTATCACACACACCATTTTCTTTCATTTAAAACAATATCAACAGCTTTATAATTTTTTTCACATATTTCCACTTCAATGTAAAATAATCCGTCGAATTCGACTGCACAATTCAACACATACTTTTATATACATTCATCCATAGCAAGATATACTCGCAGCTACGAAAAAAAACCACCCATTGATTTCCAATTGCACACACACACACACACACATACACACACACACACACACACACACACACACACACACACACACACACACACATCATTTCTCCGTTCATTCTGAAATACTAAAATTATACTCTTTATCCATCCCCACAATACATTTCACCAACACCTCATTGATTCGCACATAATTAATTACAGATTAAAATAATAATAATCAAATTTCAGTCTAGTGCATGCTGCACCGGTAAAGTGCGTAAACTTTCTCCACACAGGCACCGAAACATATCCCTTATCTTAAAAATATAATACACAACACCACACAACACTCCAAATATATTTTAAAACAACAGATTTCAGAATTATAATAAAATAAAAAAAAAATTAACTGGAATTATTTCGTACAAAAAAGAATCGAGTTGAAACCACGCACTTTACTACACCACATTATCACGACGCCATTGTTACTTACTATATGTTTACACAATTGATTCGCTTCGATTTTCATCAAAATGGGAAACAAAGGACAAGAAAGAAAACAGCGATGGAAACAACACTATTATAACGTCTGAGCGACAGAGAAAAGAGGATAATCAAGTTATCCAACATTGATCTTCGGCATTGTTAACGAATTCATGTATAGGGTTGCTCTTCTTACTTATTGTGTTCATACATTTGTTACACTTGTGATGTCCAGTTGAATTGGAATTAATAATCCATTTTCTCTTTGCATGTGCATTCGTATCAAAAGGTAATAGATTCCGAGCCACAGGGTCTTCCAGTACCGAAAAAGACGACACTTGAAATTTTGCGAACAAGTTCACAGCAGGGGAGAATGTTAGAAATTAAATTCAACCCACTAGGGTTGATTCAACCTCAATTTTATATACATGTGTAAACGTAGTATAAACTATCAATGTTAACTTTCATGCAATAAACATCGAAAATATTGAAATGGCAATTCACATATAAAATGAAAACCTTAGAGCAATAAAACAAAACATTTTATAACGTATCGGAGATCGGTAGTTTTATTTAACATTTTTATTAAAACAAGAAACAGACTTATTATGTGCCTACATAAATATACACACCGTCGCTATGAAGAATCGTTTGTGTAAACTAACTTTTTCCCTCTACTGTTCGCGGTTACCTTCTTGTCACCCGCAGCGCCACCACATCTTTGTAAATAAAAGGCGACTATGACAATCTGTCATCTCATAGCGTTTTGTGTATTTCCTCGTTGTTAATTTTGGACAAGCGAAGGAGGTTGTAATTAATATACGCCAAATTATTGAATAATTGCAACGTGTTGAAGAGCTTTGGATATTTTATTTCTAAGTAGAGAAATACATGAAAAATATATACGTATATAATAAATTTACTTACCGCAGTTTGCACTTCTCCCTTCGCTTCCAAGATCAGAATGATCTCGAAAAGATTATGTTCAAAGGTAATGGAGTACAAACTGCGGTGAGAGTGTGACAGCTAGTCATTTATCAGTTCGGTTTCTGTACAGTAGGTGGCGTAGCGACGAATGAATTCTGTTCGTTTTAAAATTTGTGGCATAAAGCGTTCTTTAACATCCCCACCCCCGTGAATCAGTCCGATTCACCTACATCTGTGCTAAGAACGGCTAACTTGGAAACGGGACGGCGCAGTATTCCAGTTTTCGTGCGAACATCAGCTCGTCTCACTACACCATCTATTCCCTTGTAGACTCGGTCCACCCTTCCTCGGCACCACCGTTTTTTCGTAGTGTCCGTATCGCAAATGAAGACAAGGTCACCTTCCTTCAACGGTTCCGACTTCTAGCACCACTTGGCCCGCCGAGTCAAAGTAGGCAAGTATTCGGCGATGCAGCGCTTCCAAAACCTGTCTCTCATTTGCCGAGCAATTCGCCATTGTTTTCGAAGACTGCACAGCTTTTTAAATGGCCCACTTGAACTGGGTGTTTGGGCAGAGTTTGATGATCCCAAAAGGAAGTGATTCGGGGTAAGCGGCTCCTCCTGGTCCACAGATATCGGTAGATGAGTCAGAGGTCGTGAATTCACGACATTTTCGGCTTCGATTATCAAGCATTGTAGCGTATATTCACGAGGTGCAACTTCTTCAACGTGTGACGCAGCACCTTTTTTACGCACTGGACCCTACGTTCCCATGCACCTCCTTCTGATGGGTTGCTAGGACAGTTGAATACCCATTCAACGCCTTCGGATGACAGTTCATCTTGGATCCGATCGCACTCGAACACCTCGTTAAATCGTTTCGCCTCCTAGTCCACTCCAATGAAATTTTTGCCATTGTCGCTGCGAATCCGTCGATAGATCACAAGCTACTTCAAGGTGAATGGCTCAAACAACAAGGCATGTAAATAATGACACCCATCTCTTCTCTTTGCGGCGACCGATTGTGACTAAAAGTGAGCCAAAATAGTCCAAGCCAACGTAAGAAAATGGTCTCACAAAGGGCGTCAGACGGTCCTCGGGCAGTGGACCCGTCACAGGAGCAGTGGGCTTAGCTCGTATTATCTTGCATACTGAATATTTGACGATCATCTTCCGCAGGATTTGTCTTAGGCGAGGAATCCAATAGATACGACGAATTTCGGAGATTGTAGCTTAAACGTTTTGGTGTTTCATCCTGCAGTGATAATGTGACACTACCAGTTCAGTGAACGTGTGATTGGGTGGCAATATTGTCGGTCGTTTTGTCTCGTGTGGAAGCCAGCTGGATGCGTCGATGCGACCACTGACACGCAAAACACCTCCTCATCAATATATGGCAGTAGGTTGTGTAAGACACTTCCTGGCGTCAGGCATTGACCATTTCGGATATCCCGCATGTGTTCAGCATACCCCTCACTTTGTGCCTGGCTGCATAGCACAACTTCGGCTGCATTAAGTTCTTCCACGGTTAGACTATTAGCTTCTTCGATTCTTCGACGTGATCGACCAACAAATCGTATGACCCATCCCATTGTTCTTTTAAGCCTTAAGTATGAAGAAAAGTTACTAAAGGGAATAAATTTAGAACTTACGGCAAACAGGCTGAACTTCTGACGAAGTTCCTCTTCTCCATTTTCATCTTCCCGGCCGGCATCGATATGTTCAGCAGGATATGAACTCTCTTCGTGTCTCAGGAATCTTGGCCCAGTCAACCATCTTGAGGAAGAGCTCATGTCTGCCTGGTAGCTCGATCGGGTGGCTTCATCAGCGACGTTCTCCAATTCCAATTGGACACCTTGGTGGCTGCGAGGATCTCGGCAATTCTGTGCGTTACGAGGGGCTTGTACCGACGATGTTGTGACCCAATCCATTTTATGACTGTTTTTGAGTCACTCCAAAGGACACAGCGGCTGACATCTAGGCTGTGTTCTTCGATGATTGTTTTCATCAAGCGAGTACCAAGGACGGCTGCTTGAAGTTCGAGGCGGGGTATGGTCATCGGCTTTAGTGGCGCGCACTTTGTTTTGGCACACACAAACGAGACGGCTACCTTTCCTTCAGAGTCTTTAACTCTCCAGTACGCTACAGCGGCATATGCTTCTCCGCTAGCATCAGCGAATATGTGTAGATGGAGCTGTTTCGGCAAAGTATGGAAGAAGTAATGACGCGGAATTTGAATGTCGACTACTTGGCTTAAGGTCTCGCACCACTTCGTCCAGGCTGTGAAAATGTTCATAGGTACCGATTCGTCCCAACGCAGTTCACGCCTCCATACTTCTCTCATCAACAACTTTGCACCGATCAAAAGGTTGGCTATAAACCCAAATGGGTCAAATAACGACATAGTGACAATCAGAAGGTCCCTCTTGGTAGGACATCTCTTTCCAGTAATAATTTCTGGATCGACTCGATGGAATTTTAGTTGATATCTAAATGTGTCATTCAAGGGTTGCCAAACCATACCAAGTACCTTCTCAGTATTCAAAGTTTCGTCACTCGAACAACTATCTGGGACCGGAACTACCGTAGTTTCTGCTTCATCCTTCAAAGCACTTGCAACTTGTATTGAGTTTGAGCTAAAGCCACGCAGTTCAAATCCAGTGAGTGCATGGATGTCTCGGACTTGTTTAGATACGCTGATGGCCTTGTTAATTGACCCGAAACTATCCACGAAATCGTCGACATAGTGGTACTGCAGAATTGACTTCACTGCTCTGGGATTCACATTACTATGTTCCAAGGCGTTGATGGCTTTGACGTATTGGGCTGCACATGGAGAACAAGCGGCACCAAAGGTTATAACCAGCATCTCGTATACATTTGGTGCCACGGCTTCATAACCATCACTCCAAAGAAACCTCTGGGAACTCCTATCTTCTGGACTAGTTAACACTTGATGGAACATCTCACGGATGTCTCCACATACAGCAATGGTTCCTACTCGGAAATTGAATAAAACAGATGGCATCGGCTGGTATTGTTGTGGACCTTTCAATAGACAAGAGTTGAGGGATATCCCGTTGACTGTGGCTGCTGCATCAAACACAAGTCGTAACTTGCCCGGCTTGTTGGGATTCATAACCGCGAAGTGTGGAAGGTACCAAGTCCTGGGACCCACCATAGCGGCTTCCGCTGGCTGCAGCTTGCGGGCGTATCCTTTGGTGACGTAGTTCCTGACTGTCTCGTTGCAGGCAGCAGCTAATGCATCATCATGCTTCAATTTTCGCTCAATAGCAATGAGCCTCTTCTTGGCCATACTATAGGAATCGGGAAGTTCAAGGTTGTCACACTTCCAAAGAAGTCCGGTTTGGAATCTGCCATCGACTCTTATTGTAGTTGATTCCAAAATGGCACGAGCGCGTACATCTGCTTCCGTATCAACTGCTGGTGTTGGCCGCACCCCAAAACTTTCCGTTTCAAAATAATCTGCTACTAATTCATGCAGGGCATCATTGGTTACGAGTAAGCAAGAATTCATCGCTGGAATAGCTCCTTTCGTTGGTCCAAATACTACCCAACCAAGCTCTATGTGGGCAGCATATGGTCCTCCCTCTCGGAGTCGAAGTGTCTCACTTGGTAGACCCAGGTGGCAATGGTCCAAGCCAATGAGAACCTCAGGCGTGACATTTGAGTAGGGAAGAACTGGCAACCGCTTCATACATTTAGTATTCCCACGCAGATTGCATTCGTCCAGACTTTGCATTGGCAGGCGGAGGTTAGAATCACCATAGACATTAAGAAGCAGGTGTTTCTTCTTGATGTGTGCACCGCTGATGTGAACGGTAACCTCGGTTACTGGTTCCTGGGCAGCTCTCCCTTCAAACCACTGCAGATCTAGTTTGCGTTGATGGCCATCCAAACCAAGTTCTTCAATAAGACAGCTGTCCATCATAGTTATTGATGAACCCTCGTCCAAGAGAGCATACGTATCCACTCTTTTCTTGACCCCATACATAGTGACAGGTAGTACTCGGAAAAGCAGCTCACGATTCTTCACTGGGCTGACTGTACAGCTTAAAACTGCTTCTTTCCTTTTATTGGCTTCAGGCTGTTGCTGCGTAGGTGGCAACGGTGCACTCTCGGTGGTTGGACGTCTGAATTCATGCAACAACTGACGATGACTTCTCTTGCACCCATCAACACCACATCTTCGACTACGGCGGCAGTTTCGAATGGAATGTCCCATTCCAAGACACGTAAAACACAATCGGAAGCGTTTGGCTTGAGTCCACCTTTCAGTCACACTGTATTCCAGGAAACGTTTACAGTCAAAAACACTATGACGGAGTTCACAGATTGGGCACTTCAATGCATCAGAACATTTTGCTTCGGCTGCGTGAAGAACGGATCGTCGCTTTGGCTCCGCAACTGTTCGACCACCAGTATCTTTGATCGTTGAAATTAAATCTGCAATCCTGCTCAACCAGTTACTAAAGTCAGCAAGTGTTGGGTACGGCTGTATATGCGCTGCATATCTAGCCCACTCAATCCTCTAGCTCATAGGCAGCTACGAGATGAGCTCCTTCAGTAGAGTGGGGTTCGATAAATGATGATGACCATTGATGGATGAAAGAAACACGGCTAGGATCTTGGCTTTTACAGCAAAGGGAATCAACTTCTCCACTGAAGCCTCAGAAATTGGAGATATTTGCTGAACTTGTTTGAGTTGGCTGTCTAGTAACTGTTCAAGGCGACCGAAGCTAGAACGGAGCTGCTCCATTACCAAGTTCACATTTTCAGCATGAATCATCATGCACCTAACCACACTTCGCGCCTCACCCTTCAATGACCTCTGTAGGCGCAAATGATTCTCCAAATTGGTATAATTGTATACAGCCGTTGACTCGGTATACGCTGTAGAAAAAATCGGCCAATCTTCGGGATCACCACTGAATTCCGCTAAATCCTGTAACTTTCGAGGCCCAGTAAACGAATGTTGCGATGCACTATTGTAGCTTCCAGCTAGGATCGGAGCAGTCGGTGGTATATGAACCAGAGAAAATAAAGTCGGCGATGAAAATTGTGATCTAACATGGGTTGGTGCAGCGGCAGATCTAACACAATTAGTGGCACTTGTATATGAGCTACATACGGCTGTTGTTGGCAATAGCGGGAACGATACCGGTGGTTGTACAGATACTGTTAGCTGTAGTGACGCACTGCTGTAAACGTTATGTGTAGTTGCAGCTGAACAGTGCGTAACGGCAGTGGATAACGGCGGTGGATGGCTGCAGTGAGTAACGGCAGTGGATAACGGCGGTGCAATTGGTGAAGGAAACGAAACCGATTGGAGTGCTCTGTTTAGCAGCGTTTCCTTAAGGGACTGGCACTGTAAGTCACGTTCATTTAATCTCATCTGGGTGCTCCTTAGTTCACTTTGAAGAGCATTGAGCTGCCTCTGCATGGCTTCCACAATGTTTTGTTGGTGTTCTGCACCGGCTATGGCAACACTCGTTGGCTGCATTGGCGGAGACGATTTCTTAGAAGAAACGGCTGTTGATGCGGTGACTGAAGCATCTATGGCAGGAGTGGTGGTTTCGAAAGAAGCGGCTGATGATGCGGCAGCAGTTGCATCTATGGGATTGGCTTCTACGTTCATGTTCATACTGGCGACGATTGATTGCTGGTGGTGTAAACGTGGGCTTCTTCTGGGTGGCGTACGTTGCATTTCTTTCCTAGGCAGCGAAACTCAACGACGGCAGCGAAGTCTCAGACGGCTCGACAAAATGGCGGCTATTCGCAATTCACTCTACGGCAAAGGGAGTCGAAAGTTGCGAAATAAAAACTTGTTAATTTTGGACAAGCGAAGGAGGTTGAAATTAATATACGCCAAATTATTGAATAATTGCAACGTGTTGAAGAGCTTTGGATATTTTATTTCTAAGTAGAGAAATACATGAAAAATATATACGTATATAATAAATTTACTTACCGCAGTTTGCACTTCTCCTTTCGCTTCCAAGATCAGAATGATCTCGAAAAGATTATGTTCAAAGGTAATGGAGTACAAACTGCGGTGAGAGTGTGACAGCTAGTCATTTATCAGTTCGGTTTCTGTACAGTAGGTGGCGTAGCGGCGAATGAATTCTGTTCGTTTTAAAATTTGTGGCATAAAGCGTTCTTTAACATTCGTAAAAGACCTACATTTTTTTTTCTCCTCAAAAAAAGAAAAAAAAAACAGAAATTAAGTAAACTGTATTTCGATATTTACGCATTATTAACTTGCTATATAACTATTTCGTTTAGACGCCAATTAACAAAGTAACTATTGAAAGGCTAGTTAGAGATGCTTAATTAGAGTTGGAGAGAAAAAAAAGTATATTATTATTATTATTATAAATTTATTAAAATGCAAATGAATTACAATAGTAATACTGCTTAAATTTAGCGCCAGCTGCCAGGGCTTTCGGCTACAAAAAAAAAAAAACACGATGTTCAGCAGATAAAAAAGAAGTAGTTCTTTATTAACCGGAAGAAGTGTTTGACAAACTGGCTGGTTTTACAAGAAAAGTTCAATGTTTGATTAAAGATCAATAATATATAGAAAAGCTTGACAAACAGGTGTCGTTACTAAAAGTTTATTTAAGCTAAGTATTTTAATATTCACAATTTTAATATTCACAATTTTAATATGTTAAAGTAAAATGTCCGAATTACCCGGTGAAAAATCTGTTGAAGATAAGCAGAATCATTCGGAGTCAAGTCAAGGCTCTCAGCAATGTATGGTATTTCACCGGGGGCGTATGGCGAGATGGAATTTTCCAACTATGATGTGAATGTCACCTCAACGAGCGCTGCCAGTAGGGAAATGAGGCCGTTTCTTGTGAATCCCACAACAGATGGATTGCTTGACTTTGGCGAGGTAAGACTTCTACGGACAACAGACATACTGTAAGAAGCGCATCAAAAGACAAAGTCGATGAATTAATTAAACTACAGCATTTTCATTCTGTCTCATGGAAAGAGGTAAAGTACTCGAAAACTCTACAAGGTCTTCTAGCTAGACCAGGTTTCGTCGAACTTAAAATAAATGACAAGCTATGCCATCTTAACAGAGGAAAAGATTATCTTCCCCCCACGGAACGAGTGATGGCTGTTTTAACAAATGCGTTGTTAGATCGTAAGGACGTGATGCGTTCCAGTTTGCAAGAAATTATTAACTGGGCTAACAATTCTCCTTTAAACTTTAATATATAATAAGTTTGTAAATTTGTTTGGGCTCAATTCGGAGAATTATAAGATTATGGAGGCAAAAGGTCTGAGTGCATTGAAGTTATGCGCGACCGTATTCTTTCAGAAGTAGCTAACAAAAACATGCAGGCTACAGATACCATCAAGTGCAAAGGACCTACTCGTATTCGATCACAGTAGTTTGATGCCAATTATACATTCACTCGGTGGCACTAGTATGTGGCTTAATCCTCCAATGTGTCTTAAAGAGAGGAAAGACTCTAGGCCTAGAAAGCGTATCACGGAGACGGCTACAATGGCTTCTTTTCAACAAAATTAACATTAGCGTACTGATTTTCGTTCTTCTTATAAATCTCATTTTAACCAAAAACGATTTATTAAGAAGGATTCGAAAAACATTAGTTCCTTTCGTTCGAAAGATAAAAAATAGCTGTCCGAAGCAGTTATTCCTAGGGGGGCACTTAAGAGATTTCAACAGGCATGGAGTCTTCTCGGTGCAAACGATTTCGTAATGAAAATCATTGCTGGAGCGCGTATTCCATTTTCAAGCAAACCTCCTTTAATATTTCCAACATCAGACGTCATGAGAAAAGTTGCTACGGAGGTATCGGCGGAGGTGACAGAGATAATAAACGATTTAAAAATCAAAAGAATTTAGAGGCACCGGAAGTGTGTCCAAGTTTTTTATCGAAGATGTTTCTAATTCCAAAGACCGATGGCGGAATTCGACCAATTTTTAATCTTCGCGGTCTCAACGTTTTTATAAGAACCAAACACTTCCGCCTGATCTCTCACGCATCAGTACCAGACTTTCTCCAAGGACGAGATTGGGTGGTCAAAATCGATATATCTCAGGCTTACTTCCATGTTCCGATATCAGAAACACGTCGTTGTTTCCTGAGGCTGGTATACAACGGGGAATTGCTGTAAATGACTTCATTGCCATTTGGCCTATCTTCTGCTCCTCGAACATTTGCATCAATAACAAAATTTTCTTCTGGCCAACCAGGACGAACGCAAGTTGATTGCTCAGACTTCGGAAGTCGTCAATCTCTTGGAGTCCTTGGGATGGCTAATCAATTATCAAAAATCGGTTCTCAAACCGATCCGTCAGATCGAGTACCTGGGCGTTACGTGGGATACAGAAAAAAATATGATTTTTCTTCATAGAAGAAAATAGAAAAGATCTCGAAAGTAATCGCTCTCAGTTTGTCCAAGCCAAGTTTCGACCTGAAACAGATTCGAGGACTATTAGGGCAACTCAAATTCAAGACATTTGTAATCCCGAAGGGTCGTCTTCATTGCCGGCATTTACAAATCTTTTCCTACCAGTTCAGTCGGAAATGCATAAGAAAAATGCGCAAACTTCCTCTTCAAGCAAGAGAAGACCTAAAGTGGTGGCGCGGAGCCATTCGAAAAACGAATTCACTGCATCCAAATCCCTACACACATTTTCTGACAACCGACGCAGCAGATTCAGGTTGGGGGGCTCAGCTCTACGAAATTCATATGGCAGGAAGTTGGGCAGAAAAGCTAAGAAAGTGGCACTCCAACAAAAAAGGGCTCTTTGCAATATATATAGCCATTCAAACGCAGAAAAAACGTTTAAGAAATGCTCACGTCCAAATTCAATCAGACAACAGGACCCTAGTAGCTTATATTCTCAACGAAGGGGGGACACGCTCTTTGGCTCTTCCGGATCTGCTTTGGAAGATGCTGATGCTATCAGAACGTCTCAACATTCGTCTGTCTGCTCACTATCTCCCGGGGAGATTCAACTGCATAGCCGATCAGCTTTCTCGGGGAAAGCGCCTACCAGAGTGGCAATAGGTGCCACAACGGCAACAAATAGATTGTTCAATCTTTTGGGCACTCCGGACGTCGATCTATTCGCGTCCGCAGAGGCAACAGTGGTTAACAACTATGTCTCTCTACTCAAACGCCTTCAGCCATCACTGGGACTTCCAGCTAGGTTGGGAATTTCCACCACCGAATCTAATGCCCAGGGTGTTGACACACCTGGATCAGGCAAAGGGACGCTACATAGTAATAGCATGTTGGGAGAAGACGTTCCGGATGGCAGATCTAAAGTCGCGTGCCATGGAAGCACCGATAGCAATCGAGAACCCTCGGGAGGTTCTAGTAGATGTGTCAACCAACGTACCACCTGTCCAGGTAGGCCTACTGACCCTGCAAGCTTGGTTAGTTGGAGGTGGGGAGATTTCATAAGAGAATGGTCGGACTCTGAGAAGCAACTCTTGAATGGAAGTTGGAGGAAATCTACTCTTAGCACGTACTTTCCGGTGATTAAAAGATGGTTAAATTGGCCGGAAGTGAACAAAATTAATCCCCAGACACCTCAGGCTCAACATGTCTCCAGATTTCTTGCCCATTTATATTTAAAAGAAAATTTTTCTTGTAGTATTGTACAATTTTGGTTCATAAATCGACAGTAGCAACATTCTGTAGAATTTTGCCAGAAGAGTTGTCAGAGAGTTTGTTGGTTCGATAGGTCCTCAAGGCAATCGGATCCGCAAGACCAAGAAAAGAGCAAGTGCCTATTTGGGGTGCTCATATTATATTTGATTGGTTAGCTACATCCAGTGTTAATTAAACCTTGTTTGAAGCATCAAGACTAACAACTTAAAATAGTTGATTTTGGTGAGTACGTTATTGAAGTCGATCACGGGCCGGGAGTGCTGCACTAATCGGAATTTGGTATCTTCCCACGTTGTTAGTGATGTTGTATATAAAGGCACTTTGCTGTGCCCATTACCTTGACCTTGTAGATCGTTTTAAATACTTCCAGAAATGCTGCCAGGTAGGTAGGTCCATACAAGTAAGAAACATGTTTTTCATCCGAAAACTCTTTTTTTATATAATTAGCACGGGCTCAGGGATTTGTGTACACCTAAAATGCTTGCATACAGCGCGGGTGAAGGAAATTTAGGGAGGAATTAAAGGCAGGTACCGCTGTACACTGTTCTTAAATGCTTGCAAGTTATAACAAAAAGGAAACAGAGAGCTCGGCAGGGCATTCCATAAACGTGAGACAGTAACGAATATGAAAGGCAGCGAGTACCGTCATCGGCAAATAATATGTTGGATTAGAAGTAGCAAACAAGACAACTTCAGTCAAACGTTGCGAAAGGTAACTTCTAATCCACTGATGAAGAAAGTCAACGATCCCAAAAACACGCATTTTCGACAAAATAGCCTGGTGCCAAATCCGTTAGAACTATCAAGTGCAACTATCTTGCTTTCACCATATTGATGTACACTTTGGTTCCACTTTTCTGTGAGACATGCCATCAAATCACCTGTGAGAAGTTTTCGTGTTTCGAGATATTTCCTGAGTTGACGGTTTATCTGGTTTATCAGCGTTTCCATGACCTTGGAAAAAAGGCACCTAAGTGCAATGGGTCTGTAGGAAGGGAGAGAAGGCGGTTCGCCTTTTTTAGGGACGGGATGGACAAATGATATTTTCCATCTGCTCGGAAAGAGTCTTAAAGAGTTGTTGTTTTAGAAGAAAACACCCGAACTACCACGTTAGAAATTGTTTTCTTAAGTCGAATAAAATTCTGTCAAGACAATAGTTAGTTCATAGAAAGAATTTACGGAACATCTTTGCTCTTGGTAACAGTCAATATAGAAAAGCTACATAGGGTAAGCTATACAATATTTGTTGTAATATTTTAGTTAAATAAATTCAAATGAAGTTTAAATTAATTACATTAAATTCAGGTTAATTTACAATCTCAAATTTACATTTCTTAACATGCCGCCGCCCCTGAAGGGACCTTCTGGAAACTGGTAATAGAGCCAGCTTGTTAATAGGTCTCTTGAACCGTCCGTTCTTGGTGCGAAGTGTAACCACACGAATATGTCCATCCTTGCTTGAGTGTAGCTCTTCGATACGACCCGAAGCCCATTGGGAAGGAAGCAAATTAGGCTCTTTTACAACAACGAGGTCTACCAGTTTGAAGTCCCGGTTTGTTATTTAGGCCGTTGCTGAAGCGAGGTTATGTAATCAGACTGCCACTTTTGCCAAAACCCTTGCAACATATTCTGCACCAGTTCCCAACGTCCCAATCAATTTGTGGGACGTGTTTATCAGCTTTGGTTTTCGAAGTTTCGATGCACGCAGCGTAATTGGACCCACATAGTCACATTCGGTTTGATCAAATGCAAATGATGGTGAAAGACGAGACGAAGGCAAATTCCCCATCAGCTGCGAGGAGGTCGAAGGACGGAGCCGAAAGCAATCCAGACAGTCGTGTACCACCTTACGAATCATGTTTCTGGCTCCAAGTATCCAGAACTCCTGACGAACCACGGAAAACAACTCCGACACACCAGCATGAAGGGACTTATCGTGGGCATCTGAAAGTATAAGCTGCGAAATACGATGATTCTTTGGTAGGATTATTGGGTTTTTAATACTAAAGGAAACATATGGAGCATTCATGATCCGCTCTCCAACTCGCAACAACCCTATCTCATTAACAAACGGAGATAACGGAAATAATTTCGACTTTGGGGAAACCTGCTTTTGCTGTTTCAACGAATGAATTTCTTCCTTGAATTCCTTTTGACAAAACCGAGGAGAGGTTTCCTTAGAGGTACCAAGCTCCGAGAAAATTAAAAAGTTAAAGCATCGCTGCTCAAGGGAAAGCCTGCAATTCCGCGCAAAACGTAGGACATAGGCAACAATTCGAATTAGCTTGGGCCAAGAAGATATTTTACTGACCAGTTCATCAAAAATATGTTTTTCCGGTAGCGAAGTAAGTACAGTAGCTGGGAATTTCCTTTCCTCGGGAGTATTTCCCAATTCCTTGATGCCTGTGGCCGGCCATTGGCCATATTCTGATGTGATCCAGGCAGGACCTTTCCACCACAAATCAAAATTCAGCAGCTTACTTGGTTCCACTCCTCTTGAAGTGCTATCAGCTGGATTCTTTTCGGAGCGAACATTACTCCAAACGGAACATATCAGGTTTTCCAAAATGTCAGCTGTACGGTTAGCCACGAAGGTGCCCCATCTGCGAGGAAGCGAGGAAAGCCAAGCCAAAACAATTGTAGAGTCGGTGAAAGCGACGAGTTTCCCTGGTGTAACATCCAACGACGAGCAAATAAGTTTCATAATGCGACTAAGCAGTAAAGCCCCACATAGTTCAAGGTGGGGAATCGAAACCTGCTTTATTGGTGCCACGCTAGTTTTAGCAACCACAAGATGAACCTCCACGACACCTATCTCCGAAACACTCCGCGCGTAGACGACAGCAGAGTATGCCTTTTCCGAGACATCAGAGAATCCTATTAAATCAAAGCTCTTAGCATTTAGAGTGTACCTTCGAGGAATCCTTAGCTGCCCAAAATATTTCAGCTGTTGGCGATATGAAAGCCACTTTTTCTCAATTTCTGGGGGTAATGGATCGTCGCAGTCAATCTTATTCAACCAAAGCTCTTGAAACAAAATTTTAAAGAGAATAATAGAAGGGGCCAAAAACCCCATAGGATCAAAAATTTTTGACACTTCGGAAAGCAAATTCCGTAGGCGCTGCTGAATCCTCCAATGTTATTCTAAAGGTGAATATATCGTGATAAGGATTCCAGACTAATCCAAGCATCTTTTTCCATTCTTTATGTGGATCCAATGAAAACCTCTGACCCTCCTCCGTAGTACTAAGAATCCCCCAACAGTTAGACACCCATTTGCTCAGCTCTAATCCACTACGAGAAAAAAGTCGTACCAACTGTTGCTTCAACTCCAAAACACCAGACAACAAATCCGAGCCAGCCGCAAAATCATCAACATACGAGTTGTGCAGAATCGCGTAGGAAGCCTTTGGAAACTGCTGCTTGTAGTCCTTAGCCAACTGCCTTAGGACTCTTATGGCCAAGAAGGGTGCGGGTGCTGTACCATAGGTAACAGTACTGAGACGAAAATGAGCAATGGGGTCGGCTGGAAATTCTCGCCAAACAATGCGCTGGAGATCGCGATCTTTAGGGCTGACCCAAATCTGCCGGAACATTTTCACAATGTCGGCGCAAAAAACAAACCGATACAGTCGGAATTGCATGTAAACACTAACCAAATTTTTTTGCAAGGGAGGTCCGATGTGGAGTGCTTCATTTAAACTAAGCCCTGTCAAATCCTTGTGCGAACCATTAAAAACTACCCTCATTTTGGTTGTGACGACGGCATGGTGAGGCAAGTAAAATGTTTTGCCTGAGGTAGGCTCCACCTCTCTATCTGGAATGCGCTCCATGTGGCCCAATTCTTCATATTCTTTCATGAACTTGCAATAACTTGCGCTAAGATTTCTATCCCGAGGAAAGCGATGCTCTAAACTAAACAGCCTAGACAAGGTACCAGAATGAGTGCTCACATCCCCCTGGCGAAATGGCAATTCCACAATAAACTTGTTGTCTGGAGCTCTAGAAAAAGTCTTCTCAAAATGCAGATCAGCTTCTTCTTCATTACCAACAGAGGGAATATGAGAACCGACCTCTTCTATCTCCCAAAACGATTTTAAAAGCCTGTCAATTTCCACCCCTACGTGCAGCTAAACAACATGATTTTTGGGCATATTGCCCGCAATTACCCAGCCAAAAACAGTGTTGTGGGCAATGATATTTCCAATACCATCCGAACGATGACCATCCCGCAAACTACTCCACACCCTGTCCGAACCAAGTAAAATATCAATAGGAGCCGGGGTGTTGAACTTAGGATCCGCTAACGGCAGATCGTTCAAAGGAAGAGGACCAGTATAATCAAAGGAGAGTGGGGGTGTAATCGAGGTAATGGTTTTCAATACAAATGCCTCCACATTCATTATGGAGGTATCAAAGCGAGGTTTCAATTGCAAACTTACAACTCCTTGCGTTACACCAGCGTCACCAGCAGAGATCCCATATATGGGTAAACGAGAATGACGACTAGAAAGTCCTAGCCTCCTAACTACCCGATCGGCTACGAAGGAAACCTGCGAACCCGTGTCCAGAAGAGCACGACAAAGTTGAGAATTTCCTGCAGCATCCAACACTTCTACGACGACGGTGGGTAAAATTCCAGATGTTTGGTTACCAGATTTAGTGTGATGGCTCACAATCGATGGCGACGGGAGAGAAACTGTAGCAGTCTTATTCGCAGAATCGCTTACGGTATTTGGGTTAAAGGTTCCAATGAATGGTGACGCGCACGACAATGAAAGTATCGACTCTTCACGTGACAACGCGACGACGAATGTTGTGTATCTAGGCAGTTGTAACATAGTCTTTGATCTTTAGCAAAACAACGACGATCTTCGATAGACAAATCGATAAAATCAGAGCACTGATATAAAGGATGGCTACTCTTGGATTTGGGACACGCTATATTTACAACAGCTAAACTTGTTACCCTTCCCGAAGGGTTTGACGGACGCGAACCGGTTTTATTTACTTGAAACTTAGTCTCACTTGTCTCGAAGGCACTACATCTATTCTCTAGAAAGTCTATCAATTTTATTTATTAAGAGGTATATCAGCCATGGGTCCCTATCTTCAGATTCCATGGCCTTTAAACCACGAACAACCTCATCCGCATTGTCTACTAATTTGCTCAACTGACTACTATCTGCACTAGTCACCGACGGCATATTCAAAAAAGTCTCAATAAATTGGTTGACAATATACAATGGTCTATTGTATTTGCGTTCTAGCTTATCCCAAGCCGGCTCATAATTAGCATCGGAAATATAAATACCGTTCAACAAACTGTCAGGTTCATCCCGCAAAAAGGATTTAAGGTACCGAAATTTCTGCGAACCGGTAACTGTTTCTTGCAGTCTATGCTACCTAGGAACAGATCGCGAAAACACGGCCACTCCCGGTAATCACCAGCAAACGGTGTAATCTTAAACGCGGATAACTCAATTTTAGCTAACTTTAAAGCGTTCGAAGTAGATGGAACATTTGCACTACAACCGTTTGGATCATCCCGAACTGGATTATTATCTTCCGCGGAGAAATCGTGCGCACTTTGGATTCCAATATTCGAAGCCCGTGCGAGAACTTTTCCACCAAACGAATAGCGCGCGGGAAAATTCCCTCTAAGGGATTTAATAAGCAATGATTTAGTCGTTATGAATTTGGTTTCCAAATTCGCAAACTCTTCTTTCGGATCAACGTATCCTTCCTCGGCATAGTATTGGTGGAGGTCATACTGATTTCTACCGAAATCTTTCCAAGCCTCCTCTAAGCTTTGATGTGCTTTCGCGATTGCAATAACGTTTCCATGATTAGGTATTAAGAGCCAGCTCAAATACGAACCACGTTTACAACGGAGCCTATTCTCGACTACAATTTTAAAATACCTTGAGGAACCCCAACTTATAGCCACAATTTAACAGCAGCGCCGACCAACCAAATAAACCACCAACGCAATGATCTGTAGCGAACAGCAACAGCAGCAATTACCAATTTTTATACAATAGTTACCTATTCTCTAGTTCAATGAGGATTCTGCGTGTGGACTGTATCCAAATATCCAAAGCGAAAGCAACCACCCGATTCGCAGCAGAAAAAAATATTACAAATTATCCGGCTTCACGAAGGTCCAATTTTGTTTTAGATAATAAGAACTTAAAAGAAATCACCCGAACTACCACGTTAGAAATTGTTTTATTAAGTCGAATAAAATTCTGTCAAGACAATACTTGACGTGGCGCGAGCAAAGATGTTACTTCGTTGGTGGTTGCTATCGAAGAGACTAAAGACAAGTGCCGGTTTTCAATCGACGCGCTGCCAAGGATCACAAGCTTTGTTCAAAGAAAAAGTCCCGCTTTGATTCCACAGCACAGCACAAGTGCACACAACAAAACAAAGCATATGCATCGCATTGCCAAGCGAAAACCGTAAGGGTGATCCGCTAACTTTGCACTGCAATATGCACAGTGGGCACTGTAGGAAATCGTACGAGGGTTCAAGCGTACATACATAATGCAGGCATAATCTTCATAGAAATAATTTACGGAACGTCTTTGCTCTTGGTAACAATCAATATAGAAAAGCTACATAGGGTAAGCTCTACAATATTTGTTGTAATATTTTAGTTAAATAAATTTAAATGAAGATCAAATTAATTACATTAAATTCAGGTTAATTTACAATCTCAAATTTACATTTCTTAACAGTTGTATTGACGAAAAGCTTACGTAGTGGTTTTGCCACTATGGAAGAACACCTCTTCAGGAGAAGGGGAGACATACGATCTGGAACAATGGATTTGCGTATATTAAGATCTTTAAGTACTCTTGCTACTAAGTAGATTCCTCACATTAGATATTCGACACACGTGTAGGCCGGGACAAAGCATTGTCTGGAAGTGTAGAGTTGGCCGCAAAGTTTGCTGCAAGCAGATTGGGCTTGATCAAAGAGTTGACAGCTGGAATATCATTGTAAACGAACGTTCAAATGGAAGATGAGGCAGAATTTGTAATATTTTAGAAGAACGCCCAAAAATTTGTAATACCTTTGGGACATTGTAATAAATTTTACCTTAGGCTTTCAATCACTTAAAAAATGCGTTGCATTCATTTCTGGCTCATTTGAACTTTTTTCGGTTTTCCTATGTCGGCTTTGTTTTGTAGGACTGAAAAAATATATCTCTAACCCTGACAGCCTCTTTAGAGCTCGAGTCATACCACGCATTTTTCTTGGTTTGATACTCTACATCTGATGAGGGATAAAGGATCTCATTTCAAAGAGAATAGCAAAGATCCCAACACACCGTCCTTCGGATGTTGTATGTCCATAATAAAAAATCCAACCAAAACAGTGTATATTGAAATCGCCCGTAATCACAATTTCAGTATGAGGGTACAGGGATACAATTGTTTGTATGGAGTCAGGCAGCGAATCAAACTCGTTAAAGATCGAATTACTATCCAGTTTCGGGCTTCTGTAAATAAAGCAGAAGTGAATAATTACTTTTTTACGGAGGTGGAATTTACGCTCAAGCTCACTTAAATATCGTGATTCTTTCCTAAGCCGAACTACTCGCTTATGGAATGCCATGCCGAGTTCTTTGTTTCCTATTCATTTTAAACTGCAAACATTCAATTCTAATGTAAATCGCCAGCGATATTTTTTTTTATTTCAAGGGAACCATAAAAATTAATTTGTAGGGTCCGGGATTTAGCGCCGGGGTACTATGCCCATGTGACGCGTTTTGTCAACAGCACGCGGAGTACTGAGTTCCCATGTAGACATCCACCTACGTACTTACCGCGCCCAACACTGCTTGATTTCGGTGATCTAGTGGGAACCGATGCTTTCAGTGTGGCAAGGCCGATATATTCAATCATTTTAGTGGTACACATAATCCACTGAGCGCGCACGTACATAAAACCCATAATATTAGCCTTATTATTATTCCGAATTTCGTAAATTTATTTACTTAGTTTTTCTTCATTCCTTTGCACAACAAGTCTTTAATTAATTATACCGTGTTGGTACCCGGAGGATAAGTAAAATATGCCGAGAGTTTCAAATGTGTTTGAATTATTGAAGAAAACTTTTGATTAACAATTTTTATAAAGTAAATCAAAGAATAAAGTAAACTTTAGGAAAAGAGTTTAAAGGATTTTTGTACAATATATTTTATCTGTAATCTAGCTTATTTTAAATTAATAAGAATTTATATTTTTAGGTAATTTCACTTGCTTAGCCATTGTGTTTAATTTGCGCAGAAGACTTGGTTACCATTTGTTTCACACGTATATTCCTTCAGCACTTATAGTGGTAATGTCATGGATTTCATTTTGGATAAAACCTGAAGCCATACCAGCACGAGTAACTCTAGGTGTTACTTCCTTATTAACGTTAGCAACGCAAAACACACAATCTCAGCAGTCACTACCACCTGTGTCTTACGTTAAAGCTATAGACGTATGGATGTCATCGTGTTCAGTATTTGTTTTTCTATCCTTAATGGAATTTGCAGTGGTGAATAACTATATGGGACCTGTTGCCACCAAGGCGATGAAAGGATTCTCAGACGAAAGCATTTATAATGTGGAAGATATAAAGGTAATAATTGCAAAAAGGGAGTAAAGTTTATATACTTAAAATTTACATTTTGATCTCACAGAGTAAAGTGTATAGAGAATCAATAGTGGAACCGCAGTACGATACAACATGTCAAGGGCACGCAACAGCTATTTTAATAGACAAGTTTTCAAGATTTTTCTTCCCATTTTCATTTTTTATCCTTAATATTATCTACTGGACAAATTTTCTGTAAAATTTTAAATAAAGATAAAAATATTTGAATGCTAAGGCTTGTCAAGTTGTCATATAAATGGTATTTACATACATAAATAAACAATATTTTAAGTTTACTAAATTTCAAAACTTTTAATTTAATTATCACACTAAATTACAAAATTACTTTCAATAGTATTTTTATTATTTTTTTATTATTATTATTATTATTAGATAACATGGTATGTACATTAAGACATAGGTCTCTTATAGTAAGAATTCCACATCTGTAAGAATAAAAACTACGGAAGAAAATACGACGAATTTTAATTGTATTTATTAACGACATATGTACTGCAGGTATGATTAAACTTATCACAGGGCATTAATTCTTTTCAACCCTGCGTTAGAATCTGATAAGATAAGAAGCAACTACTCTTAAAATGCCGAAGAACGTGTTAAGTTTTTTCGGAAAATTGGATAGAGAGTGAGAGAAAGACCACTGAGATTATTTCGTTCCATGGGTGGCATCCAACATTTAATGGGTAGACTAAATTATTAGTGTAAATTGACTTGTATTGTATTTTACGCAATTATTCATCTCACGAGATTTATGTTGCCTGGAAAAAAGAATGTCTTTCGGGCGCTGTGGAAATTGAACGCTTAACCCTCTGATTGCGAAGCACGCCAATACACTCTTACTTGAGCCAAGGCCACCCAAATTTGTATTGAATTTAGCAAGTATTCAGTTCACAACCTAATAAAATAGGTAGGTTTATATTAGCATTTAAACTTTTTTTAAAAATAAATATTTTCATATAATTTACTAAAACGAAAACAGTCGAACCAAATTACAATAGTTATTTTATTGTATTATATGTTAAACTCAATCCTCTAGAATTAACATCATAGAATTAAAATAAAAGTGTTTTAAAATAACTTGCGATTCTAAATTCGATTATGGGTAACGATGAACTGATTGAACTGAACGGTAGATTCTCGGGAGAATGTCTTTTTTGCCACTAAAATGATGATATTATTTTACTTGTACATTACCAATATATGTAAAATATTTTCAACGTTAACTCATCAACTAGAGATGCAAAGCACCTGAATAAAAACGACAAACAAAAAAATAACGCAGAAGCAAAAGATAACCAGGTAGTTACAAAAAACGTAGTTGTGGTGTGCGTCCGTTAGCAGTCAACGGAGGCATTACGGTTTTTTACAATCACAATTAACACACAAAAATTGGTGGTTTTGAACAACAAATCGAATATTTGGCCGGTTAGGAACTCAGTCAAATACTGCGGCACACAGAATGATGTATGCGATGTAATGCGTCTGTAGATAACGCAGTGTAGATGGTCTCTTTATTTTTGAGAAGGGCAAGCACTGCTGCAGTTCTGTTCATTAAGCATACGTTCGTCTGACCATATTTTAAAAATAGTTGATCTCTCTAGGCCATCATATCAGGTTGTTATTTTTAGGTTTAAGTATTGCTATCCTTACTTCATTTTCTTCGCATGAGTGGAATAGTTCGTTCTGGGCGACGGTAGAATTTCAGTCCTCCCGCCGTTACGCAATATTCAGAAGTATTTTTTTTGCCAATTTGCAGAACCAGCTATAATGTTGTTTGGTTTTTTTTTTTTTTTTGTTAACAATGATTACGGAAAAGTAATCCGTATCGTTCTTCATAATAAAACTAACTATATGTTAGTTTCTTTATGTTAGCTTCTTTATCTCACAAACGAATTTTGAATAAACATGAAATGTAAAACAGATTAATTATTTTCACCTTAACGAATATAACAACTCTGCCGGCTGTGCCGTCCCTGCTCTAGGCCTATGAATTAAAGTGACAGATGGAACGAAACGGACTCGGTACGAAACGACACAATAATAAAATTCTAAAAAACACAAACAAGTTGTATTATTTTCCCAACAGAAAACACTTTTGTTTATTATTTATTTATTTTATTATTTTGTTTATTATTTATTTATACTTCCGCGTACAAGATATATACAAGCGAAACATAATGTTGTTATCCTCAACTAGCACCGAATTCTAGATCGGTTTTGGAGGGATCCGTGAAGACTCGACTCCATTCCGTTTCAGTTTCAGATTCTAGTCGAAATCATTGTTGAGCACAGGAAATAAGATTTCCTACGAGTACTTTCGGAGGAACAGGAGTTGCATTGCATCAGACAACATGCTCATAAAACCAGAGCCAGCAATTATCGGTATGGAAGGTCGATAAAATTTTAGTGCATTTTGTACCTAAGACCAGTTTTGCAGCCCATACAGACCTTGATACAAATATCAAAGAGAAATAAAATATAGAGCAATCGAGAGAAATTAAATTTGGAGCACCTTCCTTGATGACAAACTAAAATTTATTTTGCATTGCTAGAAAGCCGACTGCGCCGGAATTATCGACTCGACTTTTAGTTCAAAGAAGTTTTTTTATACCGAACGGCAGCCAAATACTTATATTCGTGAATATATTGATGGTGATGCCTTTTAGCAATATATCAGTAAACTTGACAAATTCCTCCTTCTTGTGAAGAAAACCACTTCATTGTGCATTTCTAGTGCACCAATCGGTGATCACGAGTAGGACTACCTGCTGTTTAGAGCAAATGGTCGCAACGCATTATTCGACCGAAAAAACATATAGATCATCTGTTGACAGTATTGGGAAGAGACCACCAAGTACCATAGCAGTGGAGGTTCGGGGGTCAATACCAGCCGTGATCGAGAGTCGTTTTTTCAGACAACTAAAAATCTCGTGAGATGAATGGTTGCTAAATATATCATCAAATCAATTTACACTAAAAATGTAGTCTCCCCGTTAAATGTTGGATGCCACCCATGGAGCGAAATAACCACTGAGCCCAAATATCCTTCTTTATCTTTCTGTCCCATTTTCCGAAAATCGTAACACATTTTTTTTTTTTTAATAATTTACGCCCGCCTAAGGTATAGAGATTTTCTTCACTCGGAGTGATTCCGGTTGTGAATTTTAACGGCTGATTTGTACTTGAAAACCCTACAACAGACAAATCTGCATGTCAGTGTTATGCCTTCACACGCAGATTTTTCTGACTGAGTTCCAATTACTAAGAAAATGGATTTTAATTAAAAAAAAAAAAAACTTAGTGTCTGGACTTTTTTTTTTGTTATAACATAAAACTTAAAGCTAAAAACTTAAAACTAAACCTATAAATTACCTAAAAATAAATCTTATTCTACTTAATCCTACTTAAACTACCCCTTATTTCAGAGTGTTGTTACCCACATCTGTTCTAGATTTTTTTTTTTTTTAATTTTTTTTGTGTATTTTTTTTTTTTGTGTATTTTTTTTTTCTATTTTTTTTCCTTAAATCTAACTTAATGCTACCTAAAATTATGTAAGACGAATCTTCCCCTCCTTCCAATAGCCACCAAAATTGTTGGTGCTGCCGAGCAACATCCCTCATGTCGCGACTCCCTACCGCCCTACTGAACCGGAGACGCTCCGCACTGCCATGTGCGACGTCTCTGTCGTAGTTGAGTCGCCTGTCCCTAGCTGTCCGAGCGACGTGGAAGATTAGCGGCACCGCTAATCTGTCGTGGATCAGACCTTTCATATTTAGGTAGAGGAACGCTTCTGGAGGAATAAAGCCGTCAAAACGAACTCTCTCATGATACATATAATTGGGGTAGTAAGCCCCGGAGATCAGGTTGTTCGATGAGGACATTGCTCTTGCAATGTGCCTTCGAGTCAACTTAATGACGAAATTGTCCACTCTTATTAGGTTCGCTCTAGTGTACAAGACCTCATTGGGATAGAATTTTATGTACTCGGACTCTGGTGTTCTGTATAAGCGAAGACAAGTCCTAAGACAAGCCCTCTCAAACACCCTAATCTTTTCCAATAAGCTTGCTCTCACGTTGAACCACACGGGACAACCAAATACAAGCATAGGCCAGATAAGGGCCATGTAGCAGATCACCTTCACCCTCGCATCGAGTTGGCTGCTATAAAACAGTCTCTTTGTAAGAGCAAAAGCACCTTTGGCTCTGGCCAGAGCAATATCTATATGTTTGTTAAAATACAGATACTGGTCTAGCCAGATCCCAAGGTACCTGACTACATTTCGACAAGCAAGTGGCCGCCCGTGCTGTCCCACGATCGAAAACTTCCGCCAATTCTTTCTGGTATCCCTAGAGGCCCCAGACAAAGGCGTCCTAAACAAAATGGTTTCCGACTTCTGAAAGTTGATTTTCAACTTCCAGTCGTCGCAATATCGCTTAATTTTGTCAAAGTCACGTTGCAAAAGTATGTTAATGACCTCAATCTTTGGACCTGTTCTGTACGCTATTAAGTCGCCTGGGTACGCTATGGCATGGTGAAGTGAACCTATCAGATTGCTTGTGTAAATGCTGAATAGGATCAGCGAATTCTCCGCACCTTTTTGCAGACCGTTTTTAATGTTAAATGTGCCAGCGGAAGTCACATCGCCATTATTCACGATGAACTGCCTACTGGAGAGCATATCAAACAGAATATACAGCAGTGGTTTACTAATGCCCAATCTGTCCAGCTTGAAAAAGAGTCCCTCTAACCATACGGTATCGAAGGCTTTTTCCAAGTCAATCAGGCAGGCACCAGTGCACTGTTTCTTGCCTTTGTTCCATTGGATATCGAAAACCAGTTTAGACGCAGCATGAATGATATCATGCCCCGCCTTGAAACCGAATTGATTATCCGGAACTATATGTTTGTCCTCAACCCACTTAGTCAGGACTCTATTGATTACCTTCTCGAAAACCTTACTGATGTTTGGAAGAAGACTGATCGAGCGGAGATTCGCCGGATTGGAAGTACGAGTATCTTTATCCCTTTTGGGAAGGGAATGTACCACCGCAGTTTTCCAATGCGCTGGATAATGTGCATTATTCATTGCATTATTAAACAGGGTGGTATAAATGTCCACCGCTTCTAGTGAGAGATGTCGAAGCATAATGTTCGGTATTTCATCGGTTCCCACTGATTTCTTACTTCTAAGTGATTCGAAGATCGTTTGGAGCTCCACCTTCGAAATGAACGGGGGTAATACCCTATCGTCGGCGATGACATTATTTGCCATATTCTCGTCACTGAACTGGGTAAAACCCGAGCTCTCGAATCGCCAGTTCACTATTTCATTTCGAAGGTAGAAATTGTGCACAAGGACTCGATTTTCCAGGTCGTGGTTGGGGCCAATGATGTCATTCGCCTTGTACACTTCCTGGAAAGTCGTTCCTATATCCTCTACTTTCTCCTGTGGATCCTCGATCACAAAGAAGTTGTCATCATCAACGGCCTCATTTGGATCGATGCCTGCTGCTACAAGTATTTGTTCGTTGTTCGTCGTTCGGGCGATTTTGAGACATGGAAGGTCGTTTTGATTATTTCTCCGAAATATTTTATTTATTTGCGGGAACATACTCGGGTTGCTGGTGTTTACAGCCCGAATTTTATTGTTCCAATACAAACTTACAGAATTTCTGTAATTTTCCTTTA